>OX377622.1:59040371-59640371 GCA_947397865.1 Polietes domitor
CTCCACAATCTATCAACTTTTTAAAATAAGTATAAAATCTTAAAAACGGAAATAATTAAGAATTAAATAAAATATATTTCCTATTGGAACATAATTAAAAATATAAATTTTTTAATCATCTTTAATCATATTTTTTGTGTTAAAAAAATAAACACAAAAATATAAAGATATTAAATTTTTTTTAGTTTTTTCGTTTGTAGTTTTTTTTTGGTCTGTAATCAATATTTGATTTGAATTGGGATATTGTCCTGGCTCAAGACCATTTGGCATCTATATTTAATAGAATGCAATATTTACAAATAATTATAATCAATTCTTAAGCATAAAAACTAAAAATATTAAAAAATTGGCTGTTGGAACTTAAGAACTTCAATTCCTATTTTAACAGGTGTAAGATATACTCGATTTGTTTTATCGACAATTTATCAATTTTTCAGTTACTTTTGGGGGGAGGGAAACCAAACAAATCTTGAGTTTCACGGATCTCTGAGTATGGCATGGAAAAACGTTAAATGAAAACGTGAATCTCGACGTTCATCCATTGTCCTACCAAACCAACCAACCCCTGCCCCAACCCAATCCTTTCGCGAAACGAACTCACTTGAGATGAATGTGAGTGAGAGCAGGAGAAAAAAAATCTCCGTATACGAATATGTAATGATTGAAATTCAAAACTTAATTGCACAGGAAGGAAGGAAGGATGCCACATGGATCCAAAACAAAAAAAAAAGAACGAAACGAGAACGGAACGGCATTGAGTACAAATCTTTTTTCCTGCTGCCAGTGACTCCAAGCTGAGACAGAAAAAACAACGGGACATTTGAATACACACTCAAACCGAGAGTGATATATGCAGATGAAGTACTATCACCACCACACCACCCCACCCTACACCTGGGTCGTATATATGGAATGCCGAGATTGGGTAGAAACTATATATGCTTATGAGGAGGAACAAACAATGCATCATCAAAGTGAAGCCAAGAGAGCTTGAAAATAAACCGAAAAAAAGCGAAGAACGAAAAGGCAGAGAAACCAAAGCCAGCCAAGCCAAACAGCAACAAACGGGCGAAAACTTTCAACGATTCCTTGCCAGTGTATCAAGATGCAACATCAACAGCATCCAAAACAACAAAAAAAATAGAAATGGCGAAAAAAAACACACCGAATGACTGGAGGTCGTGCTAGGTGGAAGGATAGGGAAGGACGATGACGAGGATGTTAAATCTGAATCTGAATCTGATGACGTTGATTCTTCTACACCAACAAAAAGGAAATCGAAATACAAGTGCAAACGAACAAGAACACAAATGCACAAGAAAAAAAGGAGATGCGAAACGAAAAGAAAAAAATAAACCAAAACCAAGGGCGAAGGAGGGAAAAAAATGTTGCAGAAAAATTCGATTATCCACCGAAAAGAATTGTAATTAAATCGGAGAGACATTGCAATATTACATTGGCAACACACCGACAACAACAACATATCACACAGAGGTTTAAATGAACGACGACTACGACACACGGCTGTGATGACTAAAGCAGCAAGCGTGGAACGAACGGCAGAAGCTTATCTCGGCGAAACGAATGCCAACCAACAAAGGATTCCATACAGCATCAGCAGAAGCTGAAAAAACCATAGAGTCAGCGATAAGGAAACAAGCTCAGAGGAAGAAGAAGAAGCGGAAGAAAAAATGCAAAAGAATGCCAGAGTTGGGCAATGCTGGTTAGAAGGGGCCATAGATTTCTTGGAATGACGGAGGAAAGCCAATGGGTGGTTGGGGGGAGCGAGCAAGTCACATTGGAATTCAATTCAAAAATATATATTTTTTTTTAATTCAATTGTTACTCTCAAATGTTATTTGGATTAATTGAATAGACAAGTTAAGAATTCGAATATCTAATTTGAATATTTCAAAACACTTATTCAAAATATATATAAATACTAGCTGAACCCCGCCCGCTTCGCCAGGCAAAAACACAAATGGTAAAATTAAAATCAGGTTTCATATTGATCTTATCATATTGATATTATCGTGGTCAGTAATATATACGTTCCAATTTTCAGCCTTCTAGCTAAAAGACACTTTTGCCACGCCCCAACTACCCACCAAACGAAAATTCAAACTCCAGCATCATATTTATCTTTCTTGTGGTCAGTAATATATACGTTCCAATTTGCAGCCTTCTGGCTCAAAAAAACACTATTGCCACACACATAAAATGAAAATCCAAATTTCGGCATCATATTTATCATTCTCGTGGTCAGTAATATTTATGTACCAATTTTACATCCTATGTCCTTCCTTGGGCCAACACGAATTCATCAAGCCCAAAATCGTGAAAATCAGACGATCCGTTATAAAGTTTTGCGTGTTCACACGGACGGCATTCTCTTTTATAAATATAGAAGATGTATTCATATACTAATAATAACATTAATTCTGGATGCTATTGAAAACCAGAAATATATATAGTTTTTAGTTTAATTAAGCTATTTGTTATTGGTCATCAAATGAATATATTTTGGGGAATGGGAATCTTATAGCACAGCTTTATCGGCAATCAATTACTTGGCAAAATTGCTATGGCACGGCCAAGACACCGATGTGTATGGCATTACTTACAAATTTGTTTTTTTTTTATCGGATTTAAGGGTAATTTTATTTTGGCCAATTTCTTTCTCGGTGAAGGGTTGTTGTAAAAATAAATAAATATAAAAAATGAAATTAATGCAAAAAAGAATATAAAAAACCTCTTAAAGTCACTCAAAAATCAATCACCAATCAAACAACACTAAAACTCACAAATATAAATATAATGTTACCAATTAAAAAAATAATAGAACATTTAAAAATTAAAAATATCCAAAACTTCGTTAAATTGCATACACATATTACACAATTTAGAAGTTAAAATCTCTTTATATACAAAAATATTAAAAGGAGATTTATTAAAATATATCTCACAAACGAAAATAATTAAGAATTAAATAAAAAATATTGAAACAGTTAAAAAACTATAAATTTGTTAAATTGAATTCAATCTTTTGTATTTCGAAAATTATATAAAAAATTTAAAAATTGTGTACCGAGAATATTAATATAAAATATGAAAATACACCTAAAAGTCAATCAAAGGGTCGATCACTAACCAAACAACACTAAAACTAAAAAAATATAAATTTAATATTTCCAATTAAAAAAAATTTAGTATTTAAAAAGTAAAAAATATACAGAAATTCGTTAAATTGTCTTCAATCAGAGTTTAAAGGAAATGAAAAATAAAAAATGCAAATAAAATATTTAAAATATATTTCCCGTTAAAAATAATACAAAATTTCGTTTCAAATTAAAATGTTCTACAATTAAAAAAGATACATTTTTAATAATAAAATTGGACCTTAAGGCAATTATTTTGAAAAAGTATTTAAATGTATAAATAAAAAATAGAATAATACAAAAACTAAGAAAATGAATTGAAAACAAGTAAAAACGGCGTTAAGTTCGGCCGGGTCGAACTTTATATACCCTCCACCATTGATTGCATTCCACAGAGGATGTCCATTTTAGTAGAACTGCAGTAATATTACAGGAAAAAAAAAATTTTTTATATAGCCAAATCAAAACAAATACAAATATTAAAAAAATATTAATAAATATAATATTTTTATTATTTCAAACCACGCCTATAAGGCAAGGCTACCAATACGTCAATTCAAAAAATAAATATTCTGCTATATATTTTTTCAAAAAGCTTAAATACCATAAATATTGGTAGATAGTGGGTGCTACAGTTGGTTGTATTTCCATTCTATTTTAATTCCAAAACTACAAATTTTGAAAATTCATTATCAGACGTACATAGTGCAAAATAACCTAACTTCATCATTCAACCAATTTTTGCCGTAAAAGAAAAACCAAAAATTTGAAAAAAAAAAAAACTTTTTATTTTGCGTGTCTATGCAGTCAGAGGAATGTATACACCGAATTCCATGATTCCAGCTGCGGCCATTCGGTTGGTACCATTTTTACCAGTATAAGAGTACTAGATAGTCGTAATCTCTCTTTATTTGACGTTTCTACCCAATTAGAATTTCATCATTCTAGCTGTGGTCGTTTAGTTAGTACTATTTTTATCCCTCTGTACCATTGTATCCCTTGAAAGTACGAATTTCGAAAAATCCGTTTATTTTCCATGTCTACGTAGTCAAAGGAATGTATACACCGAATTTCTAGCTGCGGTCTTTAGGTTGGTACTATTTTTAGCCCCTTTTTCCATTTTGACCCCAAAAAGTACCAATTTCGAAAAATCTCTTTATTTTCCGAGTCTACACAGTCAGAGGAATGTATACTCCAAATTTCATGACTCTAGCTGCGGTCGTTTGATTGGTACTATTTTTATCCCTTTTTTCATTTTAACCCCAAAAAGTACCAATTTTGAAAAATCCGTGTATATTACGTGTCTATGCAATCAGAAGAATGTATACACCGAATTTGATTATTCTAGGGGCAGCCGTTTGGTTGCTACCATTTTTATCCCTCTATTCTCATTTTACCCCTTAAAAGTACTAATTTGGAAAAAATACTTTTATATTATGTATCTACTCCATTAGAGAAATATACACACTGAATTTCGTGTTTCTAGCTGTTGTCGTTTAACGTGTACCATTTTCATCCCTTTTTTGCCCCATTTCACCCCCTACAAATAAGAATCACTTTATGGAGCACGTTTTTGTTATCGGGGGAATGTGCATACCCAATATCAAGTAAGTGCAAGCAGACATATTGAAAAAATATGCTTAAAAACTCTAAAATATTAGGGATTATTATGGGTATTTTTAGTCCTTGTGAGGGAAAAATTTTTCCCTTTGGGCCGATTTCGCCCCATTTCAATCCCAACCGATCTACGACTATACGACGCATTTATGGAAAATTTGAACGTTGTAGCTCCTTTCGTTTAGATGCTAGCGTGCTTTCAACAGACGGACATGGCTAGATCGTCTTAGTCTTTTATGACGATCAATAATATATATACTTTATAGGGTCGCAAGTCGATATTTCAAGGTTTTACAAACGGAATGACAAAGTTAGTATACCCCCATCCTGGAGGTGGAGGGTATAAAAATATATATTCCATTATAAATAGTAATACTTAAATTACGAGACAGAACGAGAAAACATAAAATGTTAAGAATGTTCTTTATGACAAGAGCTAGAACTTTGCCTCAGAGAGTAAATCAAAATTCCGAACGGTTTGCAAGATATGAGCCTGAGAATATGATCACTTTTTTCCAAAAATTACACCGAGGCCTCAAATCTCTGGGGGCCCATAAAAAAAAGTGCACGACTTTGGGGGGGAAAAAAAACACGGGTCTTTTTTTTTGGTCTTTTATCATGTAGCGGTGTCCGTATATGGTTATTTTGAAATGACTTCAAAAATGTTGCACAGTGTAATTATTCAAAAATCAATTTTTTAGTTAAAAATTTTTAAAATTAAACCAAAAATATCATTTTTAAAAATATATAAATTGTTAAGAATAATGACAATTTCAAAAATTTATTTTAAGTATTAGTTAACAATTAATAATATTTAAAAAACAATTAAGAACATATTAATACCAAATGCAAAAATTACAATTTTATAAAAATAAATAAAAAATAATATAAATCAAAAATATAATATTAAATATTACAATTAAAAACAAGTAAGGAAAGGCTAAAGTCGGGCGGGGCCGACTATATGATACCCTCCACTTACTATCCGAATACAATCCAACTCGGTAAAAAAGTGATAACGCGGAGATTTTTTGTATGTTTCCTAATCATAGGCTAATATGACCCGGTCCGAGTTGCCAAATCGATAAAACTATTTGTATCGGGACTATATCCAAACATGGAATAAAGTGACTAACTTTCACAATAAGTTCTTCCAGTTCAAATATAACGTGTTATTGCTCACTTTGAGAAAATTCGTCGAAAAAAAGTCTATCAAGTAGCGAACTTTGTATGGGAGCTATATGTAAATATGAACCGATCCGACCTATTTTCACCATAGGTGTTCCTAGTTTAAAAATAAGATGTTTTGCCAAATCTGAAGACAATCTGATATAATTTATGGTTTATAGAGCGGAAAAAATCAAATCGGGAGCGAAATTTGTATGGGAGCTATATATAAATCTGAACCGATCTGACCCATTTTTACAACAGGTGTTTCTAGTACTAATATAATATATTTCGCCTAATTTGAGGAGGATCTGTTAAAATATGTGGTTTCTAGAGCGGAAAAAGTCAAATCGGGAGTGAAATTTGTATGGGAGCTATATATAAATCTGAACCGATCTGACCCATTTTTACAACAGGTGTTTCTAGTACTAATATAATATATTTCGCCTAATTTGAGGAGGATCTGTTAAAATATGTGGTTTCTAGAGCGGAAAAAGTCAAATCGGGAGCGAAACTTGTATGGGAGCTATATATAAATCTGAACCGATCTGACCCATTTTTACCACAGGTGTTTCTAGTTGAAATATAAGATCTTTTGCCAATTTTGAAGAAAATCTCTTGTAATATATGGTATCTAGAGTGAAAAGAATCAAATCGGGAGTGAAATTCGTATGGGAGCTATATATAAATCTGAACCGATCTGACCCATTTTTACCGCAGGTGTTTCTAGTTGAAATAGTTGATGTTTTGCCAAATCTGAAGACAATCTGATACAATATGTGGTTTCTAGAGCAGAAAAAGTCAAATCGGGAGCGAAATTTGTATGGGAGCTATATATAAATCTGAACCGATCTGACCCATTTTTACCACAGGTGTTTCTAGTTGAAATATAAGATCTTTTGCCAATTTTGAAGAAAATCTCTTGTAATATATGGTATCTAGAGTGAAAAGAGTAAAATCGGGAGTGAAATTCGTATGGGAGCTATATGCAAATCTGAACCGATCTGACCCATTTTTACCACAGGTGTTTCTAGTACAAATATAATATATTTCGCCTAATTTGAAGAGGATCTGTTAAAATATGTGGTTTCTAGAGCGGAAAAAGTCAAACCGGGAGTGAAATTTGTATGGGAGCTATATATAAATCTGAACCGATCTGACCCATTTTTACCACAGGTGTTTCTAGTTGAAATATAAGAAGGTTTGCCAAATCTGAAGACAATCTGATACAATATGTGGTTTCTAGAGCGGAAAAAGTCAAATCGGGAGTGAAATTTGTATGGGAGCTATATATAAATCTGAACCGATCTGACCCATTTTTACCACAGGTGTTTCTAGTTGAAATATAAGATCCTTTGCCAATTTTGAAGAAAATCTCTTGTAATATATGGTATCTAGAGTGAAAAGAGTCAAATCGGGAGTGAAATTCGTATGGGAGCTATATGTAAATCTGAACCGAACTGACCCATTTTTACCGCAGGTGTTTCTAGTACAAATATAATATATTTCGCCTAATTTTAAGAGTATCTGTTAAAATATGTGGTTTCTAGAGCGGAAAAAGTCAAATCGGGAGCGAAATTTGTATGGGAGGAGCTATATGTAAATCTGAACCGAACTGACCCATTTTTACCGCAGGTGTTTCTAGTACAAATATAATATATTTCGCCTAATTTGAGGAGGATCTGTTAAAATATGTGGTTTCTAGAGCAGAAAAAGTCAAATCGGGAGCGAAATTTGTATGGGAGCTATATATAAATCTGAACCGATCTGACCCATTTTTACCACAGGTGTTTCTAGTTGAAATATAAAAAGGTTTGCCAATTTTGAAGAAAATCTGTTGTAATATGTGGTATCTAGAGTGAAAAGAGTCAAATCGGGAGTGAAATTCGTATGGGGGCTATATCTAAATCTGAACCGATCTGACCCATTTTTAACACAGGTGTTTTTAGTTGAAATATAAGATCTTTTGCCAATTTTGAAGAAAATATCCTGTAATATATGGTATCTAGAGTGAAAAGAGTCAAATCGGGAGTGCAATTCGTATGGGAGCTATATGTAAATCTGAACCGATCTGACCCATTTTTACCACAGGTGTTTCTAGTACAAATATAAAATATTTCGCCTAATTTGAAGAGGATCTGTTAAAATATGTGGTTTCTAGAGCAGAAAAAGTCAAATCGGGAGCGAAATTTGTATGGGAGCTATATATAAATCTGAACCAATCTAACATATTTTTACCACAGGTGTTTCTACTTGAAACATAAGATGTCTTGCCAAATCTGAAGACAATCTGATACAATATGTGGTTTCTAGAGCGGAAAAAGTCAAATCGGGAGTGAAATTTGTATGGGAGCTATATATAAATCTGAACCGATCTGACCCATTTTTACCACAGGTGTTTCTAGTTGAAATATAAGATCCTTTGCCAATTTTGAAGAAAATCTCTTGTAATATATGGTATCTAGAGTGAAAAGAGTCAAATCGGGAGTGAAATTCGTATGGGAGCTATATGTAAATCTGAACCGATCTGACCCATTTTTACCACAGGTGTTTCTAGTGCAAATATAATATATTTCGCCTAATTTGAAGAGGATCTGTTAAAATATGTGGTTTCTAGAGCGGAAAAAGTCAAATCGGGAGCGAAATTTGTATGGGAGGAGCTATATGTAAATCTGAACCGAACTGACCCATTTTTACCGCAGGTGTTTCTAGTACAAATATAATATATTTCGCCTAATTTTAAGAGTATCTGTTAAAATATGTGGTTTCTAGAGCAGAAAAAGTCAAATCGGGAGCGAAATTTGTATGGGAGCTATATATAAATCTGAACCGATCTGACCCATTTTTACCACAGGTGTTTCTAGTTGAAATATAAGATCTTTTGCCAATTTTGAAGAAAATCTCTTGTAATATATGGTATCTAGAGTGAAAAGAGTAAAATCGGGAGTGAAATTCGTATGGGAGCTATATGTAAATCTGAACCGATCTGACCCATTTTTACCACAGGTGTTTCTAGTGCAAATATAATATATTTCGCCTAATTTGAAGAGGATCTGTTAAAATATGTGGTTTCTAGAGCGGAAAAAGTCAAATCGGGAGTGAAATTTGTATGGGAGCTATATATAAATCTGAACCGATCTGACCCATTTTTACCACAGGTGTTTCTAGTTGAAATATAAGAAGGTTTGCCAATTTTGAAGAAAATCTGTTGTTATATGTGGTATCTAGAGTGAAAAGAGTCAAATCGGGAGTGAAATTCGTATGGAGGCTATATCTAAATCTGAACCGATTTTCTTCAAATATATATATATATATATATATATATATATAATATTTATAAAATTATTATTATTTATAAAAAACTAAATATTTTTTTATAAAAATTTATTTTCTAAAATTAATCAAAAATATCAATTATCGAAAGAACAGATTTAAAAGATAAATCTAAAAAATATAGAAATAAAATTTATAAATATCTATAATATATAAATTAAGATATAATATAAAACAAAACTATCAAAATTAAGAAATAAAATAAAAATAATATCGCAAAATATATTAATATCATATAAATATAAGAACTATGAAATATAAAATTAAATGAAAATAACAAATATCAAAATGCAGAAATAAATTTTATTTATAAAAAATTATAATAAAATATTTAAAAATTTCTTCACGTGAAAAAGAATTAAAGAAAATTAAAAATATTTTTTTTCAAAATTTCCTTCAAAATTCGGTCAAATTTATACAAAACTAATATCACTATTTGATAAAAAAATATTAATAAATATTAATATTTTATTATTAATAATTTATATTAATAATTATTTATAAAATATATTATATTATAAATATTAATAATTTATTATAAAAAAATGTTAAAAAATATTCTAATATTAAAAGAAATATATTCAAATTCGGAATATTTTATTAAAATAGTGTACTATTTTAGAAGAATCCAAAAGGAAATGGGAAATCGGCGGAAAGTCATTAAAAGCTGGCTTTGTATTTATAATTAGATAATTGGGAGTTAATTTATAGTTTCCATTAAATTGTAATAATCAACCAATCGTATGTATATTTCCAGGGCAGCCTAAAAGCTGGCAATGACATCGAACATATTATATGGCGACCTAAGAGTATGCTTTAATTTTGGCCCGAGTAAGAGCAGAGTTGTATAAAACAAGCTGATTTCAACCATTAACATTACTTTGTGTTGATATTGTATGAAATTCCTGAACTCTCTAGGTCAAGACGCACGCTTACTTTTGACTACAGCTCTAAATGAAGATATGGAATTTTATAGAAAAGGTTTTAGAAATCGACAAACTTTGAAATAAAATCGAAGTTTTTGATATCAAAAGAAATTCTATCAACTCCAGAACATTTTCAAAAGAAATTTGTATGTGTCTCGAGCTTCGCACGAAGACAGGCTCTATTCAAAAGTACCATAGTAACGAGGTAACTCGCAAAAAAAAAACGATTGCAGTTCGCATTAAGGGCGACGACGCTAAAGAATACATAGAAAACAAACTGCGTAAAGATTTCAGTTACAAATACAAAATCACGTAAGTAAACTAATGCCCCAGCCGCACATCACCACCACCAACAACATCCTAACCTAAACCTCCAACAACATGCCTCCATTGGAAAGGAAGAAAAAATGTTCATCGTCGCCCAAGCTCAAATCTAAAAAAAATCTTTGAAACACTGTGAGAAGGACGAACACGTTCAGAGGAGGCGAACGGATTTGGCATAGGGAGCTAGAGATTAAATGTAGACCCCCCCCCTAGTATTTCCAAGAACTAGAGTTGTTTTTTCGCCCCGTTTGCCAATTCGAAAAAATGCTAACGCAGCACACACAAATCGAAACCAGCCACCCAACACCACCCACCTCAACCTTCATCCTTGCTGACACACTACGACAAGATGGACGACGAGAGGATTGAGTCCAAGAAGAAAGTGTTGTGAAAGTGGAGGCGGAGGCGGCAGCCCAACCAAACCCAGTATCTTCTGCATCATCAAGTGGCTGCAAATGCGCTGCTCCCGGGTGGCTGGAATGGTTTGTGGCTCGAAAAAAAATCAGTATTTAATGCAACCCAACAAACATGGGGCGGGATTAGCATACCGAGCAGGAGGATGACAGAAAAAATAAAAAACGAATGGACAGCACAAACCACCAGCACATCATCCTCACCAGGAGGAGCAGCCATGAAAAAAGCAAGAACAAAAGTAAATGGCACAAGGAAAAAACTTCTACACAACAATAACCGTCGAGGCGGCGAGCTGAGTCGTCCGTCTAAGGAAGGAAGACTTTGGGTATGGAGCCAAAGAAGGGCTTCATTAGTTTGCACTGAAAAAAAAACAGAAAAAAACAGCACCAGGACACAGCACAGCACACAGACGACAAAAAAAAATCATTCGGAAAAATATGCAAAAAAGATAAAAACAACAAAAAAGAAAATAAACGAGGACGAGGAAAAAATCGCTGCAGAAACTGGGGAAAACAGGCAAGAAAAAAATGAGAGGAAAAACACAGTCCGTGTGCTCCGGTATCATTGTAGTTGTTAATGAATGTTCCGCAGAAGAGTACATAACCAGTTGGACGAACAGACAGACATCCTAAACTTACTATATACCGACCAACACCACCTCCACCCAACAGCCAGCCATCCAGCCAGCCAGCCAGCCAGCAGGCGGAGAAACACCTCAGACCCGGTGGTTTCTTAGGAGACAAACTTCAAACTCGTGTGCTGGGCATCCTGGCGCGTTTAAAAAACAAAGTGGAAAACAAAAAAAAAAGTAACTGAAATAACTACAGATGGAAGAAGAACAAGAATGGAAGTGGAATATATCAAACTGGCATTGTCCGGTGGATGAAGTATCATATATACTATATACACTACATATACATAGCTTTGCATATATGCATGTACATACATACATATACATAAAGATATATATAGAGAGCGTTATTTTTTATAAGTGAATGAATGAATGAATGTCCTATCCTTCCACCTCCTCCTAGCTTATGTAAATCTTTGGGTTGCCACATCGAACGCAAAAAAAAAACGAAAACGACAACATAATAATGGTGCAAAACAATACAAGAGTTAATGAACAATTATTTTTTTTAGCAAAGTTTTCGTTCGTTCTTTTCTTTCTTTTCGGTTTTTTATTCGCTCGCTCACACAACACATAGTTCTTAAAAAAAAAAAAAATATTGCATTAGTTGGTGTAAAGTGAAACAGAACGACGAGCCACAACGAACGCCCGCCCATTAGCATGCTTTAGTATGTGTGTGCTGCTCTAAAATCAATGTATCGCATATGGACATTTCTGGAGGAGCCTAAAAGCTGGCAATGATAACATCTTAAAAGGCAGGCCTAAGAGTATGCTTCATTTTTTTTTTTGTTAGAGGAAAACCAGAGTTGTATTGCAGAAAAATTCATTATTTGAGATCGATTTATTAGAAAACTATTTATAAATCTTAGTAGTTAAAAACAGAGAATATTGTTGGAAGAGTCCTAATTTGTAAAGGAAGTATTTTTTAGGTGTTTATTCAAAACAATCAATCCATATATCGTATATGGATATTGCCAGAGCAGCCTAAAAGCTGGCAATGACTTCGAACATCTTAAAAGGCAGGCCTAAAAGTATACTTTATTACTTATCAGAGTAAGCCCAGAGGTGTATTGCAAAAACATTTTTTCTGGCCGATATTTTTAGATAATTAGCATCACTTATAAAAATAGAGAATATTGTAGGAAGAGTCCTTCTTTGTAAAAGAAATCCAGTATTTTTCCAGAGTTTATTCACAACACCGAGAATAGGTAGAATTTGTATCATATCCAAACGCATTATAATTTTAATGCCTCGCCTTCCTTTATACAATAACATCACGTTGGGCGACAATTTGTAGTAACTTTTAAATTGCTTTATGGATATTTCTGGAGGAGTCTAAAAACTGACAATGACAACGAAACGAACATCTTCAAAGGCAGGACTAAGAGTATGCTTTACTTTTTGGTCAGAGTAAAGACAGAGTTGTATTGCAGAAAATCCATTAATTCTGATCGATTTTTTTTTAGAAAATTCTTTATAAAAAATAGTATTATTGCAAAAAAGGAAAATTGTTGTTCTCTGTAAAGGAAAGTTAGAATTTTTTTTGATATTTATTCACAACACTCCGAATAAGTAGAATTCCGAATCATATCCGAACGCATTATAATTTTAAAATTAAACGTCAAGCCTTTAAAATTGTACTTTTAACTAGATACAAGTCTTGGATTAAGCCTCGGTTTCTTTTGTACAATATCATTACGTTGGGCGCCAATTTATAGTAACTTTTAAATTGCAATATCATGCTTTAATCAATCTATCGCATATGGATATCTCTGGAGGAGCCTAAAAGCTGGCAATGACAACGAAACGAACATCATAAAAGGAAGGCCTAAGAGTATGCTTCATTTTTTTGTTAGAGGAAAACCAGAGTTGTATTGCAGAAAATCCATTAATTCTAATCGATTTTTTTTTTAGAAAATTCTTTATAAAAAATTAGTATGAAAAAGCGGAGAATATTTTAGAAAGTGTACTTCTTTGTAAAAGAAATCAAGTCCAATTGAAATACTAAAATATTGTATTTCTAATTAGACAACGATCTACAATTATGCCCCTTATGAATATTTCCAGATCAACCTTAACAGCTAGCATCGAACTTTTTAAAAGGCAAGCCTAAGAGTATGCTTCAGTTTTGGTCAGAGTTGTATTGTCGAAATTTCTGATCGATTTGTTAGATCTTATAAATAATAATTTGTTAGATCTTATATCTCGATTTATTATTTCGTATAAAAAACAGAGAATTTAAAGGACTATTTCCTTTTTTTTGTAAAAAGTCAATGCTTTCTTTGTGTTTGTTAAATAGAATTTTGATTATATCCGAAAGTAATATAATTTAAAAATCAAACTTCAAAGCAATGACTCTAAAAAGGTAGGCCTAAAAGTATGCTTTTTATACCCTACACCACTTCGTGGACTAGGGTATTATAAGTTAGTTTCGCGCCAAATGTTTGTAACACCAAGAAATAGTCGAGCTAGACCCACCTTTAAGTATACCGATCGGCTTCCGATTGTCATGAAATTTGGCAGAAGTTATTTTTTCTGGCCAGGGACCATCGGTATTGAATTTGGAGGAAATCGGTTCAGATTTAGATATAGCCCCCATACAAATGTCGCTCCCGATTTGACTTTTTCCGCCCTATAAAGCACATATAGTACCCGATTTTCTTTAAATTTCGCACAACATCTTATAATCCAACTAGAAACACCTACGCGGAATTTGGGTAAGATCGGTTCAGATTTAGATATAGCCTCCATACAAATGTCGCTCCCGATTTGACTTTTTCCGCTTTAGAAACCACATATTTTATCCGATTTTCTTTAAATTTGGTACAACATCTTATAATCAAACTGGAAACATCTATGCAGAATTTGGGTAAGATCGGTTCAGATTTAGATATAGTCCCTATACAGATGTCGCTCCCTATTTCACTTTTTCCGCCTTAGAAACCACATATTGTACCAGATTTTCTTTAAATTTGGCACAACATTTTATAATCCAACTAGAAACACCTATGCAGAATTTGGGTAAGATCGGTTCAGATTTAGATATAGCCCCCATACAAATGTCGCTCCCGATTTGACTTTTTCCGTTTTAGAAACCACATATTTTACCCGATTTTCTTTAAATTTGGTACAACATCTTATAATCAAACTAGAAACACATCTGTAGATTTTGAGTAAGATCGGTTCAGATTTAGACATAGCCCCCCTACAAATGTCGCTCCCGATTTGACTTCTTCCGCTTTAGAAACCACATATTTTACCCGATTTCTTTAAATTTGGTACAACATCTTATAATCCAACTAGAAACACCTATGCAGAATTTGGGAAAGATCGGTTCAGATTTATATATAGCCCCTATACAAATGTCGCTCCCTATTTCACTTTTTCCACTTTAGAAACCACATATTGTACCTGATTTTCTTTAAAATTGGCACAGCATTTTATAATCGAACTAGAAAGTGGGTAAGATCGGTTCAGATTTAGATATAGCCCTCATACAAATGTTGCACCCGAATGTTTATCCGCTTTTGGTCAAACTTTACATATTATATTTCATCAATAAACATACATGGAGAAAGCGGGTCACATCGTTCCAGGTTTCAATAGACCCACATACAAATGTCCTTTCCGATTTAAAATTTTTTGTCAAACACATACATTTACAGGATGCAAAAATCCTTCCCGATTTCACGTTTTTACCAAATTGAATTGTTAAATCACAAGATCTCGGTGGCCAGTTGTGATCACCTCTTCGAGAGACAACACAGTCCGGAAACTTTTCCCGTAAAAGAGCAATGGTTTCGTTGCCTGTGTGGCACTTAGCGCCGTCTTGTTGAAAGTAAAAGTTATCCAGATCAATACTCCAATCCAACTTCGACCATAAGAAATCATTAATAATCTCTCGATAGCACAATGCATTCACCGTAACTATTGATCCAACCTCATTTGCGAAAAAGTAAGGTCCAATGACCCCGCCAATGACCATAAACAGTCACACGATGAGGATGGAGTGGCTTCTCAACAATAACTCTTGGGTTTTCCGAGCCCCAGGCTTGTTGACGTAGCCACCGAGGTGGAAATGGGCCTCATCAGTCAAAATGATTTTCTATGGAATTTCGGAATTTCATTCATGAATTTTAATACTTTCAATGCGTTGCTGAAGCGTGTATCGTTCCATTTTTATGGAATGGTGTAATTTCTACTTGTCAAACGTCAAAGGATAAAAGCTTCAAAAGTGACAGCTATCGAAATACCGGTTGATTCAAAATAACACCTCTTGTTGGAAAACCCTGTGTTTGTCATGATTATTCATTTCGTTAACAATTAGGAAAGTTAATTTCTTTCTAATTTTCATTTCATTTATTAAGTCTATGGGAATAACTCCTCACAGACCAGCAATGTGCTATAAATATATCAACTCAAACTTGAATTTTCCGTTGGTCGCCATTTTCATTTCAATTTATTACTTAAAATTCCGTTATCGGAGCATACTGGAAACTTAAAACTATAAAGGCCACATTGCCTGGACATCATAAAATTGATCTTTCTGAACGACCCCAAGTGATCGAATCAGAAGAGGCAAATCTCAATATTAATTATTATCATTTTCGAAATTAATTACTGATAATTAAATAGAGGAGATCATCTATCTCTTCTCCAAATCTAGCACTCATTTTTTTTTTTAATTGTACTCTGACTTACCAATTTCAAGGATCTGGAGAAAATATTCGTTGACTATGTTGACAGCTTCAGGTGGCGCGCCAGGAACTTATGGAAGGCACTTTGTTGCTTAGGAATCGTTGTTTTTATTGCGTTGTTTATAGACTGGAATGGTAAAGGGAGTGTTAATTTTCTATTAAGCCAAAAACATGGCTGCTCTTCTGCGTCGTGTTCTGGGGAATTTCAAAACCTACCTTCTGCTTATTCTATGCTGAGACGACAGCAAATTCTATCTGCGATAGCCTCTGGAGCCTGGCGGCGAATCATGGCGCGGAAAGTCGCCACGGCGAAAGAAAGGCAGTCTGGGATATCTAATGTGCCCCGGAGGCGTGGAAGGTTTTGAGGTAAAGGACTCACTTGGCCAGGGCAGTGTCGTTGTAGTACTGAAAGGCAATGGTGGTGGTGTCGGAAGAGTTTCAATTTGCTCGTTATAGGCTTTGAAGTTTGCAGGAGTCTCTCGTATCATATGTTGTGATTGGTCTTGGAAAAAACTTCTTGAGCTGGCCTCACGGCTGGTGCAGGGTTTGTTGTCGGCTAGCTGAAATCTAGCGTCTCGCCGTTCGGGATATGTAACATTGCCCTCCTCTCTCCTCATCTGATTTATTTCCCCTGCCTCTTCATTATTATCCTTTAGCGTTAGTTTGATGTGTCCAAATCGGTAGGCTATGCGGCCATTGGTCTCCACCAGTTTGGACCAGCACCGGGAGTCCACTGTGAAGGAGAGTTCCACGGAGGAACCTTCACTCCAATTCCTCTGCAATACCTTCCATGTGGAGGCCTTCAGTTGATTTTGAGCTTCTATTGTGTCCAGGATTTTGGAGTTTGTTAGCCCTTGGCTGTTGGGAAAGCTACCGCTGGCACAATAGGAACGTGGAAAATCACACTCTTCAATTACCTCCAAGTCCAAGTGGCTTTTGTTCATAATTACATGGGCATTGGCTTTGAGCCAATCGGCCGTATTGCGATTAGTGCAGACCACCATAAGCCAGCCTTTGCGTGGAAAGCAGCCCTCGAATTCGGGTTTGATTTCTGAGCCCGTCTCAATGGCCGCATCTATTATGGCCTCCTGCAGCACAGCCATTTCTGGCTTGCCCAGAGGTTTGCCAAATAAATCCAAGGGAACCAAGCCCATATTTACGGAACACTGTGGGGTGGTGGTTATTGTCATTCGGGGCTTTTTGCCGGCACCCTTTTGATACTGTCTCTCTGGAAAGGGACGTTTCACAGCCGTACTCTTGGCCACATCCAAGGCTTGCTCTCTGCTAAGACCTTCGGCTAAGGCCTTTTTGAAGCGCCTTTTTTCGGCCGATGTTAGTTTAACAAATTCCGATCCTTGCTGGGTGGGGTTCTCACTTGAACTGGGAGAACACTTGCCGCGAGGCATTTCAGTCTTTTGGGTTTCATATTCTTCATCAACAGAATGTTCACTTTCTGTCTGCTCCTCTACAGGCACTTGGGGACTTTCAACGTTAGGGTGCCCAACAGCACTCGTGACGATCGTGGGATTGAACACATTCGCGGAGGGATATCTTTGAATATGGCTTGGTGACCAAGTGTCAGAGGCAGCCATCGGTTGTTGTTGTGTTGTAGGCGAGTCAGTTTTCTCAGGAGATTTTTCACGTTTAACATCCATAATATTGCACTTGTGTTGATGGGTAGGATTATTTAAATAATAGTCAGAGAACCACAATGTTCGTCAACTATCCAAGGATAGCATTATTTTATCACTTATGTGTTTAAGTTTTTAAGTCTCTTTTAAACAATTTGTGTGTGTGTGAGAGAGAGAGAGAGAGCACAAAGCCTCTATTTATTTTACACATACATAAAATTATTCTGTATTTTTTTTTTCGAATTTGTTCCTTCTATATTTTTCAAAAATTCAAAATTATCAATCATTCACTTAAGTCTACATAGCAACTACGTCCAAATTTTTTGTTATCATCCTAAAATTATACCACAAATGTTAAACAAAAAAAGCTCCTGCACAGTAGGCTATATTTTTCCAAGCGCCTTACAGTATGCTTTTGATTTTGCACTAATTTAGTTTTATATTATTTTGGGTGTCAAATGTTTTATTTTCTGTTTTACTTTCATAAATTATTTTTAGAGGAGGTGTCCTAAAATTCCATTGGCATATTGTCACATTTATCCGAAAAGTATGCAACAAGTTCTTTTAAACAAAATATCATATTTATATTTATTAGTGTGCGAAGGACATGGCCTATTTGAGCCGACCAATTTAGCAAACAATCAAAATAGTAAATTTTTCTTTTCAAATATAGAAGAAGAAAAAATATTAAAATTAATGTAATTTTTGTGTCTGCCTAAACACACATCAATCTTACATCGATTTCTGAAATTGGGAATTTTGATTTTTCGCTGGGATCAATGAGGTAATTCCAGGTGGACAATCACTAAACCGCGAACAATATACGAATGCAAAGAGGAAATAGACATACTCTCATCGTCGAACGAAATTCCTAAAATGGGGAAATGATTGATGTTTCCCTTTGCCTTTTTATTGAGAGCTCACAACAGGCCGATTTTCGGGCCTAGGTGTATGGCCCATGGGTATGATTCACCCTCAACCACTACGGTTAGCGTGACTCCAATTTTTCAACCTAACCTAACATTTTTATGGATATTTTTTTTTACCAAAATTCCAATTTTCGTCGAAGGTAATTTTAGAAGTATCGTACAAATATTGAAGATACTTTCGGAGAAAAAATTGGAATTTTAGTTAAAATTAAATATATATATATATCCATAAAAAAAAATAAAATAAAAATTTAATATAGTTTAGACAAACCAAAATACATGAGAAAAAGTTGTACATAACTCTTAGGCAAAATATTTGTTGCATAATGTAAGAAATAAAATAGAATATTCCAGAAAATAAATAATATCATAAAGAATATCATAATGAGAGTTTTTCTTCTGGATTTTCCGTCCCGAGAATTCCCGGGAAATCAACTAATTTTATAATCCCAGAATACTGGGAAATTAATGCGGAAATTACCGAGGAATTTTAATAGAAATATTATGTTAGTTCTGTGGAAGTAGACGATCTATCGGGGGATTTTCTGCACATTCATTTTTGTATCTTTGTTTCGTGTCTACGCAGTCGGAGAATGTATACTCTGAATTTCATGACTCTAGTTGTGGCCATTTGGATGGTACAATTTTTATCCCCTTTTTTCATTTTACCTCACTAACAGTACGAAATTCCTTTCGAATTTAATCGTTATAGCTGTAGGCGATTGGTTGGTACCATTTTTATCCCTATTTTCCCATTTTATCCCTTGAGATCATGAAATTTGTAAAAATCTATTTATTTTGAGTACCTATGAAGTCAGAGTAATGTATACACCGAATTTCATTATTCTAGGTGCAGCCGTTTGGTTGGTACTATTTTTATCCCTCTATGTCCATTTTACCCCCTAAAAGTACGAAGTTGGAAAAATTCCTCTTATATTATGTAACTACTCAATTAGAGGAATGTACACACCGAATTTCGTTTTTCTAGCTGTTGTGGCTTAATATGTACCATTTTTATCCCTTTTTTGTCCCATTTAACCCCCTACAAATAAGAATCACTTTATGGTGAACCTTTATGCATTCAAAAATATCAAGTAAATATAGGCAGACATATTAAAAAAAAAAATATATATATATTTTAAACGTTATTGGGGTATTGTCAGCACTTGTGGGGGACACATTTTTCCCTGTGGACCGATTTTTCTCACTTTCAATCCAACCGAACTACAACTATAAGACACTTTTAGGTCAAATTTGGACAACCTAGATCATTTCGTTTAGAAGCTAGCCAACAGACGAACGGAGGGACGGACATGGCTAGATCGTCTTAGAATTTTATGAAGATCAAGAATATATATACTTTATAGGGTCTCAGGTCGATATTTCAAGGTGTTACAAACGGAATGACAAACATAGCGTCCCTTAACCGCAAAAAGACTTATGAGCCACAAATCCCGATTTTCGTTTTTTGATGAAAACCGATAATTACTGATGATTCGGACCATCTCTGAAAATGTGTTATCTCTAAGTAGTTCCGTTATGAATTGACAGCAAAAACAATAAAGACTTAACAACACTTAGTTTTTATTTACATTTTTGGTAACAGCAGATTGGCGTTTGAGTCTTTTTTTCTTTTTATGAAATTCATTGAATTATTAATGAAAATTGAAATTTTTTCTTAAGTTATTACTTATGGCGTTGTGGAAACCAAGCGAAATTGTAAGTTTTGTTAGAATTATCGCAAAAAATGTTAAGAATCGCAAGAGCAAATACAGATTCTTTACGGACTTATAGTGTGAATAAAAAAAGATACGTGCCCTATAATAAAACTGATCAGACCAAGATTGAGCTCATAAAATCCTTTATTGAGCAGTTGCCAGCAGTTCCTTCACATTACTGTCGGAATAAAAACAATAAGCTTTATCTGCCTCACGATTTTATGAATATAACGGAGTTGTATAAACGTTATACTCAACATCTAAAATTAATTAATGAGGAACCTGCGCTCGTGTCAATAAGAGTTCTTCGACACATTTTTAAAACTTATTATCACATCGGCTTTCATTTACCTAAAAAAGATAAATGTATCACATGTGAAAACTATAAAAACTTGGACGTAGAAGAGCGCAAAACTTTTATACAGACAGAAGAGTACCTGAAACACATTGAAGAGAAAGACAAGTGCAAGGAAAGTTTCTTGAAGGAGCAGAAAGAAAGTAAAGGGAATTCTATGAAACTAAGTGCAAGTTTTGATCTCCAAAAAGTATTAAATACACCCCATAGTAAAAACATCACATTATTCTATTCGCGAAAATATGCATATTACAATGAAAGTGTGTATGAAAATGGCACTAGAAATGGCTACTGTTTTTTATGGGGAGAAACTGATGGAAAGCGGGGATGTAGTGAAATTTGCACCATTTTGTCCCTATATTTAAAACTTGTAGATGAAAGAAAAACGCACACCTCCATCACTCTTTACTGCGACAGTTGTGCCGGTCAGAATCGAAATAAAGCAATGATTGCGACATTAATAACATTCCTCGAAAATGCAAACTTCATAAAAGATATTAAAATAACTTACTTATTACCCGGACATACTATGATGCCTGTTGATTCGATTCACAGCACCATTGAATCGTTTATTCGAAATAGAACTGTTTGGGCTCCTAGTGAATGGTTCAGAATGATATCTAATGCAAGGACAAACCCACAAGACTATAAATGTATAATAGTAAACCATTCAGATTTCAAAGATTGGAAAACGTTTTCTCAAGCAATGTTTCCAAACTCCGTTAAAATACATTTTCCTAACTTATGATCATTATTTTTTGAAAAAAAAAACAATCCTATTATTTGTCTTAAATATGGATATTGTGACAACTCTGAATTTAAAAATCTTAACTTAAACTCAATCACACGCTCTAGACGCAATTCTACAATATTATCAAAAGGACCCATTCCTTTATACGAAAACTACCGATATCATCTCAAAAATATAAGGATTTAAAAACACTTTGTGAGAGAAACACTATACCTCAAAAATTTCACAATGAATATTTAGGTTTAAACACCGATATTAATATTAAAGACTCTTTACCTGAAACAGACCAAGAAGATAATATTTGAAGATTTTTTACTTGTTCTACAACTTAAATTAAAATATTGTATAACATTTCGTGGTTATTTTTTTCAAGAATTTTATCAAAACCTGTAATTGGCACCTTAACTTTGTTAATCGTTCGCAAAACTTACAAAAAACATAAATAAATTGATTTTTGAAACGGCAAACAGACTTTTTTATTTTTAAGTTTTGGGCTTAAGAGCCATATTATTATTCTAGTACATTACCAGAATGACGGCGAAAAAGACGTATGCGACACAAATTCCCGTTATTCTATAGATTTGTCAGTTTTTTTAACATATTATGTATTTCGGTCTAAATAACGGTTGCATACTAAATTTCATGTCAACAGCATGCCTCAATACGGAGATATTTAAAAAAAAACCTTCTCCTGAACAATTTTGTTTTTGGCTCATAAGTCTTTTTTGCGGTTAAGGGACGATAGTATACCGCCATCCAGGAAGTGGACGGTATAAAAAGATAGAATCAATGAAATTTCAATGGAGCCAGATGCGTTCACCAATTTAAATTCAAATGGTTCGTTTTATGACTTCAGCGCTCAATTTTGCGTTCGTAAGTGCAAAATAACAATAATAACAAACAAGAGGTAAAAACAAGTTTCCAATGTTAGTCTCAGGAAATTGGAATTCTCAGGAAATTAAAAAATAATGACCGCTCTCCCCGCGAAATAAGAATAAAAAGACCGGGAAAAGAAAACTTGTAATCATCTAAAATATAGTGCGCACCAAATAAGAATTAGCTTTTCTCATTATTTCTTCTACAGTGTCATTTAACGAATAAAATTTTACCCAAAATGTATTTTTTTTTTATAAATTTCTGCCTGAAAGTATGCCCCTTATGGTATGACATACAAATACCATAAAAATTGTGCAATAATTTTTGCAAACCTTCAAAAATTTGCTAACAACATTCATGAGAAAAAAAATCATTCTTAAGACTTTTTGTCTCTAAAAACTATTATGCTGTGGCCTGTTGCATGTTTTTACATTTATGCTCTAAGAGAACGTGTTCTTGTTCTGGCCATATCTTTTCATAAACAGCTGCGTTAGCAGAAATCTAGTTTAATTAAAAAAAATAGTCATATTTGAGGGATTGAATTCCCCCCTGTATGAGAATTTATTCCTGTAGTGGACGTTATAAATTGCTGGCTGAAAGTATACTGCAATAAGTGCGTAATACTTTTTGCTAACACAATATTTGCTATCAACTTCCGTTTCGATAGAATATAAATAAATAATTCTTTTTGTTTTTTTTTTTGTTTCTAAAAATATTATGCATATTTTCACACTTCGACAGACCTTTATTTTAAGAAAGAAGATCAGCCTTTTGGAGAAAATTTGTTTTTCAAAGAATAGATTATCCTCTATAAGAATTTGTGCCAAAAAATATCACTCAAATGTAAATACATCACAAAGTATGCAATAGTTTTTGAAAATCTCCGTTATTTGCAAACGACATTCAAGAGACCAACTTTCGAGTAAATGAACATAAATTCTTCTTATAGTTCTATTGTTTCTAATAAATATTATCCAGACCTTTCGAAGGAGGAAATATAATTCCTCAATAGTAATTTGGACATGAATTTTTATATAAATTGTTGCCTGAAAGTATAACTCAAAAATTGGTTCGAGTAAATGAACATAAATTCTTCTTATAGTTCTATTGTTTCTAATAAATATTATCCAGACCTTTCGAAGGAGGAAATATAATTCCTCAATAGTAATTTGGACATGTATTTTTTATATAGATTGTTGCCTGAAAGTATAACTCAAAAATTGCTTCGTTTCGAGTAAACAGAAATAAATCCTTCTTAAAATATATGTTTTTACACATCTCCAGACCATAAACTTTAGAAATATATTCTCCACCAGAGAAGATACATTTTCCGTTGTGTAAGAATTGTAAAACGTCTATGATAATTTGTTCCTCTTGCGAACTTGTATATTTGTTTATAATCCTAATGCCTAAAAGTATACCACAATTTGTGTTATGCAAATACCCCACAAAGTAGGCAATATTTTTTTGTCAACCATCCAATATTTGCAAATAATGCTAATTACATTGTAATTTCTTTAGGAAATATCACAAAAACTTAGACGTTGTTCGGAAAATTTCAGCTTGGCAAGAAGTTCAACTCCATTTGAGTTTTGGTGAAATGTGGCCTACGTTCATCCAAAGTGTCGCCTTCGACTTCCTTCTTTTATAACTTTTAATTGCAATCATTTGCGCATTTTATGCTCAATTAAAACTCAACTTATTAGTTTCAACTTTTGGCAAGTCATATGACACCAACGACCATGGCCACGACACCACCACCCCCTTTGACATGTCAATGTTATCCCTGAACCGCAACCAAACGACCAACCTAACGTCCACGACCACGACCACTATCACGTGACCACATTGAGAGCTAATTAAGTGTTATTTTATAGTGTCATTAGCATACCTCCTTTGCCCTTTAACCCTTTACCCTCCAGCCACCAGAACGGACCACAACCAGAAGTAGAGTTATGCCTTCGATGATCAATGAGTGTTAACTTTCAAGTGCTGCTGATGCCGCAGCAGTTTTAATAGAGCGCAACCCATCCACCCTTACTACTCTACTAGCTAGCTTTCCCTATTCACACTATTTGGGTAATTGTGCCCAGTCAACCCTTCATCATGAAGGTTGGGGGGGGAGGGGGTAACAACTGTGTGGCTTACTCATCATCATGGTTAAACAAATAATTATCCTTGTGTGCGGCGAGAGGACTTTGAAAGACACAATTCATTGTTATTGTTGTAGGAAAAAGTTAAAGTGGTTCTTGCAGATAAAATCATCATATCGTCAGTCGAAATCAGCACAAGCAGCTGTACGTACTCGTAGCCGCCGTATCATCCTCACAAGACCATCACTAACCATCCCAGCCATCCATCCATTCATCCCAAAAGTATGCTTGTAATTTGTAAAATATAATTCCTCAAATGAGCTGTGATTGTGTGAGCGCTGTGAAGCAACTGGTGGGGCATACGTACGTACCACACACACACCGAGTCCTGAGTTAAATCAGCTCAGAATTCACAGTTCACAGCTCACTAAGAACGAGAACGAACACAATCTTCTCGACATCATTTAGCATAAACTCTTCACTTTTGTAAAGGACACACACCAGCACACTCATCGAGAGAGAGATTCAACAAAGATTACCCTTCTAATAAGGTTTTTCCGCCCTGGCAAACTTTTGAAAATTTTCCAAAGTAAACATGGCAAGTTGTACCAACACAGGCCACAGTGATGGCAGTGGTGATGGTGGTGTTGGGAAGCGGCACAGGGAAGCCAAAGACAAACGGTCGGTCGGACGGACGGACAAGCCCAAGGATGGATGGATGGATGGACGGACGGACGGAAAACACACAGGACAGACGGACGGACATGCTTACACTGGCTGAGTTACGTACGTATGCTCATCCATCCATCTCTACATCCCCAAAAAATATTATAAAGTATTATTAGATTAATGAAAATGTTTAAGGCAAATATGAATTACAACAACTTAAGATATGAATATTTAATTGTGTTGTGTCGAGTTGTGCTGTGCTGTGAAGTCAAACATGTTGATGCCGATGTCAACATCATTATTAAACGATAACGTCGTCGTCGTCGTCGATGTTGCTCCTGAAAGTATGCAACAAATGTTGTTAAACAACATTTTTGGGAAAGGGTGCCTTCTCTTCTGTTCTGGTATGAAATGAAAATGAAGCCGCAAACAAGTTTATTAATTAGTCAAAATGTTAAATAGGTGTTGATGTCAAATTTGAAGAGTTATTTATTTGTTAGAGAAAAATGAATTAATCAATCTCAAACTCATAATTGAAAAGGGTTGGAGTTGTAAAGAACAAATATATAATAGTAACCTAGAAGTATAGATTTCACGTTGGGCGCTAGTTTTCCTAATTTTATAAATTAGATATTTTATAAAATTGGAATTTTTAGAAATCCTTAATTTGTTGGAAAATTAATTAATAAATAGCTCATATTCCAAAACATTTATCACATGTTTAGAAGACGAATTTTCAATGCAAAAGTATACTTTAAACATTTGATAATATGGATATGGCAGTTAGAATATACAACAGACTTATAAGAAAGCATTAACATTGACAATAGTAGTCCAACCGTGGAATCAATATCACGATGGGAAATTATCGTTATTCTAAAGGGTGATTTTTTAGCTATTATCTTTTTGGCTACACTGGTTTAAACAGCTGACGCACGTTTCGTGTTTTGTTTCACTGTCAAACATCTTCAGTTTTGTCTATAATTTAACCATGAATCGTCTTACAAACGAACAACGCTTGCAAATTATTGAATTTTATTATCAAAATGCGTGCTCTGTTAAGAAAGTTCATTTACCGAACAATTGTGTTCAGCGACGAAGCTAATTTTTGGCTCAATGGGTACGTAAATAGGCAGAATTGTCGATTTTGGAGTGAATATCAGCCAGAAGCATTGCAAGAGCTACCAATGTATTCAGAAAAAGTCACAGTTTGGTGCGGTTTATGGGCTGGTGGCATCATTGGACCGTACTTCTTCAAAGATGATGCGAATCGTAACGTAACTGGTGAGCGCTACCGTGAGATGGTATCCAACTTTTTTTTTGCTCAAAATGCAAGAGCTTGACTTGCATGACATGTGGTTTCAACAAGACGGTGCCACATGCCACACAGCACGCGCAACAATGGACGTATTGAGAGGCGAGTTCGGTGAACATTTTATTTCACGTTCGGAACCGGTCCGCCTAGATCGTGCGATTTAACGCCTTTAGACTATTTTTTGTGGGGCTATGTTAAAGCTCATGTCTATACAGACAAGCCCGCTTCAATTGACGCATTGGAAGACAACATTGAAGCATTTATTCGTGAGATACCGGCCGAAATGTTGGAAAGAGTATGCCAAAATTGGACTAAGCAGATGGACCATTTGAGGCGCAGTCAAGGTCAACATTTGCATGAAATAATCTTCAAACATTAAATTATATGGACCGTACTATCGATTCAAATAAATATTTCATGCATTTTTGTGAATTTTATGTTTTTTTTTTGAAAAACACTGACTGACAATCATCTTGTAGAAGGATCGTTTACACTATTCAAAAAAAAATTTTTTTGGAGATCAAAAAAAAATATTTTTGTGTACATTAAGGCATACTAATTAAATTGATAAAATCAAAATACGAATTTTTTCGATTTTTTTTTATACAAAACTATCATTTTTTGTCGAAATATATTTCCAATCAGGATAATTATGATGGCTACAAATTCTGCGAAAATAATGTTCACTTAGTAACAGTGGTTTAGGTGCAGTCTTCGAATTTTTTTTGATAAACATTTTTTTTTTGGCAAAAATCTTTTTTTTTTTTTTGGCAAAAATCTTTTTTTTTTTTTGGCAAAAATCTTTTTTTTTTTTTGGCAAAAAAATCTTTTTTTTTGTTTTTTTTTTGGCACAAAAAATCTTCAAAAATGGGAGAGAAAAAACCAAAACTAAAATTCAATAGCTAACACTCTTGCGCAAAGTCGACACGTAAAAGATGTATGGATAAATGTAAAAGTTATGACACAGAGTTGCAAGATAAAATACACAATAATAATCATATTGACTTCTCGTTGGGCGCCAAAAAGGCTTACATTTACATATATTCTCTTTTAAATATGTCCTGCCTTTTATATTTAAGCAAATACAATTTTAATCAAAATGATTTTCTTTCCTTCATCCGTCATTCATATAGTGAATTTGAGCAAAAAAAAAATCGAATTCTTGATTTGATTTAGTTAATTTTTTTTGTCACTTAAAATTCCTGACAACAACTTCCGATTTCGAAAAAATATTTAAAAAATACTTCTTATGGTTCGCGCATTTCTAAAGCGATGAATGATGTCCAGTTGATAGTTGCATATTTTTACACTTCATCTGGGCTTGATTATTAGAAAGTAAGACCAACTCTTTGCCAGATTTATTTCAGGCAGTAGAAAAAAATAGTTTCCTGATTCCATTTTGGAGGAATATATAAAGGGTCCGCCATCTAACTTTTTTTTGTCAACTATTCAACCGTTGGACTATTATTTGTGGGGTGCCCTCAGCAGCCATTTGAATGAAATTATTTTCCATTATTAACCGGAAGGATTGTACTTTCAAATAAAAAAAGAAATTTGAGAAAATATTCAGTAGTTTTTTTTATAGCATTTTCAAAAAATTTTAGTTATTTGGCGGACCCTTTAGTATCCTCTATAAAAATGTATTCTTGTTCTGGGACATCTATTTTTTTTTGTAAGTAGCTTCCTGAAAGTATGCCTCAATTTGAATTTTAGAAAGAAGGAAAAACTGTTTGCCATTATATTATTTATTATATCACGCATTAGAAAAAAAATAGTTTTTGATTTCTTTCTGGATGAATATGAATTGATTCTTGAAAAATTAATTCTCCTTGTATAAATTACTGCCTGAAAGTATATCTCAATTTGTGGCATTTAAATATCCCAAAAAGTATGTAATACTTTCTTGAAAACATCCAATATTCGAAACCAACTTCCTATTTCAGAAAATAAATAAAAAAAACATTCAAAAAAATATTTTTAGACCAACGCAAGAAAACAAAACTATACAAATGTCTCCCAAAATGTATTGATTTAACGTTCGGCGCCAGAAAGGCTAATATTTCTATTCTCTCTTTAATGCCTGCCTTTTATATTTAAGATTTTTTTATAAAATTAGAAAATGTTCAGCGCTATACGAAAACTTTTCTAAAATTTGTGAGAATATTATAATTTTTATAATATAAAAAACGAGCTCGAGGTCTTTGTTTTTGTAAAGAGTGATTTTTTTGAGGTTAGGATTTTCATGCATTAGTATTTGACAGATCACGTGGGATTTCAGACATGGTGTCAAAGAGAAAGATGCTCAGTATGCTTTGACATTTCATCATGAATAGACTTACTAACGAGCAACGCTTGCAAATCATTGAATTTTATTATCAAAATGCGTGCTCTGTTAAGAAAGTTCAGAAAGAAAGAAATTGTGTTCAGCGACGAAGCTCATTTTTGGCTCAATGGGTACGTAAATAGGCAGAATTGTCGATTTTGGAGTGAATATCAGCCAGAAGCATTGCAAGAGCTACCAATGCATCCAGAAAAAGTCACAGTTTGGTGCGGTTTATGGGCTGGTGGCATCATTGGACCGTACGTCTTCAAAGATGATGCGAATCGTAACGTAACTGTGAATGGTGAGCGCTACCGTGAGATGATATCCAACTTTTTTTTGCCCAAAATGGAAGAACTGAACTTGGTTGACATGTGGTTTCAACAAGATGGCGCTACATGCCACACAGCTCGCGATTCTATGGCCATTTTGAGGGAAAACTTCGGAGAACAATTCATCTCAAGAAATGGACCGGTAAGTTGGCCACCAAGATCATGCGATTTGACGCCTTTAGACTATTTTTTGTGGGGCTACGTCAAGTCTAAAGTCTACAGAAATAAGCCAGCAACTATTACAGCTTTGGAAGACAACATTTCCGAAGAAATTCGGGCTATTCCGGCCGAAATGCTCGAAAAAGTTGCCCAAAATTGGACTTTCCGAATGGACCACCTAAGACGCAGCCGCGGTCAACATTTAAATGAAATTATCTTCAAAAAGTAAATGTCATGGACCAATCTAACGTTTCAAATAAAGAACCGATGAGATTTTGCAAATTTTATGCGTTTTTTTAAAAAAAAAGTTATCAAGCTCTTAAAAAATCACCCTTTATTTTCCAATTTTATTAATCGATATTTCGACATAATATCATCTATGAAAATTGATTCTTGTTGTGGGACATCTATATTTTATAAATAGCTGCCTGAAAGTATACCTCAATTTGTGGTATGTAAATATCCCAAAAAGTATGTACTTTCTTGAAAATAAATAAAAACAAGTAAGAAATCGTCAGTCGGCTAAACCGACTTATATATACCCTCACTAGCAGAGAACATGTGTATGGAAGGACTTAAATTTTGCTTAGCGCCGGAGTATGTTTGTAGGAGGTACTACAAGTTTGTGGCAATTGGACCCAGCTGCCACATTTGTAAATAATTGTAAAAACATGATCAAATATGGAAAAACGTGATCATAACGGAGTATAGCAGTTATAAAGGATTTAATTTTACATAGGATAGATACAATTGTGTGGGAGGTGCAAGAAGGGGCTAAAGGGCTAAAACGTATATATTTTTTAGGTTTTAAGTGATTGATTGTATGGAAGTTATGTCGGTTTTATTGCAACCAAAGTTTATGCCACTTTGTGTGTGACAGTTTCGCCCAACTTCATATTCAACTTCTATAAAAGCTTTGCCAAATATCAAATTTCGACCGATTAATCGGCCACTAATCGTCCTACGGCCAAAAAGGCCGATTAGCCGAAGCAGAATACTTAGGATTATGAATAAATAAATATTTTTTTGTAATTTTCTAATGATGTTGATAATAAATATTCTCTTTTTATTGAACTCAATTCAATTTAGGTAGAGGTTACCTCCAACATTATAACTAAGATATCATTTTTTGATTGAGTATTTAGTCATCTGAAATGCAAAATGACGAAACCTTAAAACCTTTCATAAGTTTTCGGGAGAAGTAAAAAACGTTCAATCATGTGTTCATAAATTGTATATTTTTGGATGTTGTTCTAGTTGTCAATGCTAAACTAAAACAGATGAAAGCTTACAATTTGAAGTATTTTTAACAGGCGTTCTCCTCTTTAGTTTGACACTTATACGAGTATCATAGAATGCGAATAAGTGTTTAAAAAAATATATATATTTTTTTGAAAATTGTACCCTTTGGAACTTTGTAGTTCTGGATGAGGAAATGAAAAGCTATACCCGCCAATTAGATCCATTGCAAAATATGTATGAATATCCTCCAGTGTAAATAAGCCAACTTAATGTATCAAAGTTAGTCAACTTTTTGGATTGAGCTGCATTCTTTTTTTAATATCTATAACTCTCATAATCCCACATTTAAACTCCTTTTATTAGTGTAGCACACAACACCGCACAATATGCCACAAATGTTAGCCTCGAAATCCGCCTCGAAGTAGGCAACAAACATTCTTCTTACAATACCATAAATGCAAATTAAAATTACAGAAACCAACAAAAATATTATGCAAAATTAAATCGTTTCGAAAGACATCGGTCGGCGGCATGTCGTAACAACAATAATTACAACACGACAACAAGATGTTATGGGTTTGTTTGTGTAGCATATGTTTGGGATTGGCTGGCTGGTTGGTGGCTGTCGTTTACAGATACGACAGAAATACGATGACGATGTCGATGTCGAAACCACATCGTGAACAGGCAAAGCGGAAGTTAATTTGTGCCTCAAACGATGTAGGAGAATGCTAGTAGGAATCTGAATCAGCAGCAAGCGGTTGAAGTCATGGAGCCACATGCAGACGTGAAGTAAGAATAGTGAAGCCAATGAGGAAAATGACGTCAATATTCAATCATCTGAAGGATAATAATGGCTACCAAATATAATATGAAGATAACTTTGCCTGATTTCATATAACAAATGTTTATAAATATGTTTTAAATATTTTAAATGTAAAAGAACACTTTAAAAGTTGCCTCAAATCCTCGCAGGTTGTCGAATATAGGAAACAGTTCATGGTTATTAAAAATTTAATGTTAACGGAAGAACAACTCGTTTAAAATTTCGTAGTCTTATCGAACCTAACAATCTTCAGCGATGGCATAGAAGTCATCATATATGTAATTTTAAAAAAATATTTAAAAAATATTCTACAGAAATGAAAAATCGTACAAATAGTCGGAAAACAGAAAAGGTCGTGCCATTTTTGGATGTTTGGTTAGACTTCTATCCGAAAAATCGAACAAATGGTCGGAAAACGGTCGAATGTTTTGTTTGACTTATTTCAGAAATTGGTCGGACAAAACATCAGAAAATGATCGGAAATGTACCTTTTTTCGTTCGGACAAAAGTTCGAATATGTCGTACTTTTTCGTATATTTGCTTAGACCTATTTCCGAAAAATCGAACAAATTGTCCATGTTCTAATATTTGGTTTCCGAAATTTGTCCGAAAATGTCGTACCTTAGACTTTGTTCAGAAATTAGTCGTAACATTTTCGAATGTTTCTTTTCGAAAATTTTGCGACACATGGTCGAAAATGTCGTACCTTTCTCGTATATTTGTTTAGAGTTCTTTCCGAAATTGAGCCGAAAAATTGAACAAATGGTCGGAAAAAGTCCTGCCGCCATTTTCGGAAACTTATTATTTCCGAAATTGGTCCGACAAATGGTCGGAAAACGGATCGTAAATGTCGTAAAATTTTTTAATATTTTTTCCCATATTTCTTCCACAAATGGTCGAAAATGTCGTACTTTTTTCGGAGGGTCGGGGTTAGACTAATTTCCGAAAGTGGTTCGACGAAAAATTTTACAAATATTCGGAAAACTGACGAAAAAGTCGTAGCATTTTCGAATGTTTTTCCTAGAAATGTCGTAACTTTCATGTATGTTTTGGGTAGACGTCTTTCGAACAAATGGCCGAAAAAGTCGTCCTTTTTTCGGATGTTGGTTTAGACTTATATCAGAAATTGGTCCGAAAAAAGGTCAGAAAACGATCGGAAATTTAGTACATTTTTTTAGTACATATTTTTTTTCGACATTTGTCCGACAAATGGTCGAAAATGTCGTACCTTTTTCGTATGTTTGGTTAGACTTATTTCATAAATTGTTCCGACAAATGTTTGAAAATGTTGTACATTTTTCCTATGTTTGGTTGGACTTACTTCCGGAATTGGTCCAACAAATGACCGCAAAATGGTCGAAAAAGTCGTAACATTTTCGGATGTTCAGTTAGACTTATTTTATAAATTGGTCCGACAAAATGTTCGAAAATGTTGTACCTTTTTCGTATGTCGTACATTTTTCGTATGTTTGGTTAGACTTATTGCCGAAATCGGTCCGACAATCCTACAAATGGTCAGAAAAGTCCAGCCACTGTTTACTTAGACTTCGTGGAAACACATCAAAAAAAACCTATCAGAATTTGCCCCAGCAATTTATTCATAACTCTCAAAGAAATCTATCCGACAGATCTGCCCAATCTTGCGAATTTCCTCAGACAAATTTTAACGAGTTCTTACCAACTGCTCGTACAATTTTCTGTGCTTTGTCTGACCGACAGTGGCATCAGAATCAGAAACTTTTTTTACAGAGTGTCTGAACGATTCCAGACCCAATTCGGAACAAATTGTGGTCACATCAATTGTTGTGAGCGTATGTTGAAATCATTCTCCTAAAGAGACTATTCTCAGAGCGAAAAGTCGTTGAGAGTATTTTTTAGACAGAGGCAAACTTAAAGCACATATTCAAAGAGAAAAGATTCTTTGAAAGAGATTTTTCTAAGAGCTAAAGCACTTTGAGAGCATTTTTTCTCTCTCTCAGAGAGAGAATGATGTACTAAGAAAGAAGGAAACAAGTACCCCGAGAATCTGCTAGAGAAAATAGTTTCTGCGAGCAAATGTTTCTCACCAAAAGTTCTCTAGCAACTTGTTCCCTCAGAATAAGTTTTCTCTGTGATTTTAGTATAGGTCTTGGAAAAATTCATGTTCGATATCCTCTGATCTATAGTCAGTTGAAGTACTCACGCCATGCAAGGATATCTATACATATACAATTCAGGTATAAAAAGAGAGAAAGCGAGATAGAGACATACTCTGAGAGAGAGAAAAGTGCACAATTATTTGCCAACTAATTCAACTACACCAACAAACAAACTATTTGGGGCGGAGGTATGACAGATAGAAAAAAAGAAAAAACAACAACCCAAACATTAGCAATTGAAGAAGAAAAGGAGAACTCAAAAACACAAAAAAAAGAAATCTCTCTTCTGCACTCTGTGAATGAATGACACCCATTACTTTGCAACTAAATAACAAAAACAACAACAAGTGCACACGACGTTCCTGACAACAACAAATGAGAACTACTACTACGACTACTAACTACCCAAACTTCCTGACTTCCTGCCACCTTCCTTCACCGCCAGCCAGCCAACCAACTATTGGCCCTCATGCAGAGAGAGAGCTCGTTATTTCTATGGGTGAGTGTGTTTGAACTGGTTTGCAGAGTATAGAGTTGCAAAGTATTTAACACAGCTTCCTGTTGGTGGTTTACTTCCGCCTTTTCCACGTTTTTTTTGTTGTTGCTCCCCCGTTTTTTTTCTTCTCTGACTGCTGCTTGTTTTAACTAACGGCCGACTTCGTATCTTGACTTGTGTTGCATCGTCATTCTCATATTTAATTCGCACTAAGTTGGCTGAGGTTGTTTCGTCGCTCATCAGTAGAGTCGGTTCTTGTGTGTGTGTGCGTTCTTCCTTTGACGTCTCATTTCCGTTTCTACAGAATACTAAATAAGCTAAACTTGTATGATGTCTTGCAGTTCATCAGAGAAAATGCTTTATATACATAAGCTCTCGAAGAAGATTTTCTTCGGAATATTTTTGTGTGTAAAACTTTGAACAGAAGCTTGTCTTTGGAGGAAACGTTTCTTTATAGAAATTTTGCCAGAGAAGTTTGTCTTGATACAAATAATCTCAGGTAAACATTTATTTATAAATAAAGTTGAAGATAAGCTAATATTTATTAAAAAGCGCTCAGCCTTTGTTTACAAAACAAAAATTCAGAGAATTTTTTGTTTAAGATAAATTTCTCTGTATACAAAAGCCACCATCGTATAAATATGATTTCAGAGATGTTTTTCTTGAAGTAAGCTTATTTTTATAAAAAAAAAAGAACTTAGAAAAAAATTTTGTGTACAAACACATGGAGCTTTTTTATAGAGAAATATCAAAAAAAAATATATTTTTTTTTATACAAAAAGTTCTCAGATACAATTTTCTCAGAAGCTTTTCTTTATAGACAACGTCTTATCATTCAAGCAGCTCTTCATACAAATGCTTCCATCTTTTGCTTATAAACAAGATCTTAGAGAAGCTTTCAACACAATACTACTTCTATCAATACAAAATTTCACAGATAAGCTTTTCTTTGCAGAAAAGTTCTAACAGATGCCTTCCTCATTTAAACAAAAAATCATCTCATTTAAGTTATTAATTTTATATTGATACAAAGGTTCTCGCATAAAATTTTCTTTATGGAAATTTTCTTCCTTTCTACAGAAAACATTCTCACGCAAGCTTTTCTTTACAGATACCGTTGAAAATAATATTCTCTTTATACAAAAGCCCTCATCTTTTGTTTATAAACAAGAACTGAGAGAAGCTTTATAGAGAAATTTCAACACAATCTAGAAAATTTGACAGATAAGCATTTCTTTATAGGTAAGTTCTAGGAGAATCTTCCCTCATTTAAACAAATTTCTCATCTTAATTATCATTTATTGAAAAAATTTGTGATTCCCTACACAAAAGTTCTCCAAAGATTTCCTTTACATAAAGTCTCACTAAATATTTTCTTTTCAGAATAGCTCTCGAAAGCTTTTCTTCACATAAAGCATTGCAAAGCTCTTCTTCACCTAAAGCTTTGTAAAGTTTTTCTTCACATAAAGCTTTATAAAGCTTCCCTTTGCGTAAAGCTTTGGAAAGGATTTATTTACACCAAATCTCTCGAAAGCGTTTCTTCACGCAAAAGATCTGGAGAGCTTTCCTATATCAAAATGTTGTCACAAAAGCTTATTTCATTTGTAACAGGTTCTCAGACCAGTTTTGTTTTGTAGAAGAAATTGAGTGCTTTTTTAGAAAAGTAATTGCTATAAGCTTTTCTTTATTGAAATGTGAGGAAAAAATGTGAGGAGATTTTTTATAGAAGTATATCAAGAAAGCTTTTTTATAGAAAAGTTCTCAGAGAATATTTTTTTGCAGACGGGAAATATCTCAGAACAAGATTCTCTTTCAAATCTCTCGAAAGCTTTTCTTTACACAAAAGCTCTAAAAAAGAATTTCTTTATCGAAAATTTGGCCCAAAAGCTTATCTCTTTTGTAAAAAGGTTCACAAAACAAGCTTTTCTTTATAGAAGTATTTCAATAAAGCATTTTTTCATAAGAAGTTCTCAGAGAATGACTTTTGCAGACATTTTTATAGAAAATTTCTAAGAAAAGCTTGTTTTGATTCTCCTAACAAAAAATGTTACCAGACTAGGATTTTATTAAGCATTTCTTTGTCGAAAAGTTGGCTCTCAAGTTCACAGACAAGCTTTTCTTTATAACTTATCCCCTTTTTAAAATGTTTATAAACTTTTCTTTATAGAAAATTTATTGCTTTTACCTTTTCTTTGCAGAAGTGTTTTAATAAAGCTTTTTTCATAGAGAAATTCTGAGTACATATACTCTTTTTGCAGACTTTTTGTAGCATTTTGTTGGATTCTCCTAACAAAAAATGTTCTCGGACGAGATTTTTATTAAAGCTCTCGAAAGCTTTTCTTTGCACAAAAGTTCGCAAAATATATAATATCCAAAAGCCGTATTAAAAGCGTTTCACCTTTGCAAAAAGGCCCTGAGACAAGCTTTTCTTTATAGCTTATAGGTTTATAGCTTTATAGCTTTTAAAGGTTTACAAACAAGCTCTTATTTATAGAAAAAACCCAGAGCTTTTCTTTGACAATACAAGATTTATATAAAGGATCTCTATAGCTTTTTCTTACACAAAACCTCTTAAAAGTTGTTTTTTGTATCCTAAAGTTGTCTCGAAAGCTTATCTCATTCGTAAAAAGGGCCTCAAGCAAACATTTCTTTACAGCCTATTTTTTGTAATGAAAAAAATATTCTCAAACAGAAAAAAATTGGAGCTTTTCTTTGTAGATAAATTATTGTATTTAAGTTTTCTTTATAGAAGTATTTCAATAAAGCTTTTTTCACAGAGAAGGTCTCATAGATTTTTTTGCAGACATTTTTCCAGAAAAGCTTTTATGTAGCAAATTTTTTTTTCAATTTTTTCCAATTCACCTTATAAAATTCTCTCATGCAAGGTTTTCGTTGCAAAAAAGTTCGAATAAAACGGTTTCTCATAGAATTATTTCCGTATATAAAGCACAAGATTCCCGATGGGTTCTTCCATAATATTTCTCAGATAAGGTTTAGTGTCTCGAAAAATTCACAAAGAAATTTAATGTCGAGGAAAATATTTGAAAACCTTCTCTGGGCAGTATAATTATCTGAGAAGAAGCATATCCAGAGCTTTTCCAGAGTTCTCATACCTAAGGGAATTTCTAGGGAGAATATTCTTCTAAGAATGAGGGAAAAAACACAATTTTTGGCCTCGAAAAATTGACTCTCAAAGAATTTCTATGTTAAGCTTTAAAATCAGTTAGCTTTTGTTTGTTGAAACGTTTTCTTCGAAAGTTTCTTTTAGAACTTTCAGGTAATTTAAAGGGTGTTTAAAGATTGATGAGAGTTTTTTTTCTGCTGCCAAACATTGTTAATTACAAATTCATGTCAATTCAAAGTGCAATTCAGTCACTCGTATATCTTCAACTCTTCCCTCTCAGCCTTGTAGTCCTCCCTGTCATTATTTTAGTTTCGGATACGTTTCCATTCGTTCTTGTTATTAAGCTGCATCTTGACATCCGCTTTAAGAAGAAGAAGAACGAACGAACGCAAAAAAAAGTCAACTAGAAACTAAGCCAAAGCGAAGCATAAAGGGAGGAGTGGACTGGAGTGGGGAATGGATGGGGTGTTGATGATGACGGTTTGGGCTGGGCTGGGTCGCATATGGCCATGGTAATACCAGACTGATTGTGTATTCTCTTGTAACACTTTTTTCCTTCGCCTCGTTCGCATAGAAATCTTCATTACCTCCGTGGAGTGAAAGAGTGAGATTCCGTGCTTTTTTTCTCCGGCCATTGGTTTCCAGGGCGAGGCGAGAGGTTCTGTTCGGTTCTGTAAGGTATTTTTAATGTTTCTGTTTCGTTGACTGGGATTTTTTCCGTTCAATTCTTTTGCAATTGCAATGTTAGCATTCTGCATATTTTTTCTTCTTCGGGCAGGAAGTTGTGAAGAAGAAAGAAAAGGAATGAAAGAAACAAGGAGAGAGAGTATGCGAAAAAAACAACGACATGGAATTGTAATTAAATCTTGACCAATGTTAGTTACGTGTGTCGGTGTTAGTTACCAGCAAATGTATGTGTACGTGTATGAGATGTGTATGTGAAATCTTCCTTGTATCCTTAGAAATCAATATTTCGCTCTAATGGCTTTGCTCTGCTCTGCAGCACTCAGGAAAAGACGAGTGAAAAACTACACTGAAATGTTTTCTTTTTTCCATATTCCTCTGACTTTGTAGCTACAGTTATTTATTTTTTGTTCATCGTCTTCTTTGAGACGAACCATTTTCCCCCTTTGGCATCGCCTCGGCGTGCCGTCGTCAAGGAGGACTTTGTGAATCAAGAAGTTGGACTAGAGCAAAAGGAAATCAAGCCAAACCTAACTGAAGATATTGCATATTTTTGATAGCTTTATGTAATTAAAACCAAATGAATGTACGAACAATACGAGCGTAGGCTCTACTTCAAATCAAATGTAATATTTCATTTCATGTGCTCCTTGTTCTTGAAGCCAATTCATAGAGGCATAAAAATTGCACATGAAATTGGAATGGAAAATAGAAGAGAAGAACAGCCAGAATGTAAGCAATAATTTTTTTTAAACTAGCCAATATTTATCTTCATCAAAAAAGTTTACACTAATTCTCATTGTCTTCAAAAATACTTGAAAAGAAACAAAAAAGTATTCGGGAATTACATGAACAGAAAAAAGCTATCCGAAATTTGTTTCTGTCTAGAAAAAGTTCCTTGACAGCTTTTGCTATATGGAAAAAGTTCCTTGCTAACTTTTACTATATAGAAAAAGTTCCTTGACAGCTTTTACTATATAGAAAAAGTTCCTTGAGAGCTTTTACTATATAGAAAAAGTTCATTGAGAACTTGTACTATATAGAAAAAGTTCATTGAGAACTTGTACTATATAGAAAAAGATCCTTGAGAGCTTTTACTATATAGAAAAAGTTCATTGAGAACTTGTACTATATAGAAAAAGTTCATTGAGAACTTGTACTATATAGAAAAAGATCCTTGAGAGCTCTTACAATATAAAAAAGTTACGTGCGAGCTTTTTTATATAGAAAAAGTTCCTAATGAGCTTTTACTTCACAGAAAAAGTTCCTTGAGAGCTTTTACTATACAGAAAAAGTTCCTTGAGAGCTTTTACTATATAGAAAAAGTTCCTTGAGAGCTTTTGCAATATAGAAAAAGTTCTTTGAGAGCTTTTGCAATATAGAAAAAGTTCCTTGAGAGCTTTTACTATATAGAAAAACTTCCTTCAGAGCTTTTGCAATATAGAAATAGTTCCTTGAGAGCTTTTGCAATATAGAAAAAGTTCCTTGAGAGCTTTTGCAATATAGAAAGTTCCTTGAGAGCTTTTAAAATATAGAAAAAGTTCCTTGCGAAATTTTGCAATATAGAAAAAGTTCCTTGAGAGCTTTTACAATATAGAAAAAGTTCCTTACGAACTTTTGCAATATAGAAAAAGTTCCTTGAGAGCTTTTGCAATATAGAAAAAATACTCGGGAGTTTTTTCTTTATAGAAAAAATCCTAGGGAGCTTTTTCTGTCTAGAAAGAGTTCATCAAGAGCTTTTTCTGTCTAGAAAAAGTTCATCAAAAGTTTTTTCTTTCTAGAAAAAATTCATCAAGAGCTTTTTCTGTCTAGGAAAAGTTCATCAAGAGCTTTTTCTGTCCAGGAAAAATTAATCAAGAGCTTTTTCTGTCCAGGAAAAATTAATCAAGAGCTTTTTCTGTCTAGAAAAAGTTCATCAAGAGCTTTTTCTGTCTAGAAAAAGTTCATCAAGAGCTTTTTCTGTCTAGAAAAAGTTTCTCAAGAGCTTTTTCTGCCTAGAAAAAGTTTCTCAACAGCTTTTTCTGCCTAGAAAAAAATCATCAAGAGCTTTTTTTGTCTAGAAAAAGTTTCTCAAGAGTTTTTTCTAGACAGAAAAAGCCTCGCGAACTTTTGCTGTCTAGAAAAAAATTATCAGGAACTATTTATTTCTAGAAAGTAGCCCAAAATCCTGTAAAGGAACAGTTTTTTGGGGAACCCCCTTCTAAACACTCTGTCATAACACATGGTCTCAACGCCAACACCACTCCTTCCCGTCGTGGACTTAATCAACCATAATAAAGTGAATTGTCTTCAAAGCGCCGCAATGTCGGATAACTTAATTATAACGAGCGTAATAAAACGCTTATCACACTTCCTGATTCGTTGTCTATGGCGGCTGTGAGGTTGTTTTTTGGGGGGGTGGTGTTGTTTGGTGGTTTTCCAGAAAAACGGGAATACTTACGAAAGAATTACGAATGATATCCTACTAATACACTCACGCACAGTAGTAGGATGAGAGACAGAGAAGAAGCAGAAGACACACTTACCTGCAAATAAAAGAGAAGAAAAAGAAAAGGGAAAATAAATAATTAATTATTTGATTAAGTGGCAAATAAAAAACAAACAAACAAATCAACAAAAATGTGTATATCCTGCTAACCTAACCTAAGGTACACTAACATAAGGGCTGGAAAAAAGGGTTTCAACACAACATCATAAAATATTTTTGGGGGTTGGTCGAACAAGGACAAGATAAACATCCAACATCAACGAAATTATGTTTTATGATATCAATATACAAGGCCCTTCGCTTGAACTCATTGTAATTGACAATAAAGAAATTTATTTAAGGATGACGGAGTCCCCTCTAATGACTGCATTAATTGTTAAATGAGAAAAAACGCATAGACCCTGATATATTTCCTTAAAGAACGCGTGCCGCCGTAACATTGTTTTGAGTCCATTCCTAGATGAATTTAAATAAATGTAATCGTATTTTTCAATTATAATTTTTGGGTTATTTGTAGATGCCGATGAACGGGCGGCCGGCCGGCCGTCCGCTGTCTTTGTTTGTAATGCAGCTTAATTAAGGCATACTTTTAGGCTGACTGGTTGGCTGACTGACTTTCAAACGCGAAAAGCGTGTCACAGCTCCCAAAAAAAAGTAGATTTTCTCAAAAAATCGTATTGCTTGAAGGCCAGAATGTTAAAAACTTGCCAAAGTTTTGATTTTTATTTGGAATGTTTTTAATTATTGAATTATTTCCAAAGCATATTTTTAGGGGATGATGTTTTGTTTTAAGAAAAGCATCATTTCTGGGATTTACGCCACCCAAAAATATTTCACAATTGTTTTGCTTAAGTGAAGCTTAAATTGCTTTTTCCTTTTTTTTGTGAGATTTTGATTTTCTTGGGGGTAAATAATAGGCTATATTTTTAGGGTTGTTATTTGAAAGGAGGCATACTTTTGGGTTCATATTTCATTGTCTAAATAAAAACTGCTTTAAATTTCTATTGTTTGTGTTTGTTTGTTCGGTTGTTGAGCATAATGCCCCTCAGCTTTGATTTATTTGGAAAATTAAAAAAAATTGTATTTTTGGGGTGATTTTGCGTCAGAAAACTACAGCATACTTTTGAGCTAACAATGCCCGGTTTTTTTTGAAGTAACTAAGTATTTAGAAACACACTTCAGCGTTAAGAAATTAAAAAAATGTAAAAATATATTTCAATGTTTTGTCCTTTCAATGTAGTGACGTCAAAAGAGTTTTCTTTAAAAATTAACAAAAAAAATGTAGACGATCCTCAATAGATGTCTCCACGGACAACAGCATGAAAATAATGTATTACATTCAAAAGAGATAAAAAAGTAATTTATTCAAATATCTTTCAATTTTCCAACCAAAAATTTGCTGTGACTGTCGTAAAAATCGAAAAATCTGTTTTTTTTTTTAACAAAAATGATAAAAATGAATTTCTCGCCAATATTAAATATTATTTTTGGCGTGGAAAATCCAATCCAAAAGATTCCAAAGAAAATACTGATAAATATTATATCACAAACTAAATTGAAATCGCAGTGTTTTTGGATATCGTTTTTAAAAATAATACAAGATCTTCTGTTCTCTTTGGTCTAGCTCCATGGAATTTTGTACAGGCTTTGTCAAGCCATCTATACCAATAAGTTTTGAACAATAGGGTCAAAGTTTGTCACATTGGGTGTTAAAACATTTTGAATAGCCGCCCAAACAAAATTCAAACAAATCATACGACGTTTTGGATGATAGAAAGTGCTAGTCAACGTAATAACATTTTTTTATCTTCTGTAGTCGCCTGATCGACTAGAAGAAGAGGTAGCCCCAATTCGAAAGATAGCGAAGCGAACACGGGCGAATTTTGGTAATTAAACTAAACAGGAAAATTTCAAAAAACATGATGAAATTCTCGAAATATTAGGGGTATTTTCAGTCCTTGTGAGGGAAAAAACTCCCAACCGATCTACGACTACAAGACGCATTCATGCAAAATTTGGATATGCGTTCAACAGATGGACGGACAGACATGGCTAGATCATCTTAGAATTTTATAGGGTCCCAGGTCGATATTTCAAGGTGTTACAAACGGAATGACACAAGGTGTTACAAACGGAATGACACCTCCCATCCGGGAGGTGGAGGGTATAAAAATACAAAATAAATGTATAATAAACATTTATTTTTTTGTATTTTGTATTATTCATAAAAACTGCAAAATTGTTTTTAATTTGTAATTTTTATTATGTGTTGTCATTTATTTTGGTTTAAGACCAAAGGTTGTGCTGAAGTCTTCCACAGAACCTAAAATTAGCAAAAAGGCAAAGTGAAACCTTTATTGTTGCAGCTAAAAGTTGACTGCGCAGTTTCGATGGGCGCTACCCCATCTCGTCAGAACTTTCGCAACGAATGTATGTCTTTGACTTAAATCAGGGTTCATATTAGTACCAGCGGTCACATATTTCAAATGAGAAGCGCTGATAAACAAAATATTCCACCGAACTAAATCGACACACTAAAAATCTCACTTTGCCAATTCAATGTTATGCATGTGCTCACATCGCTCGCTACAATGCAAAGGTTGTTGTTGTACGGTATGTTCCGTCTTCACTGTACCTCGTGTGTATTGTTGTTGTTTGTATGTATTGTTGGTCTGTTATGTTGTATGTGTTGTCATTTATTTTGGTTTAAGACCAAAGGTTGTGCTGAAGCCTACAGCAGAACCCAAAGTTAGCAACAAGGCAAAGCGAGACCTATATTTATTATTTAATTTTTGATTTTTTGTGGCATTTTTTTCTAAACAAAAAATTCAAATTTAAATTCAGAAAAATGTTTCTGGATATTTTTTTAACTAAAATTCCAATTTTCGTCCATGGTTTGATGTTTGTTCTGTCATTTGGGAAATATATCACATCCTCTTACATATGTGTTCAATTAAAGGTCTTTAAGATGGCTACAAATGTTGCGAACAGACTCTTGAAAATTGTTTTTTTTTTTTTTTTGAAAAAAAAAAATTTTCCACAATTTTTTTTTTTAATTTTTGGTAAATAGCACGAAAAGTGCCTTTACAACAGATAAACGAATATTTGGTTTTATTTTATAATAGCTGGGATGTTTTACGAAGAAAGCAATGCCTATTTTTGAGCAAAATCTATGGATAAATGTAGAAGTTATGACCATTTAAGATAATTTCAAAAACAAAAATAGTCGGTCAAGAAAATTTTGCCCATAACTTCTGCATTTATCGATAGATCGTTTACATATGGACATTGTTTGCTATTAAAAATAGAAAAAAATACATTTTTTCAAAAAGACTTCCTAAAATATTTTTCTAAACTAAAAAAAGCTTTTTCAAAAAAAATATTTTTTCGAGACTTCCTAAAATATTTTTCTAAAATAAAAAAAGCTTTTTAAAAAAAATATTTTTTCGAGACTTCCTAAAATATTTTTATAAAATATTTTTTTATTTTTTTTTTTTTCGATTTAATAAAATGTGTGATATCCAAACACATCAGACAATTTTTAAATGTCTAAAAAGAAAAAAATCTGAATTCTGAAGAACAAAAAAACAACAACTATTAGTTACAATTAGGGTTTGGGGTCCGGGAATTCCCGAATCGTCCAAATTTTTCCGGGAATTCCCGGGAAAAAATTTTCAGTTTCCCGGGAATACGGGAAATATTAAAAAAATAATTTATTTATTATGTTGATCAATAATTTAATGTTACTATATAAATTGGAATTTTTAGGTGTATTTCAAATTCATATATGTATTTACATTACTGACAATAATGAGTATTTGTTTATATTATATTACTAAAAGCAAAACTTTTTAAATTCGCAAAATAGTCATTTTATGCGAAACCCAGCTATGAAAATAAAAACGTTTTGTGAGGCTAATTGCAGGATCTTTATTGTGAAATAAAAATGTAAATTTTCTTGTTTTCCTAGAAGAATCGAGGTGAATATCTAATTCAAGAACAATTTACTTTATATATTTAGCCAGAAAGAAATGGTCTAAAAATAGGAATACAATAAAAATTGTTCGCCTGGAAACTTTCAAGAGAAATCTAATAGGAATATAAATATATGCTACGGTGTATTTAAATGGCCCTTTGTAAGAATTAATGACTGGACTATTTCAATATTTTTATTTTTTATGAATTTATTAAATTAATATTATTTTTTTATGTTTCTATTTTTGTTACAGTTTAGAATATTCCCCCCTGTTTCTATAAAATATTTTTGTCTCCGGACGAATGAATATTCTAAATTAAATGCGTCATAACATTCTCCGTAAATTAGTTATTTGTTTCCTTAATCGTTTTCAATTTTGAATCTAGTGTAGGTCAGTCACTTCTACCTGCGATATAAATGTCCAATTCTGACGATTAGTTTACAATTTTCAAGTTTATAATGAGAAAATGTAATTTATAATCGGAATATGTAAGTTCACGATGAGAGATGTAAATTCATATGAGGAAATTCATAATCAGCCCTGTAAATTCATATTGAGAAATATAAATTCATAATAAGAACATACAAATTGATAATGAGATATATAAATACAAAATGAGAAAATCCAAATTGATGAGAAAATATAAATTCTTATTCAGGAATATATATATAATCGAATATGTATATATAATCGAAGCTATGTATGTACGTTTTTCTATGGATATTTTCGTAGAAATGCATACAATTTTTTTTTAATTTTTGGTAAATAGCACGAAAAGTGCCTTTAAAACAGATAAACGAATATTTGGTTTTATTTTATAATAGCTGGGATGTTTTACGAAGAAAGCAATGCCTATTTTTGAGCAAAATCTATGGATAAATGTAGAAGTTATGACCATTTAAGATAATTTCAAAAACAAAAATAGTCGGTTAAGAAAATTTTGCCCATAACTTCTGCATTTATCGATAGATCGTTTACATATGGACATTGTTTGCTATTAAAAATAGAAAAAAATACATTTTTTCAAAAAGACTTCCTAAAATATTTTTCTAAGCTAAAAAAAGCTTTTTCAAAAAAAATATTTTTTCGAGACTTCCTAAAATATTTTTCTAAAATAAAAAAAGCTTTTTAAAAAAAATATTTTTTCGAGACTTCCTAAAATATTTTTATAAAATATTTTTTTATTTTTTTTTTTTTCTATTTTTGTACCGTGCCACCCACCAATCAAAAAGATTGTCCCCACCCACGGTTAAATGGTCTATTCTTAATCTATCTTCAGAATAGTAGTATGTTTGACATTATTATTATCGTAATCATACTATTGCAATAATATTGATGTCACCAAGTGGTTGGTAGTCATGTTCTGTTGCATACTTTTAGGTGGGTAGGTGGTTGTTTGTTTTCCATAGAAATCTCCTTCACTTACATGTGAAAGAACTTGCATCGCTTAATAGGCAAGCTAAATATAATTGTTATAAAAGCTCTAATCACACTATACATGTGGGCTGGCACATATATTTCCACTGTGTGGGTATCAGAGAAACACCACACTTTTTCAACCTTTGTGACATGTGATTAATTAAATGATATTATTGGTGGGTGAGCTCTGTCATGCAAACCATGCTCAAAGTAGTTTATTATTTTTTTTTTTTTTTTGAGAGTGAATTTCCGTATTACACAATAATATTGAATAGGTTTCAATAACAAAAAATTATGATACACTCTCTAACTATAAGAGAATTTTTATTATATCAATCATTTCATCATTTAGTGTACTTTACTTTTTATGTCACATAAATATTACAGCATATTTTGGGCGGGTGTGGAAATTTTCGTGAAAAACGGCAGTTTTCACACAAAAGAAAAGTTTGTTAGCTTTGTAAATGTGATCTACATATTTGCATAATAATAACTTAATTAAAGCATACTTTGGGGGGAGGAGGTTCATAACATACTTTAGGCGAGAGAGAGTGAATGAATAGGGAGAGGTACATGCATGACCCTGTATTTTGAATAATTAATCAAATAAGGTCTTAATTATTTAGAGGTGCGTTCACTGGCGCCTTAATATGGTATTTTTAGTTGGTCTCTAGTATATTGTAACTAATAGTTGTTGTTTTTTTGTTCTTCAGAATTCAGATTTTTTTCTTTTTAGACATTTAAAAATTGTCTGATGTGTTTGGAGATCACACATTTTATTAAATCGATTCCTGTTGCATGCCCACTTTATCTCTACTCTTGCCTTTCTATTGCTTTTCTATCTTTCCGTTGCACATCTCAAAGGCTTCATCGACGAAAATAGGTATTAATCTTTCTTTCTTTATCACACACAAATTGCCCGTAAAAAAAGTATGAATAGCCAGTCGTCCCCTGTATGACGTTTCCGTTTTGACACCTCAATTAAAGCATACATTCAGGCTGTTATTAGTGTGTGTGTGATGGAATAAAAAACCTGTAGCATACAGTGGGACTAAAGTAACTCAAAGAATTGCAAAATGTTTAGGAAGGACAGACAAGGAGCTCCAATGAGCCACTATGGAGTGAAAAGCCACTAGCACAGGGAGCCGAGGCCTACAGTGGGACTTGAGCGCTAAAAATAGCAATAAATTAGAATGAATGTAGGAAACATAGAATATAGAATCTGTGAATAGGTAAGACAGACAAATGTGACCGTATAACATTTTAGTTTAAATGTTAATATAGTATTTGATGAGCGCAGAAATACTTTGCGTTGGGCGCCAATCTTTTTTGTTTCTCTTTAAGACATTACTTTAATGGATTCCTGTAAAATATTTACAACTGGAGTCGAACGAATCATGCAAATTGTTAAAACCATAATTGTTAGGACTTAACATTCACGGTATCCACGTTGGACGCCACTTTCCGTCGAAGATTCATTAAATGCTTGTACTTTCATTTTGGTAATATAGATACGATTCACATAGAAAAAGCGGTGTAGGAACGTTATTAATATTTTTTTCGAAAAAAAAAATATTTTTTTGATTTTTTTAATATTTTTTTAATTTCTTTTTTTAAAAAAAAATATTTAAAAAAAAAAAAAATATTTTTAAATATAATAATATTTTATATATTTAATTATAAAAATAATATTTTTAATTAAAAAAATGTATTTCATTTTTTTTTAAATATTTGTTTTTTTTAATAATTATTATTTTTTCTGAAAAAGAAATATTTTTTATTTATTTTTTTTTAATATTTTGAGCGCTAAAAATAACAATAAATTGGAAAGTGTTTAGGAAACATAGAAAATAGGTAGGACAGACAAACGTTCTATACGTTCACATTTTAGTTTAAATGTTAATATAGTATTTGATGAGCTCAGAAATACTTTGCGTTGGGCGCCAATCTTTTTTGTTTCTCTTTAAGACATTACTTTAATGGATTCCTGTAAAATATTTACAACTGGAGTCGAACGAATCATGCAAATTGTTAAAACCATAATTGTTAGGACTTAACATTCACGGTATCCACGTTGGACGCCACTTTCCGTCGAAGATTCTTTTAATGCTTGTACTGTCATTTTGGAAATATAGATACGATTTCGCTTTCACATAGAAAAAGTGGTGTAGGAACGTTATTATTTTTTAAAATATTTTTTTCTAATTTTTGAAAAAAAAAAAATATACATATATATATTTGTGAAAAAAAAAATTAATTGTAATATTATTTTTTATATATATTTTTATTTTATATATATATTTTTATTTTATATATATATTTTTATTTTTTTTTATTTATATTTTATATATTTACATGTAGATAATAAAATAATTTAATATATATTTTTTTTGAAAAATTATTTTTTAAAATATTTATATATATATTTATATTTATATATTTTTTTAAATATTTTTTTTTTCTAATTTAAAAAAAAAAAATATATTTCTTGAAAAAAAATTTAATTATAATATAATTTTATATATATATATATTAATTTTTTTTTGAAATTTTTTTAATTGTAATAATATTATTTTATATATTTACATGTAGATAATATTTCTTAATATAATAATATTTTTTTAATATATTTTTTTATTAATTTTTTTTAATATATTTTTTTTTGAAAAATATATTTATTATTTCTTTTTTTATTTTTTTTATTTTTCTGGAAATAAAATATTTAAAAAAACTTTTTTGGATACACAGAAAAATATTTCAAAAAAATCCTTTTTAGTGCATCAGAAATATATAAAATGGAAAAAAAACTCAGAAAAAATTAATAATAATTTGTTCCGTTATTTATTTAATACTTAACATTCTAATGCAGAAAACATTGTCTACATGTAAAAGAGCTATGATAAATGTTACGGTCCTCTTTGCAGACGAAAAAGATTACGATTATTAAATTTTTGGTAAACAGAGCGACCCGCTTACAAATTAAATAATAGCCGGCATGTGCATTGGGCGCCATTTTTTGTAAAATTTGATTTATAACATAAATTTAATGTGATACAAAAATTGCCGTCCACGTTGGGCGCCATTTGCAATAACAAGTTTTTGGTAACATAAATTATATTCGAAAAAAAAAAATAATAAAAAAAAAAATGATTTATAACAATATGTTGGGACTAAATTAATAATTGTACGTTATTTATTATTAGATTCATAATTTTTATAATGCTATGTAACAATTTCAATCACGTTGGGCGCCAGTTATTATACAAAATTATTTATTCGGAGAAATTATGTTTGAAATAAATTAATAACTTGATGTTCTCAGTTAGAACCATAATAGTTATAATTTAAAAATTAAACTCGACATTCACGTTGGACGTTATTTGTTGTAAATTATGTTGGAGTAAATTAAGAATTTTATGTAATTTATTAGATTCATTTTTTTATAATGCCACAGCAGAATTGCCAACCACGTTGGACGCCAATTGTTGTAAAGGGTGATTTTTTAAGAGCTTGATAACTTTTTTTAAAAAAAAAACGCATAAAATTTGCAAAATCTCATCGGTTCTTTATTTGAAACGTTAGATTGGTCCATGACATTTACTTTTTGAAGATAATTTCATTTAAATGTTGACCGCGGCTGCGTCTTAGGTGGTCCATTCGGAAAGTCCAATTTTGGGCAACTTTTTCGAGCATTTCGGCCGGAATAGCCCGAATTTCTTCGGAAATGTTTTCTTCCAAAGCTGGAATAGTTGCTGGCTTATTTCTGTAGACTTTAGACTTGACGTAGCCCCACAAAAAATAGTCTAAAGGCGTCAAATCGCATGATCTTGGTGGCCAACTTACCGGTCCATTTCTTGAGATGAATTGTTCTCCGAAGTTTTCCCTCAAAATGGCCATAGAATCGCGAGCTGTGTGGCATGTAGCGCCATCTTGTTGAAACCACATGTCAACCAAGTTCAGTTCTTCCATTTTGGGCAAAAAAAAGTTGGATATCATCTCACGGTAGCGCTCACCATTCACAGTTACGTTACGATTCGCATCATCTTTGAAGAAGTACGGTCCAATGATGCCACCAGCCCATAAACCGCACCAAACTGTGACTTTTTCTGGATGCATTGGTAGCTCTTGCAATGCTTCTGGCTGATATTCACTCCAAAATCGACAATTCTGCCTATTTACGTACCCATTGAGCCAAAAATGAGCTTCGTCGCTGAACACAATTTCTTTCTTTCTGAACTTTCTTAACAGAGCACGCATTTTGATAATAAAATTCAATGATTTGCAAGCGTTGCTCGTTAGTAAGTCTATTCATGATGAAATGTCAAAGCATACTGAGCATCTTTCTCTTTGACACCATGTCTGAAATCCCACGTGATCTGTCAAATACTAATGCATGAAAATCCTAACCTCAAAAAAATCACTCTTTAGTTTAATGATTTATTTTTAAATGGCGTTTGAAACTAATCATTTTTTTTTTCAATAATCTCGTTTTGAATTTTAATTATAACACTGTGCAACAGTACTTTTTGGACCTAAACAAATACCATATGTACACATGAAACTAGAGATCGTATGTAGAAAAACTGTGCGTGCTCAGTTTTCCATGTGGTGATCTTTTCTTCTTTTTACAAGACTTAATTTACAGGACATAATTTATTTACGTACTTTTACAAGTCATACCAAGTATCAAATGGGTATCAAATGAAGGAGAGAAATATCTGTTAAAAATACATTAAATTTCAAGGCTTTACATATATTAGCAAAGCATTAAGAACCATTTCAAATTTCCCCCTTAAAAAGTTAAATATGAGTAAACTAAATAACAATTTGGAATGCTTGTAAACGCTAAACTAATGCCGATTGATGCATCAAATTTAAAGTATTTTTAACAGATATTCTTATCTGTCATTTGATACCTATATCGTATTTGTATTTAGTCGTAGAAGTGGGAAAATAAATTATTAAAATTAAATAAATTAAATTGGAAATTAAAAGTCCTCTAGGTCATGTTCAGCTCCAATGAATAAATGTAAAATTGTTGCACGGTGTAATAACAGTTATAGAGAAAGATTGCAGAAGAAGATACAGAAAAAAACCTAGTGATTAAAAGGGGTAACTTAGCATGAATTTTGACCACTAAAAGCAATATTTTATTTTAACTTTGGGGCTATATTTTTCTAGGGAAGGTTCTAGTATTTGTTTTTCTCTTCTTTCGCAAAAATTTAGGCTTTTAAAAATTGTATTTTCTATCCCCACTTTTTATTCTATTCCATCTCCTGGCCTACATTGAGGGGCGGCGTTTGGAATCCCTGGATGTGTAGAGAATCAACACACAATCCTGCTCTGCTCTGTATGACATTTTAAATGTTGATAACGTATTGTCCCCGCACACAAAGCCACTTCCGATTGACAACTTCCGCATCATATGCGTATGATATAGCTCCACTACACAGGCATATACAGTTGCGGTGCAATTAAAGCATACTTTCAGGCAGGCTCTTGTTGTCATGTCATGGTTTTCGGTGGCATACTTTTGTGGAGGAGAGGTAACCGGGAAGAGAGGTTGTTGAACAATTAAACCTGGAAACTCAGTTGGACAGAGCTCTACAGATTAACTGATGTGACTGAGGAAACAAAGTTATACTTTTAGGAGCCAAAAAATAAAAAAAAAACTGAGGCCTACTTTAAGGCTGAAATTTTTTAAAATATAAATAATAACTTAAAAAATAATTAAATAGAAAATTCTGCAAAGTGATATAATTTTTCTAGTAGGTATTGTCGAGTAGAACAAGAATCTGTATTTGTATTTATTTCCCTGACAACCCCAAAAAACTTGAGTTACGGTTAAAAAAACAGAGTTTTCGTACCTTTGCAAACTTTACACATTCTGATGATGAATCGGCATAGGAATCCTTGTGATCCTTACATCTAAGGTATAGAATGTGTTCGGCAATATTTGTTAAAACATTACAACGAATATTTTTGTGGAACATTTTAACCCTCTAACTCCTCAAGATACAGGTCTTTTTGGTCCCTTTGGAGTTTTTTCACCATTTTGCAAAAGTGTAAAAAGCACTCCTAAAACAGGGCTGTAACGGGTCAACATGTAACTTTGTGGTTTATCAAACGATTTTCATTTTCTCATCGATTTTAAAAAGAAGATATATAGGCATATTTAAAACTTAAAAACTTAAGCAATATGTGAGCTTTTTTCCAGCAAACACACGCTTTAAAAAAATTTTAGTCATTTTGCAACTTTGGCCTTGTTTTTGTACATTATTTTGTTTGGTAAGCGTAAAACTTGTAAATCTACATAAATAACACATTTAGTAAGGAGTAAAACGCCGCTTTGTTTTTAAAAATTACTGAGTTACTGAAGATTTTTTATAAAAACAAAATTTTTGCAAAAATGTGAAGTGTACATTCCTCAATATTTTACGAATTGAGGTCCAATAAAAATCCATGACATTCTTGAAATTAATGATTTTAAAGAGAATAAATGAATTTAGGACACAAAATAAAATCTAAGGCATACTTTAAGCTAAAATTCTTTAAAAGGGCTACAAGGTTTCAAAGGTTATTTTTTTTTTTCAAAAAATTGTTTTAAATACTTAGAATCAATCAACCTAAGATAGCGATAGATATATCAAATTAAAGAGAAGAATATCTAGTAAAAATACTTTAAATTTCAAGATTCTAAATGTGTTAATTTAGCATTAACAACCATTACAAATTGCCCCCTTTATTTATTTAGTTTATTCATATTTTTTGCTTTTTTAAGAGGTAAACTGTGCAATTTAAAGTATTTTTAACGGGGATTCTCCTCTTTAATTTGACACTTATATCAGTATCGTAGGTTGTCAATAAGTATTTAAAACAATTCTTTCAAAAAATGTTATCACTTTTCATATATTTGACGAAACAAGTTGAACATTTAGGAGCCAATAACAAACGAAAACTGAGGCATACTTTAAGGCTGAAATTCTTTTAAATGTAAATATTTCAGGAATAAAACAACTTTCCATATGTTTTTAAACAGAATGACTGTGGAATGATGAAAGCAAGAAATTGAGCCGTCCGTCCGTATAAATTGTTTTAAGTACTTGTTAACAACCTACGTTAACGATATATATGTCGAGTTAAAGAGGAGAATATCTAGTCATTATACTTTCAATTTCATGATTCTATCGGCATTAGTTTAGCATTAACAACCACTACAAGTTGTCAGCCTTAATTTATTTAGATTATTCATTTTTTTTCTTTTTTTTTAAGAGATAAACCTCAAATGGTTGTAAATCCCAAACTAATACATTTAGAGTCATGAAATTTAAAGTATTTTTAACGGAGATTCTCCACTTTCATTGGACACTAATATCGTCGTCGTAGGTTGCCAATAAGTATTTAAAACAAATTTTTCAAAAATGTTATCACTTTTCATATATTTGAGGAAACAAGTTTAACTTTTAGGAGCCCAAAATGGTTGTAAATCCTAAACTAATACATTTAAATTCATGAAATTTAAAGTATTTTTAACGGGAACTCTCCTCTTTAATTTGACACTAATATCGGTATCGTAGGTTGTTAATAAGTATTCACAACAATTTTTTTCAAAAACTGTTATCATTTGAAGACGATATCACTATTTATCTATTCAACTTTTAGGAGCCAATAACAAACGAAAAGTGAGGCATTCTTTAAGGCTGAAAATCTTTAAAATGCAAATATATCAGGAAGAAACCATCACTTTTCATATGTTTTTAAATAGAATGACTGTGGAATGATGAAAGCATGAAATTGAGCCGTCCGTCCATATAAATTGTTTTAAATACTTATTAACAACCTACGTTAACGATATATATGTCGAGTTAAAGAGGAGAATATCTAGTAAAAATACTTTAAATTTCATGATTCTAACGGTATTAGTTTAGCAATAACAACCACTACAAAATTTCCCTCTTATTTTATTTAGTTTATTCATATTTTTTGCTTTTTAAGAGGTAAACTTTAAATGGCTGTAAATCCTAAACTAATACATTTAGAGTCATGAAATTTAAAGTATTTTTAACGGAGATTCTCCTCTTTCATTTGATATTTATATCGCTATCGTAAGTTGTCAATAGGTATTTAAAACAATTTTTTGAATAATGTTATCCTTATATTTGAAGAAACCAGTTTAACTTTTAGGAGCCAATAACAAACGAAAACTGAGGCATACTTTAAGGCTGAGATTCTCTAAAATGTAAATATTTCAGGAAGAAGACATCACTTTCCATATGTTTTTAAAGAGAATGAATGTGGCAATGATGAAAGCAAGAAATTGAGGATACAAGCCGTCCGTCCGTCCGTCCATATACCCAAAAAGTCATTAACCTTAAGAGGCGGCGACGGCGGCAGACCCAGCCAAACATATGATCAAATAAAAACAACAACAACAACAACAAAAGCCGAAAGCCGGTCGAAAATAAAAACGCCGAATACCACCACAACAGATTCTAAACATCCTGCTGAGGAGGAGAATGCTATTATATGATGACGAAAAAATAGCGATGACAAGAATTGGAGGAGGAAAGAAAGGAAAAGTTTATTTTGTTCCGTTTTTTTTTCTGTCTTTTTGGTGGTGGAGTGAACAAAATTGATGTTAACATGACTTCCAAGACCAGTCAACCTGCAGAAAAAAATTGCTGTTACTTTTATTATATGCCAACAACAACAACAAGAACAGTAAAATAAAACGAAACGAACGAAATAACAACAAAAAGAAAACAAAAAAAAATCAAATAAAATAAAATGTGGAAATCCATATGGGAACATACAGGCAGCCAACAGCCAGCCAGGAATGATGTAAACCAAGTTGAAGACGAGACGATAACAACATGAGCGACGGACGGACAGATAGACGGCTGGACGGACGAACCAAATAGACAGATGAATACCGGCGTATACAACAAGAACAATAGTCGCCCAGAGTCGCTCAGCAGAGTCTCTGTCTCTGCATATTCAGAAACAAGCGAAAAGGAAGTTGTAAACGCAACCTAGCGCAGTGGTGCGGTGCTCGACGACAAAGTGGAACCGGCGGAATTGTTGGCTTCCACGTAAACTTTGGCTAAATAAGAGAAAAGACCCACAACATATATCCAACACACAGACACAGCGAATTATGGGTATGAGGACGAAGAGCCGAGAGAGAAGAGAGAGAGCTGTAATGTAATGATGAGGGGCTAAATGCTACTCCCGATGTTGCTGCTGAAGATGCGATGATGGCCGTCGTTGTCGCATTTTGGTCGGCTGACTGGTTTTGCTTTTATTTTTTTTGGTAGCCGGCAGTTATTTTTTCTTGGCAACGCCGGCTCTCTTCTAGGTAATGCGGCTGGATGGATGCCTGATGACGATGCTGGTATTGAAAAAAATCTGTGTTCCCCCTCCAACAAAAAAAAAAAAATTAAAAATAAAATAAAAAAAGAAATAAAGCGAAAATAAAAAAATTGCAGACAGTCAAGTCAACCATCCAGTTTTCTGTAATTCGGTCACATGTATGGTGTGCGTTTTATGTTATTTTTTGTTTGCTTTTTTCCTTCCCTGTTTTTTTTTGATTTTCAAGCGTTCGTTTGATATAATAACGGTGGTTTTTTCTTGTTGCCTTCCTTTGAACGTTATTTGCAGAGGATTTTTTGTATTTTTATTTTTATTATTATTCTACTTTCTGCCCTTCTTCCGGTGTCTGTTGTGATTATTGTCCTCCTTATTTAAAATGAGAGGGAAAAAATAGGAAAATCCTTAAAAATGAGGAATTTTTATTTTGTCTGGAATATACTCCGTAACAGGGAATCGCCAAGTAAGCCAACACGTGATACTAAAGAAAGAAACAAAAAGCCAGAAAGTATGGTACAGCTTTTTTTCATTTTGTATAATAAACAAAATGCCTAAAAGCAGTAACTGAAGAAAATCCAAAAAAGTATGCTACACAAATTATTTATTTTTTAAAATACGGCTAAAATGATAGTGAAATGTAATAAATGTTAGCTGTAAAGTCAGAAATTTTGAAAAGTGGCTTTAGAAAAAATCATATTAAAAATACCAAAATAATGGTATTTTTTGTATTAGTTGGCGTGTAATTTTGCAGAGCTTTATTTACAAATTTGGTGTCTTTGGTGGCTCCACTGAAATTTTTCGTAGAACATTTTGAAATGATTTTTTCTGATTTTCTCGAAAAAAAAATAATAGTCAGACCAGCTGGACTATAAGTTTATTCTGCAAAAAATGTCCACTCAACATGTCCTTTCAGTATTATAGGGTCGCTATTCTGTACCAATCAAAAAGTCTTAGTAATGTTGGGCAGTGTTATTAAATTAAATTAATTTATTATTGTTTTCAGTGAAAATAACAACAGAAAAATATTTTTTCCATTATTTTATTGGAGAAGGTATAAAAATAATAACAAAATCTATGAAAAAATAAACGATGAAATATTTTTAATTTTTGATTAATTTTTTTGATTAAAAAATATATTTTTCCGATAATCAATTTTTCTTAGATCTTTTATTGTGTTAAAAAAATAATGAAAAAAATGTCGTAGAATCATGAAATGTAAAGTATTTTTAACGGGGACTCTCCTCTTTAATTTGACACTAATATCGATATCGTAGGTTGTTAATAAGTATTCAAAACATTTTTTTTTTTCAAAAACTGTTATCATTTGAAGAAGACATCACTTTTTATATATTTGATGAAACCAGTTCAACTTTTAGGAGCCAATAACAAACGAAAACTGAGGCATACTTTAAGGCTGAAATTCTTTAAATTATAAATATTTCAGGAAGAAGACATCACTTTCTATATATTTTTAAAAAGAATGAATGTGGAATGATGAAAGCAAGAAATTGAGGATACAAGCCGTCCGTCAATTGTTTTTTTTTAATATTTTTGCCAAAATCGACCAACAATAACAACATAAAAAATATTTTTTTGTTATTTTATTAATAGAAGATATAAAAACGATAAAAAAAATCTATGGAAAAATAGACGATGAAATATTTTTAATTTTTGATTAATTTTTTTTTAATTTTTTGATTAAAAAAATATATTTTTCCGATAATCAATTTTTCTTAGATTTTTATTGTGTTAAAAAAAATAATGAAAAAATATCGTCCTGATGATTTTTCAGTGAAATTTTATTGAGTTTGTTAAAAATATTTAAAAAAAATCGGAAAAATAGTCGTTAAAAAAGATCATTACTTTACAATTTCAAAAAATATCGATTAAAAATCAAAATAAAAGAAATAAAATTGGAAAAACAAAAGACTTGTGGTAGAATTTTATGGCAAGTATTTTTGTAGAACATTTTGACCCGTTACAGACCTGTTTTAGGGGTGCCTTTTACACTTTTGCAAAAGCGTAAAAAAACAAAACGCAAAAGGGACCAAAAAGACCTCTCTGATGAGGAGTTAGAAGGTTAAAATGTTCCACAAAAATATTCGTCGTATTGTTTTAAGTAATATTGCCGAACACATTCTATACCTTAAATATAAGGATCACAAGATTTTCACAGCCGAGAATATGTAACAATTAAAAACTACGAAATTACCCAAAAAAAATGAATTTTAAGTTTTGACTTATTTCTGGTGTTTATATGGAGATTTGAGTTTTGTTGTATTCAAAGACTTGTGGTAGAATTTTATGGCAAATATTTTTGTAAAACATTTTGACCCGTTACAGAACTGTTTTAGATGTGCTTTTTACACTTTTGCAAAAGGGCGAAAAAATCAAAATGCAAAAGGGACCAAAAAGACCTCTATATAGATTAGTTAGAGGGTTAAAATGTTCCACAAAAATATTCTCCGTAGTGTTTTAAGTAATATTGCCGAAGACATTGTATATTTAAAATGTAAGGATAACAAGATTTTCACAGCCGAGAATATGTAACTATTAAAAACTACGAAATTATCAAAAAAATTTGACTTATTTCTGTTATTTAAATGGAGGTCTAGAGTTTTGTTGTATTCAAGGACTTATAGTAGAATTTAATGGCAAATATTTTTGTAAAACATTTTGACCCCTTGCAGAACTGTTTTAGGGGTGCTTTTTACACTTTTGCAAAAGCGTAAAAAAAACAAAACGCAAAAGGAACCAAAAAGACCTCTCTGATGAGGAGTTAGAAGGTTAAAATGTTCCACAAAAATATTCGTCGTAGTGTTTTAAGTAATATTGCTGAACACACCCTATACTGAAAATGTAAGGATCACAACGATTCCTATACCGATTTTATGGGACGGTTTAGCACGGTTTTTATTAAAAAAAACGCAAACTTGAAAAAATCTCAAGGAGCTATAACATATCTCTTCATTATTTTAAAAGTAATTGAAATTACCTTCAAAACATTAAAATAGGTTCAGTATTTTAGGCGTTACATGGAATTTAAAAAAATATTTTTCTTAAAGGACGTATACATTTTTTTTGCAGAATCCAAGCTAGAGTGAGCTCAAAAATCATACCACTTGGCATGGATGATTCATATGCCAGACCATCAACGGTATGACGTTGAAAGATTAAGATCCTTAGATTTTGATTTATTTTCGTCTCTCTCTCTCTCAAAGTATTCATATACCTTTTGTTTCCACTTCATCAGAATTAAAACAATTATTCGCCAATTCATTATTGTAGTACACTACAATAATGTTCAAAAGTATTTAAGATGTTAAAAACTTATTTGGGTTGTTCTTAAAACTGTCAAACACTTGATATAATTGTCTTGGAAAAGTTAAAACAAAAGAAAACTTTAACCAAAAGAGTATGTAACAACTTTTTTGTTTGTAACTGATTTTTTTGCGTCTTAAGTAGGTTGTGGAAGTTTTTTTTTTTATTTTTTTAACTCAGCCGAAACATGAAGCCCAATGAAGTTATTTTATTTTAAGACGTTTTTTATTTTAAGTGTGGCCCATTGAAATACTGATGGAACCCTACAATTATGTTATAGCCTAAAAGTATACCTGCTTATTTCAGCAACAAGGGCTCCTTGAAGTATACTCAGCTAAATGTAAGCTTTTATAATTGGCCCCATCTATAGGATGTCGTTTGAAAACTATAATTCTACGCCAAAAATTGAGTTTCTTTTGAATAATATCAAAATTTAACCAGCTATGCTCTTAGGAATTGTCTCATTTCATTCATAATAGAACAGATCCGACTTCATTATCACCCAAAAAGTATGCATCAACATGTTTGTTGGCAACTTGAATCAATTCTTTGAATTGTACTTTGCGTCTCAAGTAGATTGTTGGAGGGTTTAAAAACTAAATGTTTATAAAACTTAGCCGATTAGATAACAACTTCATGAAGTTGTTATTTATGATTTCTGGGCAATTCATATACTGATATACTTGTTTCACAGCCTAAAAGTATATCTGTTTGTTTCAACGATAGCTCTTAGAAATTAAAAATAGCTGATGTTTGACTTTGGAAAGTCCTTTTAAATTTATTATTCAACTCTAAAATTGTAAATTCAAGTGAATAACATCCATTGATGTTCTTGGGAAATAACCCATCACGCTGCGAAATCGAACATTTTTGACGTTTTCGTTTTTGATTTCTTTTTTTTTTTTGTTAATTTTTATATTGTTGACTTTTTATATTTGAAAACATGCATATCCAGAAAAATATATTTTTTCTTTAAATTTTGACTGAAAAATAGAACATGAAATTTGTAGTATTCTATTCCTTCCAATTTTTGCTGCAGCTTTTATGAAAATATTCCACTGTTCGCCGTTTAATTGTTTTCCATTGTCTTCTACGAAAAAAAAACTCTTTTAATTCTAATCCCATTTAATTTATTGACATCAAAAAGTTTAAAAGTCTTTAGTCGGAAGGCATGTGCATTTAATATACTCCAAGTCTATGAGCCTTAAGGTATGCTTTCATTTTTTTCCCTCCACATGCTAAAAAGTATGCTATTGAAACTTTTACATATGGTGTAGGAGAGAGGGAGAGAGAGAGTAAATATCGCTAATTGCTTATGTCAAGAAAGTTGTGCGAAAAGTTTTACAAAGTGCAAAGTGTTTTGTAGTTACACTACGATTGAGAAATGTCCGTCTGTCTGTCTGGTGATATATTCTCGCCTCAAGGTATGGCGATGATTTTTTGTGAAAGTGAAAAAGTTTTCAAAAGAAAACTATTTAAATGGTGGGATTTTTTATGAAATTCTGTAGCATTTTAGTGATATTATTAATTAGAATTTGACGAATTGAATCTCTTAGTAAATAATGAAATATGAAAATGAAAATATATTTACGAAGGCTTTAGATTTTTAATTAAAAAGAAAACTATTTAAATGGTGGGATTTTTTATGAAATTCTGTAGCGTTTTAGTGATATTATTAATTAGAATTTGACGAATTGAATCTCTTAGTAAATAATGAAATATGAAAATGAAAATATATTTAAGAAAGCTTTAGATTTTTAATTAATTTAAAATTGGCTAGTCCATAGTTATGTTAGTGTGAGTGGATTAAACTGTTTCATTTTTTTCTATTTTTCTTTTTTAGATTGAGAGAATGTTAACTACAGACGTTACATCTTTTCGTTGGGCGCTGATTATAATACAAATTTTACTATTTGTTGTATATATGCGCCTTCCAGGTATGCTATGATTTTGTGGAAGTGAACACATTTCCAAAACACAACTATTTGTTGATTTTTTCTACATTTTGGATTTTTTAATTAGATGTAGGTCTGCCTAAAATTTAAAAATATAAAAAGTATGAAACAATTATTATATTTTCCATTAAAAATACTCGAATTCCGAAAATGGGGAAAATGTGTTTCCAAATTGGAGAATTCTAATTAAAATGAATAAATTCCATTCTTTTAAAAAAAAAATCGAGTTCCGAAAGTGGGGAAAATAAATAAATTCCATTATTTTCAAAAAAAAAAAATAATCGAGTTCCAAAATTGGGGATTTTTAATTAAAATGAAATAAATTTATTGTTTTTTTTTTTTTTTTAATTAAAAATCCGAATGTGGGAAAAATGTGTTGCAAAATTGGGGATTTTTAATTAAAATGAAATAAATTCTTTTTTTTTTCAAAAATACTCGGATTCCGAAAGTGGGGAAAATATGTTCCACAATTGAGGATTGAGATAATTAAAATTTTCGACATGTTTTTTCCCCTTTTTATCTGTTTTGATGAATTCTAAGTAGTTTTATTGGGCCTCAATTCTAAAAAATTATGAGAGATGTGAACTAGAATGACGACCAAAACTTGTATTTTAGCAAATATTTAGTATTCACAAAAACTTCAATAACTCAGTCAATTACTTAGGGATTTCTAAAAACAAAGCGGCGTTTTACTCCTTACTGAATGTGTTATTTAAGTCAATTTACAAGTGGTGCGGTTACCAAACAAAATAATGAGCAAAAACATGGCCAAAGTTGAAAAATGTCTAAAGATGTGTTTGCTGGACATTGCTTAAGTTTTCTTATATATGCTATATATATATATCTCTATCGAAAGCTATTCAAATTTATTTTAATTAATATTAAAATGAACATAGAAACTGCAATTTATTGCAATTGGCGCCCAACGTGGTACTAGAAATAGCAACATTTACACGATCTTTCAAGGACAATGAACATAATTACTTAATTTTCTACAAATGGCGCCCAATGTGGTAAAATTGAAATAGCAATTCAGAGTCGATTGCAACATTTAGACAATCTTTCAAGAATTAAGAACATAATTACTTATTTTTTTTAACAAATGAAGCCCAACGTGATGTACTAGAAAATAATTAAAGAGAAGAGTGCGAAATTAGCCCTAAAATGAATTTTAAGTTTCGACCTATTTCAGGCATTTAAATAGAGCATAGAGTTTTTTTTGTATTCAAACACTTGTGGTAGAATTTTATGGCAAATATTTTTGTAGAACATTTTGACCCGTTACAGCCCTGTTTTAGAGGTGCTTTTTACACTTTTGCAAAAGGGTAAAAAAACAAAACGCAAAAGGGACCAAAAGGCCCTCTGTATTGAGCAGTTAGAGGGTTAAAATGTTCCACAAAATTATTCTTCGTAGTGTTTTAAGTAATATTGCCAAACACATTCTATACCTTAAATATAAGGATCACAAGATTTTCACCGCCGAGAATGTGTAATAATTAAAAAATACGAAATTACCCCAAAAAATTAATTTGAAGTTTTGTCTTATTTCTTGCATTTAAATGGAGGCCTCGATTTTTGTTGTATTCAAAGACTTGTGGTAGAATTTTATGGCAAATATTTGTGTAAAACATTTTGACCCGTTACAGAACTGTTTTAGATGTGCTTTTTACACTTTTGCAAAAGGGCGAAAAAATCAAAATGCAAAAGGGACCAAAAAGACCTCTATATAGATAAGTTAGAGGGTTAAAATGTTCCACAAAAATATTCGTCGTAGTGTTTTAAGTAATATTGCCGAAGACATTGTATATTTAAAATGTAAGGATAACAAGGTTTTCACAGATGAGAATATGTAATAATTAAAAAATACGAAATTACCCCAAAAAATTAATTTTAAGTTTTGACTTATTTGTGATATTTAAATGGAGATTTGAGTTTTGTTGTATTCAAAGACTTGTGGTAGAATTTTATGGCAAATATTTTTGTAAAACATTTTGACCCGTTACAGAACTGCTTTAGGGGTGCTTTTTACACTTTTGCAAAAGGGGGAAATAATCAAAATGCAAAAGGGACCAAAAAGACGTCTATATAGAGGAGTTAAAGGGTTAAAATGTTCCACAAAAATATTCTCCGTAGTGTTTTAAGTAATATTGCCGAAGACATTGTATATTTAAAATGTAAGGATAACAAGGTTTTCACAGATGAGAATATGTAATAATTAAAAAATACGAAATTACCCCAAAAAATTAATTTTAAGTTTTGACTTATTTGTGATATTTAAATGGAGATTTGAGTTTTGTTGTATTCAAAGACTTGTGGTAGAACTTTATGGCAAATATTTTTGTAAAACATTTTGACCCGTTACAGAACTGTTTTAGGCGTGCTTTTTACACTTTTGCAAAAGGGCGAAATAAACAAAATGCAAAAGGTACCAAAAAGACCACTCTGATGAGGAGTTAGAGGGTTAAAATGTTCCACAAAAATATTCGTCGTAGTGTTTTAAGTAATATTGCCGAAGACATTGTATATTTAAAATGTAAGGATAACAAGGTTTTCACAGATGAGAATATGTAATAATTAAAAAATACGAAATTACCCCAAAAAATGAATTTTATGTTTTGACTTATTTCTGGTGTTTATATGGAGATTTGAGTTTTGTTGTATTCAAAGACTTGTGGTAGAATTTTATGGCAAATATTTTCGTAGAACATTTTGACCCGTTACAGCCCTGTTTTAGGGGTGTTTTTTACACTTTTGCAAAAGGGCGAAATAAACAAAATGCAAAAGGTACCAAAAAGACCACTCTGATGAGGAGTTAGAGGGTTAAAATGTTCCACAAAAATATTCGTCGTAGTGTTTTAAGTAATATTGCTGAACACATCCTATACTGAAAATGTAAGGATCACAAGGATTCCTATGCCAATTCATCATAAAAATGTGTAAAGTGTGCAAAGGTACGAAAAAACGGGTTTCTTTATCCATAACTCAAGATTTTGCTAGTGTCTGGGAAATTTCAAATACAGATTCTTGTTCTACTCGAAAACTAATATCACCTCACAGAGTTTTTGGTCTGCGGCACAGTGATATCCACAAGAAAGCCAAAAGGAATCACTGGACTTACAGAGTTTGGACTTACAGTTTGTCTCAGGTCAAAGAACGAATTACAAACGTCCACGGGGATCAAATCTGGACAGCAACAGGAAAAAATATATTGCATACTTTTAGGTTGCTGTGGTGCGCTGCTAACGAGCAGAAATGTTCATTAAAAACACACACAAAATGCTGCCACACAACACGAACAAAAGTTGCAATTAAAAAATTATTTTCATTAACGAATCTAACGGGCGAAACACATAAAAAAATAAAACAAATTACAATAATGAAAGACAAAGGGAGTAACAGAAAACCAAAAAAGGAAAAAAAATAGAAGCATTCCAATGAAAAATGCTTACGAACGACCAAAACCACGATGGGACGGGAGGAGGCGAGTAACAAAACCTGCTGCTGATGTTCGCCATTAAAAGGAGAAAATGGCTGTGGTTACAAAAGAAAAATGCAAATTTTGAAAAAACATAGTATACTTTGTGGCGGACAACGTTGAAAACGAGCTAAAAAAAATTAAAACAAATTAAAAACCTATAACAAGGAAAGAAAACACCAATTCTGTTTTGTGGGGTGGAGGTTTAAAATAAAATAATCTGATTAAAAGTTATTTTTTTTTTCAACTAAAATTTCGACTCCTCCTACTGTATCCCATCATGGAAATTCCTGTGTATACACAACATATGATTAATTTAAAATTCATTTCATTCTCTTTGTTTAAGCCAGGGCAGCAGAGCAAAAAGCACTTCAGCATTGTCATATATTTTTATTTTTTTATTCATTTTTATTTTTTCTTAATAATTGTATACATTTTTCTTTGCTTTCAAATTCCCTCTCATACAACCAACATCATATATAGCCTTAATCAATTTGTTTCTTTGATAAAAACAAAAGAAGAAAGGCGAAAAAAGAAACGAAAAGACAACAATACAACTCTTTAACCCCAGATATCCTTGGTCCTGCCGGCCTGTGCCTTTGTGTTCAGGCTTCCAGTTAATTTCACACATCAATTCGCGCAAATGTACGTACAGAAACAGAAAGGCCCTTGCAATGGTCACGTCCTTCCATATTTCTTGGTTTTAATCAACGTTATTTTCTTATTTTCATTTTAACTTGAAGCAGTGATGGCCAATCTTATTTAATATTCGCCAAATATTAATGTTTTACTCAAAGACAAGAAGCAATATTCAAATTTATTTTAAACAATATTAAAATGAACATAGAAACTGCAAAGTATTGCAATTGGCGCCCAACGTGCTACTAGAAACAGCAAATTCAAAGCAGATCGCAGCATTTATATAATATTTCAAGAATTAAGGACATAATTACTTAATTTTCTTACAAATGGCGCCCAACATGATGTGTTTCAAATGATTACCAAAAATTAATTTTAAGTTTTGACTTCTTTCTGGCATTTAGGATGAATCTGGAGTTTTGGCATATTCAAAGTCGTAGAATTTCATGGAAAATATTTTTTTTAGAACATTTTGATCCGTTAAACCCCTGTTTAGGGGTCTTTTTTTACCTTTTGTTTTACAAATGACTTTCAACGTGGTGCGAGAAATATGAATTCAAAGCCGATTGCAACATTTAGACAGTCTTTTAAGGATAAAGAGCAAAAATGGCGCCCAACATGATGTGCTAAATATTAAAAAAGTACGAAATTAGTCAAAAAAAAAAAACTAATTTTAGTTTTAACTTTTCTGGCATTTAAGATTAGTCTGAAGTTTTGGTGTATGGTCAAAGGTTCATCGCAGAATTTTATGGCAAATATTTTTGTACAACATTTTGATCCGATACAGCCCAGTTTTAGGGGTGCTTTTACACTTTTACAAAAGGGTAAAAACAAAACACAAAACGGATCCAAAAGTCCCCCACATTGAGGAGTTAGAGGGTTAAAATGTTCCACAAAAAATTGCTTCATAGTGTTTTAAGTAATATTGCTAAACACATTCTATACTTAAAATGTAAGGATCACAAGGTTTCCTATGCCGTTTCATCATAAGAATGTATAAAAGGGGAAATATGGAACTTCCTCAGAAATGGCCATCGATACGTAAACTTGCCCTCAGTTCAATTAACCCCACATGATAGCAGCAGCTTGACAAAATTTGCACAGGAAACAGAGCGCCCATCGGATTTTTTTAACAATTGGGACCCAACGTGGTCTTATGAATTCAAGATCTTTCAAGACAAAAGAGCATGATTATTAGATTTTTATACAAATAGAGTCCAACATGATCCCACATGATCGGAGAAAAAAGATAATATATTGATCATATTTTCTTCAAATTTTTTTAAATATTATAAAAGCAGTTTGTTTTTTTTTTTATTATTTTGTTTTACCACTTTTTATATCTTTTGTTTATTTAAAAAAAATCACAATTGAAAGACTCAAAACTATTTCAATAATTTAATTTTTTAATTTTTTAATTTTAAAAAATAAAAATACAATATTTGTTTTTTTTTTTTTTTGAAGAAGAATTATTAATAGTTGAATTGTTTCTTATAAATATTAAATGAACAATAATATATATGGGGCATTCCACGACAAATCGGACAGTTCAAAAAAAAAAATATTTTTGATTTCCACCATTTTTTACATTTGTCGAACAAACAATTAAAAAATAAAGTTTTAATTACAAAAATCACAATTTGTATACAAAAACGTTGTGAGTATTTTTTTCAATATTTTTTGTGAAAAGTACTTCAAAAAAAAAAAAAACAAAAAATTATAAAAAAGAATATCCAATTCGGACCTTTATTGACGAAGTTATGAGCAAAATACTAAAAAAAAGAACTACAATTTAAGGATTTTTAAAAAAGCTATATATTTTTAAGGAGTAATCAGAAAATACTCAAAGTATACCAGGAGGTGTTTTTTAGTGGTACTAAAAATGTTGGAAATAAAAAATATTGTTTTTGAACTGTCCGATTTGTCGTGGAATGCCCCATATAAATTATTGTTCATTTAATATTTATAAGAAACAATTCAACTATTAATAATACTTTTTCCAAAAAAAAAATATTGTATTTTTATTTTTTAAATATTTAAAAATCAATTAAAAATAAGTTATTTTGTGGTATTTGAGTTTCTTAAAGCGTATTTTTTATCTGTTTGTTTTTGAATATTTACAAAAAATAAACAATTTAAAAAAATCTTCCAAAAAAATATTTTTTAATTTTGTATTTTTATTATTTTTTTTAATATAAAAGAACTATTCTAAAAATGAATTCTTATTTATATTTTTTGGAATTGTTGTTTTTTTTCAGTAGGCTTGAAAAGTCGCTGCGTTGCCACCTGAACGAAACCTTTGACAGGTTGGAAATCATGATAGTGGTAGTCTGCAGCCAAGTAATAAATGTTACCATGTCATTTGTAAAGAACTTTGCATTCTATTAAATATAGATGCAAAATGGTCTTGAGCCAGGACTATATCCCCCAGTTCGAAAAAAAAACAATTCCAAAAATAAGTCAATTTTATGAGAATTTTCAGGTATTTCTTTTTTTCAGGTATCTTTTCTTTTTTATATTTACAAAAAACAATTCAACAATTTTAAAAAAATCTTGCACTTTTTGTTTTTTTTTTATTATTAAATTATTTTATTATTATTATTTTTTAATATTAAAAAATCCAAAAATAAGATCTTTTTATGAGAACATATTAATTTGTGTACTTTGTAAATTTTATATATTATTTTTTTTGTTTGTTTAATATTTACAAGAAACTCTTTAAAAATATTCTCCCAAAAAAATTAAAAGAAAATATTTTTTTAATTTTTATTTTTTTTATATTAAAAAACAACAATTCAATAAATAAGGATTTTTCATGAGATTTTCTGTTATTTCAAGAATTTGTCTAGTTGAAAGACGTCTCATATATGTTCTGTTACCTACTTTTAGGAGGTACAATGAGAGGCCTGATTTCTCTGCGGATTCTTGGTGCTGTGGCACACTTTGGGGGCCATATCCAGTCCACAATCCCATCCCCAATTGCAGCAGTTTGTCAATATTGTCATTTTTTAAATATTGATAATTTTGTATATTTTTCAATTTTATTTTTTTAAGAAAACAATTAAAAAACATGCTGCGAATTTTCTGGTATTTCCAAAAATTTTTGTTTGTTACCAATATTTGTTAAAGGCATGTTTTAACTGTTTTATGAGCATAATTTCTGTGTGAATTCATAGTGTTGTGGGCCATAGAAGTTGCATTATTATGGCATTATTTAAATATTGATTTTTTTTCAATTCGTTTATTTATATTTTTTAATTTGGCTGTTAAATAATATTAATTATTTTTTTTAGTTAATAAATTTATATTTTTATTTTGTATATTTTTATATTTTTGGCATTTTTGAAATATTGATATTTTTCAATTCGTTTATTTTTATTTTTTAATTTGGCTGTTAAATAATAGTAATTATTTTTTATTTAATAAATTTATATTTTTATTTTTTATATTTTTATCAGAGATTCCCTAGTTGAAATGTCGAAATTCCTTCAGAGATTTAAAAGATTATTCGGCAAATTCTCTGAACTTTGGACAGGCGAATCTGCACATTCGCTGAACTTTGACCATCTCTGTACATTCTTTGAAGGAAATTGTTGAAATTTTTCATTTACCGACAATCTCGGCAAATTGTCTGAAGTAAATTTTTATTTTTTTTTCGTACGAAATTTATTCGACGATCTCTGTTCATTTGCTGAAACTAGTTTTGTTGTGATTACTAGTTTTTGTGTTGTTTGATTTTCTATGAGTTTTGAATGTAATACATTCGAATTTCAGCTATTCGATCAAGTAATTTCTTCTTACGAAGGTAATCTTTGTTTTGGTAATGGAAAGGAGGAAGCAAGAGGAAAGGAGGTAATATTTACAAATTGTGTAAAATTCTTGGCAGTGATTTTGTATTATGGGTTTGTTTATTTTTTTATTTTTTAATTTGGCTGTTAAATAATATTAATTATTTTTTTTAGTTAATAAATTTATATTTTTATTTTTTATATTTTTATATTTTCCATGATGTTTTTTAATTTTGTTAATATTAAAAATCAAATCAAAAAATATGTTTTTTTTTTTTGTGAGAATTTTGTGATATTTTAAAAATTATTTATTATAAATTCTTTTTAAAGACATATTTCTACTTTTTTGGTGCCTATTTTAGACTCAACACTCAATGGCAAATTTGCTGTGTGGATTCATGGTGTTGTGGGGGATAGAAGTTGCATTATTTGCATTATTTAAAAATTGATATATTTTTCAATTTGTTTATTTTTATTTTTTAATTTGGCTGTTAAATAATATTAATTATTTTTTTAGTTAATAAATTTATATTTTTATATTTTCCTATAATGTTTTTTTTTTTTAATTTTGTTAATATTATAAACATCAAAAAAATGTGTTTTTTTTTTGTGAGAATTTTGTGATATTTAAAAAATTATTTCTTATAAATTCACTTTAAAGACATATTTCGACATTTTTTGTGGCCTACTTTTAGGCTCAATACTCAATTGCTTTATTTCTGTGTGGATTCTTGTTGTTGATATTTTTTATATTGATTTTTTAATTTTATTTATTTATTTTAACAAGAATTCAAAAAAGTTCTTTATATGGGCTTTGGCGGAGATTTCAAGAATGTTTCTTCGTTGCCAATAAATACATGTGTTGCCTACTTTTAGGCTCAATACTCAATTGCCTATTTTCTTTGTGGATTCTTGCTGTTGTGGGACACTTTGCCGACCATGGCTAGTCCATAATGCATTGCATGCATTACATTATGATCATTTTAAGGCTTTCTTTTGGGGGTACTTTTTTTAAAAGCCTCCAAAACGAATATTCTTTTCTGATGTTATTTTTCGTCGCTTCTTATATTTTCCAACCACAACGAAGACTATACATATATGTATGTATATAATATAAATATGCAATTATTCATCTTTCACATTTATACATGCAAACGCAAACACAAACAGAAAAGTGTATGCGCTGCTGCGCTGGTGGCTCTTGCATTTATAATTTCATCTTAAAACAACATGAGACGGAGAAGAAGAACAAGGAAAAAGTGAACGGCGGCCAGGCTAAATGCGTACGGCAGAAGGATTAAGGGTCGTCACAGGCGAAAAGATGTCGAGATTAAGTGTGAATGGTGGGTTGGGCTGAGGGAGAGTACGGAGGTAGGCCGGTTAAGACAGAGCTACAACAAAAATAAAGAAAGTAATTAATGCAACCTCATACAGCCAAAGAGCAAAAACAAAAAATGCCAACAACAAAGTGCACGAGTGTAATGATTACGCGTGCATGAAGAGTTTTAATGTGCATACGCACGCATACACACGCATTCACAGCCACAGGGACAACACACGCATCCCTACGTCACGCCAAACAGCCATCAAACCCAACCCACCCACATACAGCAGCAGCACGCACCCCCATGCACTTTGGCATCATCACCATTGAAAGTTTAAAGAAAACTGCAAATACAACGCAACCATCAGACCATCAGACCCGCAACCTCCAACCCACACCCCACCCCATCCAACACAACACACATCATACATGTAAACGCACCAACTGAGACAGAGAGAGAGGTGACACTTATACGCCAATACCCGTTATAAAGGAGCCTGAACGACCACTACAAAGGAATGCAAATGATATATAGAAGAGTACACCACACAGTTGGCTTTTCTTCTTCTTCATTTGATATAAGGAATATACCGACATCGTCGGAAGATATATCTCTGTATATATGAATATGTATTTGCACGCACATATACATATGTATGTATGCAGTATATACCATACATATGTATGTATGAAATATGTCGCATATCTTATGTATGAGATACAGTGCCAACAACAACAAAAAAACACATCCAAGATGGATAAAAAAAATGAACAAGAAATTTTTGCTGGTGGTGCGAGGCGAAAGGGAGACATTTTTAAAATTCATGTATTAAACATTATTTAATGCATACTTTTGGGCGCTTGCGACAACTTAAACAGAACGGCAAGCAACTACTACAAGTGACACTTGCCGCCACAGCAGCAGCACAAAACTGACATCAAAGGAATGACTGATGCGAGGAGAACTGCAAATGTGGTGGCGTAGTGAGGGGAAGGGTGTGTGGGCGCACAGCACTTGATGTTAAGTCCTTTTGGCAACTTTGTTGTAATAACTTATCGACGACATAATATTATGTATTATGAATGTGTCAGAGCGCGGCAGCCAGGAATGACGTTGCTGGTGATGTTCGAAGCATTCAAGTGAAACAACTCGAAAGCATACTTTTAGGCTAGCCACAGGAAGTTGATACTAAACAGTGCCTACTCTTAGGTGGTGCTACCGTCCAAATGCAAATTAGGATAATTAAGAGAAGTCTACCAAAAAAAAAAATCAAGCAGCTAATTCGCGAATTCAAGAACCGAACATTAGCTAATCAAAAGTGAGGGACATAATTCATTTCGTGGAAACTTCTGGGCAAAAAAGGAAAAAATTGTGACAAAAAACAAACATGCATCATGCTCCAAAAATCAATTTAATTCCGACAAATGAAAATTATACCGTATTTTCAATTTTTCAATTCAATACTCACATATATTTTATCAGAGATTCCCTAGTTGAAATGTCGAAATTCCTTCAGAGATTTAAAAGATTATTCGGCAAATTCTCTGAACTTTTGACAGGCGAATCTGCACATTCGCTGAACTTTGACCATCCTCTGTACATTCTTTGAAGGAAATTGTTGAAATGTCGGCAAATTGTCTGAAGTAATTTTTTTTTTTTTTTTCGTACGAAATTTATTCGACGATCTCTGTTCATTTGCTGAAACTAGTTTTGTTGTGATTACTAATTTTTGTGTTGTTTGATTTTCTATGAGTTTTGAATGTAATACATTCGAATTTCAGCTATTCGATCAAGTAATTTCTTCTTACGAAGGTAATCTTTGTTTTGGTAATGGAAAGGAGGAAGCAAGAGGAAAGGAGGTAATATTTACAAATTGTGTAAAATTCTTGGCAGTGATTTCGTATTATGTTTCGTATTATTTGTTTATTTTTTTCATCACATTTTAGAAAAGAAAGAAAGAAACTGAAAAAGTCGTTCAGCCTTTTTAGTGTTCTAAAGCGCTTAAAGAGTACTACATTTTAAAAATATATCATCAGAATTTAGTACAAATTAGTACAAAATTATAAACAATTTTACGTCGAAACGGACGCGACAAAAAACAGAAGTACTTTTGAAGGTCTTATAGAAATATACAAAATTCAGCGATTTTTGGAGAACTTTGTATATGAAGGTCAGAGGATATATTTTGTTCGTAGATTTATGAAATATGAGAATTACTTCTTAAATTTTGTCAATTAGATACCGGTAGAAATACGGACGCCACAAAACGAGTGGAAAGACAAAAATTTCCACTCGTAGTAAAAAAATTTGGTAATTTTCGTTATAACACTGCAACTTATAAGTTAAAAGCTATTAGTGTGCTCTGATTTCATATTTTGGTAGACCTTTTTTGGGAGATGCCCATATGTCAAAAAAAAAAACTCACTACAAAAATGTCTGAAAATTTTGGTATACTTTGTCCGAATTTTGTACGGAATCAGACTATTGTGAGAAATGTCTGAACATTTTCGGAAATTTTAACCGAGTTTTTTTTTCCAAAAATCAGACTACTCTCAGAAATATCTGACAATTTTCGTATACTTTGTCCGATTTTTGTCAGACATCAGACTATTTTCGGAAATGTCAGAACATTTCGGATATTTTATCCGAGTTTCTTCAGAAATCAGACTACTTTCAGAAATGTCTGATCATTTTCGGATATTTTGTGCGAGTTTTGTCAGAAATGTCTACAATTTTCGGATATTTTGTCCGAGTTTCTTCAGAAATCAGACTACTTTCAGAAATGTGTGACCATTTTAGGATATTTTGTCCGAGTTTTGTAAGAAATCAGACTATTTTCAGAAATGTCTGACCATTTTCGGACATTTTATCCGAGTTTTTGGAATCAGACTATTTTCAGAAATGTCTGAGCATTTTCGTACATTTTGTCCAAGTTTCGCCAGAAATCAGATTATTTTCAGAAATTTCTGAAGCATTTTCTCTGAGTTTTTGTCAGAAATCAAACTATTTTCAGAAATGTGTGACCATTTTCGGATATTTTGTCCGAGTTTTGTAAGAAATCAGATTATTTTCAGAAATGTCTGACCATTTTCGGACATTTTATCCGAGTTTTGTAAGGAATCAGACTATTTTCTGAAATGTGTGACAATTTTCGTATATTTTGTCAGAAATCAGATTATTTTCAGAAATGTCTGAGCATTTTCGTATATTTTTCCAGAAATCAGACTATTTTCAGAAATGTCTGACAATTTTCGTACACTTTGTCCAAGTTTCGCCAGAAATCAGATTATTTTCAGAAATTTCTGAAGCATTTTCTCCGAGTTTTGTCAGAGATCAGACTATTTTCAGAAATGTCTGAGCATTTTCGGATATTTTGCCCGAGTTTTGTAAGCAATCAGACTATTTTCAGAAATGTCTGACCATTTTCGGACATTTTATCCGAGTTTTGTAAGGAATCAGACTATTTTCTGAAATGTGTGACAATTTTCGTATATTTTGTCAGAAATCAGACTATTTTCAGAAATATCTGATAATTTTCGGATATTTTGTCCGAGTTTTTTTTTTTCAGAAATCAGACTATTTTCCGATTTACCGATTTTTATCAGAGATCAGACTATTTTCAGAAATGTGTGATAATAACTGTCCGAATTTTATCGAGAATCAGACTATTTTCTGCAATGTCTGATCATTTTCAAATAGTTTGCCCGGAATTCGTCGGTGATCACACTATTTTCAAAAATGTCTCACCATTTTCGGATATTCTGTTCGAGTTTCGTCAGAGATCAGACTATTTTCAGAAATGTCTGAGCATTTTCGGATATTTTGTCCGAGTTTTGTCAGAAATCAGACTATTTTCAGAAATGTCTGACCATTTTCGGACATTTTATCCGAGTTTTGTAAGGAATCAGACTATTTTCTGAAATGTGTGACAATTTTCGTATATTTTGTCAGAAATCAGACTATTTTCAGAAATATCTGATCATTTTCGGATATTTTGTCCGAGTTTTTTTTTTCAGAAATCAGACTATTTTCCGATTTACCGATTTTTATCAGAAATGTCCGAATTTTATCGGAAATCAGACTATTTTCTGCAATGTCTGGTCATTTTCAAATATTTTGCCCGGGATTCGTCGGTGATCAGACTATTTTCAGAAATGTCTCACCATTTTCGGATATTTTGTCGTCAGAGATCAGACTATTTTCAGAAATGTCTGAGCATTTTCGGATATTTTGTGCGAGTTTTGTCAGAAATCAGACTGTTTTCAGAAATGTCTGGCAATTTTCGTATGTCGGCAAAAATATCAGATAACTCTCAGAATTTCCCAACGAAATCGGACAAAAATATGTCCATCTGGCAACTCTACAGAATTTCTCCAATTTCCCCAGCCAACTCTATCTTAATTCTTGACTACCACCCAGACAACTGTAACGGTAACGTGGCTGACCGACGACATCGGCATCTGACTCGGCAATTTTTTGCCGACTTTCTTTCCCGAAGTCGGAACAAATTATTCATTGGGTAAATTAAAGAACAAATCAATTCGATATTCATCTTATTTAACTACCGGGGCATAGAGGGACATCAGGTAACCAGGTAACTCTAAACCAAGCTGACGATCTTGTAGGCTTAAGGACCGTAAAAGTTTACAGAAACTTGCTTGTGCCAGGCCAGCTCAGACAGTAGGCACTGGTACCTTTTACCACGAAGACATGAAGATGATCACGCCACTTGAAGACATAAAGATGGTCTGGCTTTTGTATGAAATTTGGGGACGAGAAGGAGATTGAGAGCGTTGAATATTTTCTCGGTCCGACTAGCTTTATTACTTCCTTTGTTTAAATTATGCTTGTTTTAAGGGGAAATTTTAAATGGTTGTTAATACTAAACTAATATAGCAATTTATGTATTTTTTAAAAATATTCTTCTCTTTCTTTTGATACTCATATCGCCTTTGCAGGCCTCTATACGAAAATGAAAATAAATTATTTAAACATCTATATATTTTGGAAATTTAAAGTAGCATTTTAAGGACGTTGGTTGCTTAAAATAATTAAATTAAACATATTTTACAAATTCTTCTAAAGTTTGTCAAACCTTTGCCTAATTTTTGGAGTTGTACCATAGAATTTTCTAAAGCCTATTTTGAGGACAACACGTCATTCTCCTCTTCCTTAACTTTTTTGACTTATTCAACAACATACAACCTCAGCAAATCCCCTTCATTCTTAATAGCACCAACAACGGGCGTAATCCCAAAACAAATCTCAAGTCTACTTTTAGGAGTTATGCAATCACACATTTGACACGAGTATATTTTTAGGATGCCAGCCAGCTTAGCTATGGCTAATACCTTCAATTTGAGTTTCGCAGAACGAAAAAAAAAACCTTCCGTCTGGAAATTATACTAAATACAAATAAAACCAAAAAATCATAGTTGCCAATAAATACACAGCAGAACGCGCCCTAATAACTTTGGCCAATAGTTTCCACAAGACGAAAAAAAACTCAACTCGCTCGAGAGTGGGAGAGATGATGGAATGATGGCGGCAATGAGAATGAAATGGCAATGGCAACAATATTTGTTTGTTTGTTTGATTATTGATTGGCGCGTCTTCGTCTTCTTCTGCTTGAGTTTTGCACCGAAGACGTCCTCGAAGGACGTGCAGCAGCAGGACGGGGGAGGGCTGCAGGGACAGAAATAGGTAAAGTAATGCTAAGTAAAGCATGAATGAGTGGCAGACATCAGGCGGTTGGGGTGGTGTGGGATGCCACAAAAAGTTAATTGGGAGTTCGACAGGGAGGGACAGGGCGGTGGTGTCTGGGGAACAAGGCGAGGCTTGTGGCTTCTTCCTTTTCTTTTGTTTTTGGGGCGATAAATGAAAATTGCCTTAATGATGGGTGTGTCACAAAACTACTCTAAACGTTAAGACAAGTCTAATAGAACAAACAAGAATTATGGCCAATATCGTTGTGGGCCAGGCAACCACAGGACGAAGAAGAAGAACAACAACAACAAAACAAATGGATGACACAGCCAGCACGCGCTAATGATGGTAATTGCAAATAATAATGGTTCAATATACGCGATAACAATTATACAGACATACAAAAAGAGAACAAAAGGACATACCTTTTTTGGGGGGGGGCGAGGACGAAAAGAAGAGGATGTAACGATGAAGTTGGCACCAACAACACTTCTTAAAGAGGTTTTATTTTTTATTCTTTTTTTATTTTGATTCAACTTTAAGCCTTAATCACTAAATATGGAGATATTCACTTTATTAAATACACTTGATTAGCTTGATTTTGCTTATCTTCACTTTTATTCTTTCTCTTTCTTCTTCTTTTACGTCAACCACACATGACATTACACAGAATTGACAATAAACATGAATAAAATAAATAGAAAAAATATCGCGAATTTGTCAAAAGGAAAAATTGTGACGTTATACGGCGGTTGTGAGAGGGCAAAAGGAAATACATAATAAAAAATACAAAGATGATGATGATGAGGATGAGGATGAACACACACAACACAACCTGAGCAAGGATATCGACGTCAAAAAGAACGACGGCCAAGTCAGCGAGAAGAAAAAAACACAGCACAACAACACCATATGAACGTAAACTACACAACGTGTGCTCAGAGCTTAAGTTGAGGAATGCTCTCCTCCATCAACGAACAAGAAAGAATGGACTACACGAGAGCGAGAGAGCCGGAGCCAGAGCCAGAAATATAATCAGTGAAATAAATCCTTCAAAGAGCCTTAATGCAATAACGGCAAAAAAACACAGAGCTCTCTGCAAAAAAAATCACTCTGCGAGTGCATGTGTGTGTGCAAAAAGACAGCGGCCAGAAGAAAAAAAAACACCGAGATATGTGTGTGTGTGTGTGTGTGTGTGAAATGTAAGTAGCAGGGGAGAGTGAGCTGAGAAAGAGAAAACTTACGAGAAAAAAACACACCGTATTTAATGTGAGAGTAAATCATGTAGGGGAGGAGAGAGGGCCACAATTGAAGATAAAGGCAGAAAAAAATATACGGGAAATCGACAAAAGCAGCAAAAAAAATAACACACATACACGCACACACACGTGAGCAGGAGTATGAATAAAGGGACCCCTTACAACACACCGTCACTCGCAAACACGCGGCGGCACCGTCACAACACACAGAAGCGCACACACACAACCCCACACAGCAGCAGACCACGCAAACAGTCAGTCACAACCTCCACCACCACCTTCACCACTCGCACACAACGAACGCACACACACTGGGCTTCATTCATCATCGCACATATGTTACGACGGTGATGATACTCAATATCCAATATCCAACCAACCACCCACCCAAACAACCTCTCACAACGTCTTCAACCAAGTGTGTTCGTGTGTGTATGGTCGTTTTTTTTTTCTCGCATCCTCAGAGAATGATGACTTTTGAGGGGTGATATGTGTGTGGGTTGGTTGGTTGGTAGGGTGGTGGGTGATGTGTAAAGAGGTCGTGAGCGTAGAGACAGCAGACAGCACATTAACGGTGTTGTAGCGAAAGAAGGTTATCATCGCAGCAGTGGCAGACACATCTCACGATGACAACAACAACAACACCTACCTATACGCATTGAAAGTAGGGAAAAAAAGCACAGCGAAAAACAAACGGTGCGTCCCTCGTAAATGCTGCTGCAGCAGCCGTTCTCAAGTCAACTACTAGACGCGGCCAGCCAAAAGCCAGACATTATAAATGTGAAAAGAAAAAACAAAACAAAAACAAGAAAATAGAAACAACAACAATAAACTATAAATGTGATTGCAAAACAACAATAAACTGGTTAAATACAAAAACATTAGAATTGATGGGGGGCGAGGTGCTGGTATTTTGAAAAGATCGTACAACAACAGCACAGAGAAAATGAGATAGAAATAAGGAAGTGTTTGTAAATTTGACACTCAAAATGGATAGTCTGTTTTTAGGAGGAAAAAAATGTATAGCCTGCTTTTAGGGGAAAATATACAACTCTGAAAAATGTGGTAGGGAATATCCATAATCTGATAATAATTACAACATTAAGAAAACTTTAAAATTGTAAACTATTTCCCAAAATCAATCAATGCTTACGAGAAATCTAGAAATCATTAGCGTTTTATAGAATTCAAGTAGTAATTGAGTGATTGACGGTGCAGACGAAATAAGTCACAAAAACAGGCCTTTATCCTGTAATTTTCTATAGATACTGACCCTGGAGTAATATCATAATTCCATAGTATGCTTTTAGGAGTTATTACAACCCAATTTCGAAATATAAATATATTTCGAAAAATAAAAATCCTCAGATTAAGAAAATTTTGGAAACTTGGACTTCATATAATGAAAAAGTGAATAAAAAAAATCGAAAAGAAACGTAGGAAAGAAAATGCTCTGCAATACTTTAAATACATGATTTTGCTTCAGAGTGGCCAAAACTCATATAAAAAATGACAGCATGAAATAATTCCCAAGCGTTTCAAGATACTTCTTTTTCATAAAGAGTTGAACTATATACAGCATGACTGTTGCGAAGGCACCTTCGAAATTATGCTGAGGAACCCAAAAAACAAGGTTCTGATAGAAAGAGTAAAATAAAGAATATGCCTGTATCGGTGCTTTGAAAGCCATGTTACAGAGGGATCACTATTTCATTTTACATGAGAAGCTTCAATATTTCCTCCTTTTGCACTTTTTTAAGATGAATCGGAATAGCAAATATTGTGATTTTCACATTTTTTTAAGTATAGAATGTGTTCAGCAATATTATTTAAAACACAACGAGGGACATTTTTGTGAAACTTTTTGTTATTTTCGCTAAAATTTTGCAGTTTCAGCTAACATTTCTTCTATTTCAACAAATTGATTGCTATTTTAGCAAACTTTTTGCTGTGTCAGCAAACTTTTTTTATTATTTCAGCAAAATTTTTGCAATTTTTGCTAACTACTTGCTGTTTCAGCTATATTTTTTCTGTTTCAGCTAACTTTTTTGTTGTTACTGCTAAATGTGTTTCACTTTAAGCTAACTTTTTGCTGCTTCAGCCAATTTTGCTATGTCAGCTATATATTTTTTCTGTTTCACTTATCTTTTTGCTGTTTAAGCTAACTATTTTTCTATTTCAGCGAACTTTTTTTCTATTTCAGCTAACTATTTTTATTTTTCAGCTAATTTTTTTCCGTTTTAGCTAAATTTTGGGTATTTCAGTTAAATGTGTTGCTCTTTAAGCTAACTTTTTGCTATTCCAGCTAACTTGTTGATATTTAAGTTAATTTTTTTCTACTTCAGCTAACTGAGTTAACTTTTTACGGTTCAACTAAGTTTATAAATTTTCTAACTAAAGCAAGTTATATCGAAGGAATTTGTTGCTCCCTTCAAAAAACGCCGATTGTGTGTGCATGGGTCCAAAAAGGTTCAAAAGGTTATCCAAAGACAATTTCAGTGGACCAAATGTTTGAAACAGCAGACTTAAGCTTGCCCTTTCAAAAAGCTTATTTGTTCGCAGTTCTTTGGCAGCAGAGAATAACAGCTTTTACAGTTAAAGTTTAGCAGTTGCGGCTAACTTATTTTCCATTTCAGCTAAATGTTTAGCTATTTCAGCTAACTTTTTTGCATTTCAGCTAATTTTTTGATTTAGCTAACTTACTTAGCTTATTGCTTTAGCTAAATGCTTTGCAGTTTCAGCTAACTTTTTTTCCATTTCAGCTATCTTTTTGCAGTTTCAGCAAACTTTTTACTGTTTCAGCTAAAGGTTTTGCTATTTAAGCTATCTTTTCACAGTTTCAGCTAACTTTTTTGCATTTCAGCTAATTTTTTGATTTAGCTAACTTAATTAGCTTACTGCTTTAGCTAAATGCTTTGCAGTTTCAGCTAACGTTTTACTGTTTCAGCTAAAGGTTTTGCTATTTAAGCTATCTTTTCACAGTTTCAGCTAACTTTTTTGCATTTCAGCTAATTTTTTGCTGATTCAGCTAACTTTTTTTCCTATTCAAATTAACAAGACTATCCATATATCCTTTAAAAAATATAACAACGCTGATGCCTAACTACGGCATACGTATCATATGAAATGTTGTCAAATTTTGGGATATGAAAAAAAGAGTGTTTCAATATGTAATTAGGTCGTAATTAAGACCTTTGACCGTGTACACAGCACGAGTCGCCCACTTTTTGGACAAATGTAAATTTTGACTGTTGCCTTCCAATATTTCGCTTTGTCTACTTAATCTCAAGGCCGAGGTCGATGTTTGAAGGTCATCAAAAACTATAAAATTGTTTTATTAAAAAAAAATATTTTTGTCCTCTGAACAAAAATTCCTAGGAGTCATTTGGAGAATTTTCGTGCTATTCATTGTGGAACTTAAAAAAATCGATTCTGACTTATTTACAGGGACAAATATTTTAGGATCCAACCTAATAATAATAAGGAGTCCATATTTCACTCATTTGCAGGGGAAAATATTTTAGGATCCAAACTAAATCCGCGGCGGCTAATGAATTGTCGTTATACTATTATAAAAAGAACATATGTAACTCATCTTTTTTGTTGCAAATCGACAAGTTAGGATCATAAAATCGATTTCTCAAAAAATATGAGCTGTCTAAATCCTACCATAAGAATACATACAATAAAAATTGTCAGCAGCGGCAATACTCGCGAATTTAGATTGTAACCTTAATGTACTTATTGTGTTGACGCCGTGTGTATGCAACTCGTCTAAAACAACGAGCCAACACAACGTCATTAATGTGTGATCCTCATCTTATATAGCGGAAATCCTTCATTAACCTTTCCGTTTAACTAAAACATCGTTCTCTTGCTCTCGATTTTACCGGAGAGAAGAGGAACATACAAAACCACAGCAACAACAACAATTTGCAAGTGCTAAACTGATGGCTGGTGATAAACTGGAACAACATGTTGGACGGACGGACGACCAACAACTACAAGAATGTGATGTTGGTGATGGTGGAGTAGGGCAACGTATAGTGGCGGAGTTATGACGCGTGAAGTGCAGTTTTTGCTGCCTCTCGGTTCATGTTCAGGACCTGTTTGACAACAGCAACAACATCAAGAGCTGACACAAATACAGAGCAAATACTAAAAAAAAACGAAACGAAACAGGCGAGAGAATGAACGAAAAAAATAAATAAACAGAAAATAAAACGCGAACTTGAATTCCTTGTTTTTACGTTACGATTTCGGCGTAATAAAACGACAGCGACGACGAATGGGGAAAAAATCCACCATATGTCTGGCGAGAAAGCGAAAAGGAAACGAAAAAATAATAATAATGTAGCACAGAAATCTAGAAAAACGTGAAACACAATAACAACAGCAAAAAAAGTAATAAAAATAAAAACCAACATATAAAAATGCAAACACAAACAACAAAAGGAAAAGGAAAAGTTAACAAGGAAGTACTACAAGAATTCATGTGTTCGCTTGTCTTCTTCTTTGCACTGCAAATGTAAACCGAAATAAAATGCAGCACAAAGCAGCTCGAAAGGGGGAAAGTAAGTATTTGGGGGGTGGAAAACAGGTAAAAAAACGCAACTAACTAAAGACTGGCCACTGCCAATTTTAAGATATGTTCCTCTATTTGCTACACACACACACAACCTGCAAAACCTCACGAAAGCCAAGAAACGATCTCAAACGCGCCACACACACAAGATGTACGACGAGGGCAACACACCAACCAAGCCTGGCAAACACAACACAACTCAGCCAGCCAAACACACAACACACATTTACGACAATCCGAATCCATCACGAGACAGTTACACACACTCAGAACACCAGGCCTCATCAAACACACACAGGACGACACAACATACAACGGGCCAGCCAGCCAAGCCAGCAGGCAGACTTGCAAACCTAATCAGACATCTCGACATACGAGCACAGCACTCATACGACCGAACGACCATCAATCCACACAATCACACACACACTCGTACTCGCATTCGCACTCACATGATTGCATATGAAAGAGTGCGAGCCAGCCAGCCAGCCAGTGTGAATAAACCGTACACAAGAATGTGGGGTATTCTTAGGAAACTCTTTCCCTCTCCCCGCTCTTTCTCTTACGACACCCACTACTCACTAACTGCACAAACACAACTCCTTAAAGAAAATCTTAAGAATTTTTGCAAACCAACAAGACGAAATAAAAAAAAACACGACGACCAGGAGGAACACAATAAGAAGAAGAAGCAGCAGAAATAGATGTAGAAAAGTTGAGGTAAGTAAGGAACGCAGAACCTGGCAAAACCGGTACCATGAAATAGTAACACACACGATGATGTCGTCTACGGCGGCGACCAACAAAACTCGAAAAGAGGTTCGGTTCTAGTATTCTTTACAGCTATTACTCCACACACACACACACAAACACATGCTCACATACTACTTCCTCTGCTGCTGCTGCTGCTTCTTCTTCTAGTCGCTCTTTTTTAGCATTATTATTATTGTTATTATTACTAGCTGGGCTGTATGGCTGACGTCCCACACAGCGTCTACTCTCCCCTCCCATCTCCACCACCATTCTACTATCCTTACATATGTCTTCTTAGTTACGCTTACGCTGTTTTATTGTTATGGTGGTTGTGTTGTTGTTGTTTTCGTTGATATTTTCAACGAAAGCGAAATTTTTATTTATTTTCTTCTTTTTTTTTTGCGATATTGAAAGAAGAATTCCTCCTTTTTGATGACGACAACAAGAACAACATTACCACCGTTTTTTTTTTGTTGTTTCTCTTTTTTTCTACACACTCTCACACACGTGTGTGTTTTTTTTTGAGCTGGCGAAAATGTAAACAAATGTTAAGTTGAAATCAGCGACCGAAATTTTGTTAATTTGAAACACACCTGATTTTTTGCAAGGGCCCCCTTGTGGTCATTTTCCCGCTAGGAAGATAATTGGAAGGAAGGCATGTGGGAGTGGGACATTTTATATTTAAAATATCAAGGTTTGTGAATATTTGCGTGGCATACCTCAAGGCGTTTGGCAAGGTGATGCAACTGAGTGGAGATTTCAATTTAAATCAGTGCCCGTTTCGTGGGTAGAAAATGTGGACCTTGGACAGACTGATAGATCGGGAGAAAATAAATTCCAGACTGATAGAATGAGAAGGGAGCAGTAGATGAAGAAACTCAACGAAGGGATGTATAAAGCAGGGATAGGCGAGGCAACGACAGACAGACAAAAGGACAATCAAATAGACCGGCGCAACTTTGAATAATTATCCCAATCAAAGATTTTCGAATTTGTAAGCAAAATTCTAAGGTATTCCGTGATCCGTGAATGATCTCAGTAAAAAAAATCCATAGACCCCAATTTTGTGAGATTTGAAGCATACCTTAAGGCGAGTAACATAAGTGTTTCTTTGAGAGAAAAAATGATCGAATATCAAAAAAGTATGGAATACTTTAGGGAGAATGATGGAAGAAGAACCCTGACATAAGAATGGTTAAACAGAAAATGGACGAAGGTACGGAAGATCGAACATAAAAAATTAAGACGAAGAACTAAATCAGTGTTTTTTCGAGAGAGAAAAAACTGATTTAATTTCAAAGAAGTATGGAATACTTTGGGGAGAATAGTGGAAGAATGCCAGCTTTAAAACTTGAAGGACGATCGAACATACAAAATTAGGCGCAGAAGAAGACGTCGTACACGAGTTGATCCCTTAAAAATCGGGGTAACTTAAAAATGTCAAAGAGTCGATCGATATTTGTAACATACATTAAGGCGTTCAGACTGAGGGAATAAGAAACCTGTCTGCCTTAAAACTTTACGAAGTGATAGACAAATTGTGGGTAATTTTTAAATATCAACTTAAAATCGGGGAAAAAAATCGCCAAAAGAGTCGATTTCTTCTAATATTTAAAAAATACATTAAGACGTTCAGATTGATGGAATAAGAAACCTGTCACAGAAGAATTGAAGGACAAAGAGGGAAGTGGGAAAAATGGCAAACAGGCGGCGGCCAAGATTGAACCCATGAAAATTAGAGTATAGTTAAAAGATCCACTTTTTAAGAGTTTTAAAGCATGCTTTAAGGATGTTGAAATAGAAAATGGACGCACGGACATACATACAATTAGGCGGACAGCAGAAGACGGACACGAATGAACGCTTTAAAATCAGGATAATTTTTAAAGATCTGATTAAAAAAAAAGAATCGCTTATTTTCTAATATTTGGTATTTGAAACATACATTAAGGCATTCAGATTGATGGCATAAGAAACCTGCCGGCGGCCTTAAAACTTGACGGAGGGATTCTGGCACTGAAGAATTAAAGGAAGAATTATAATCCGACATATGGAGAAGTAAAGGGTGATTTTTTAAGAGCTTGATAACTTTTTAAAAAAAAAAAACGCATAAAATTTGCAAAATCTCATCGGTTCTTTATTTGAAACGTTAGATTGGTCCATGACATTTACTTTTTGAAGATAGTTTCATTTAAATGTTGACCGCGGCTGCGTCTTAGGTGGTCCATCCGCTTAGTCCAATTTTGGCATTTCCACGTTTTTGAGTAACAGAGACCCAATTGGTGCGAACGGCGACGAATCGAAAATTGGTGGTCATCATTAACACTGGCCGATACAGCTGCGATATTTTCTTCAGTTCGCACTCTACGTAAGCGTGTTGGTGGTTTAATGTCCAACAATGTAAATTTGGTGCGAAATTTAGTCACAATAGCCCGAATAACCGCTTCAGTGGGTCGATTAAACTGACCATAAAATGGAAGCGCGCAATGAACTTTCTTAACAGAGCACGCATTTTGATAATAAAATTCAATAATTTGCAAGCGTTGTTCGTTTGTAAGACGATTCATGATGAAATGTCAAAGCATACTGAGCATCTTTCTCTTTGACACCATGTCTGAAATCCCACGTGATCTGTCAAATACTAATGCATGAAAATCCTAACCTCAAAAAAATCACTCTTTATAAAAGGCAGATATGCGAAAATTAGAGTAACGTAAAAAATATTCATTTTTGTCAGATTTGAAGCATATTTTTAGGTATGATCCCAATCAAATCAGATTGAAGTTAAATGATAAAAACTTGTGAGATTTAAGGCATTTAGCAACTGTGTAATTAGGGCTTACACTGGATAATTATCCAGGATAAGTTCAACATTTTTAATACAAAATTATTTTTCAAAATTTTTTGACAATTTTAAGAAAAGAATTTTCTTATTTTGTTTGAAATTTTAACTTTTTATTTGGATTTTTCTTATCGCAGCTTAGTTATCCAGCCTTAAATAATAACAGCCCTATTGAATGATTCCAATAATATACGAGTAAGTTCAAAATTTAGGGAGATTTTATAAAAAATAAACAATTATTTTAGTTTTTTCGTTTGAATTTTTTTTTTGGTCTGTAATCAATATTTGATTTGAACTGGGATATTGTCCTGGCTCAAGACCATTTTGCTTCTATATTTAATAGAATGCTAATTTATTTACAAATGGCATGGTGACATTTATTACTTGGCTGCAGACTACCACGATCATGATTTCGACCATGTCAAGTGGCTTCGCAGCGATTTTTCATCATCAAACCCGGCCTCTATAAGGAGATGATTCTCACAAACGAACGAGAAGCACAACTCAACATCTCCTTATATAGGGGCCGGGTTTGATGTTTCTGTCCATTTTTTATGATTTTTTTTGTGCCAGTAAAAGTGAAATTTGTAGCCATTTAATCGAACATATAAGCGGGTGTGATCGGACCAATAGGTATCATTGGCGAAAATTAGAATTTTAGCAAAAAATTATAGAAAAATTTTTTAATATAGTTTTCGAGTTTAGAAAGCCAAAATAATTTGACGAAAATAGGTAAAAAAAAAAATGTAGCCACAAACCATTTTTAAAAGCTGAATGAATTAGTATGTCTCGTTGCACTTAAAAATAATAATTTTAGGTATCGGACACATATTGACTAAATTTGACGGATAAAAAATTTGATGAATGATCCCCGTGAAAGCAGAGCAACTTCAAAGATCCGCTTTTTGTGGAATTTGAAGCATAATTTAGGGCGTCTAGCAGTTGAGTAACTAGATGATTCCATTAAAATCATAGTAAGGATTAAATATCCGATTTTTTTGAGGATTTCAAGCAGACATTAAAATGATTAGAAGGTGAGTAACTAAAAGTCAATTTATTTAAAAAAAAAATTAAGCAATAGATAGATGATAAAATAGAGCAACGTAAAAGATTGCATTGGATTTGTGGGATTGGAAGCATACTTTAAGGCCGAGTAACTAATAGTAATTATGTCATTAAAATTAGAATGACAACGAAAGATCGAATGTTTTTTTTAAGATGTGAAGCACAATAAATCCATTAAATCATTCTATTAAAAATCAAATTTTAGCCAAACTTGAAGCCTAATTTAAAGGATTCAACAGCTGAATGATCCCAATGCAAATAGAGCAATGTGAAAAAATCGGTCTATTTAAATTTGAAATAAAATTGAGGCCATTTAGCTAAAAATTATATTGCTTCGCACAGTATATTATCAGGGACAAAAACTCCCAAATTTGATATGCTCCAATCACTTCCACTTTGATGGAATTCTGACAAAAACATTCCAATGGAACTATTTTAAAAGATGTTGGCAAAATATTACTGTGGATTCGTTTAAAGTTCATAAAGTTGAAAAGCTAAATATTTTATAAATTATTTTATTGGCCTATATATCGGCATTTTAGTTTATGGAATACAAGAGGCTCTGGTAGTGTTCTTTTGTATTACAAATAGTGCAATTATGTTTACCTCTTCAAACAATGGTTTAGCTAAAGGTTATCCTTACAAGAGAATAGCCGTAGTATAAACTAAAATCGCGAGGCTGACTTATGCCTTGAAATTTACAAATATTGATGTACTGAGTTCTCAGTTAATCAGGGCAAAAGAGAAAATTTTGCTTACAGTTCCTCCAAACAGCTATTTAATTCCAAAAAAAAAAAGGCTTAAACTAAATGCCAAAGCCAACTCGAAATTGTTCAGTTGAACAACATTTTTTGTATAGCATACCTTTAGGGGCATTATTTTTTTTTGCTGTTATTCAAATATGTGTATTAATTTGTACTAGTAAGACCAACAACAACAAAAGTCAATAGGTAATTTATTATAAACCTAAAAGTATGCACTGCCAAAATACAAATGTTGCAATTATTCGATAAGTTTGGAGAAATGTTGTGGCAGGATATTTGCAATGATTTATTAATTAACGAAAAACGGTAAGCCATCATACCCTGATTTTTTCTGCAAATGTTGAGCTGATACATTAAGCTTTAGTTATTTATTAAGTTATAAGATGTGGTTACCATTGATTAAAAGATGCAAGGATTTTTATCTGAGATTTCGTAATTATAAAAAATAAAAATAAATCCATACTGGCAATTTGCATTTAATTGTGGATTCAAATGAAATCACTGGTAATGATTTGTATTAACGTATGTATTAACATAAGAAATATATGACGATTTTTCATTTTACATGGCAGGTAGGCGTGGTTGTGGGCGAATTTAAACAAAAACATACGTTTAATCTAATTTGTGTGGGAGATTTCATGGTTCTTCTCCGGAATATTCAATTTTTTGGATATATATATATATAGTACAATATATGTTATTGTACTATGCTACAATAACATATTTCAAAAATATACAAACTTGTAGCAATTTTAGGACATTGATAATCAAGAATATAAATTTATATCAAGACCAGCCGACAAACTCAAATGCAGAAGACTGAGAAAGTCCAATTCTACCTACAAAAAGAGGCAGACAGGCTGGTTAAGCAAACATCTAGTCACACAGAGCGAGAAGGACAGATAACGTTCAACAACAACAAAAATATAGCGTACTTTTGAGGCAAGGATTCAGACACACAAAAAAGAAAGACAAACTGAACAAGTAAGAAGGCGTTAAGTTCGGCCGGGCCGAATCTTATATACCCTCCACCACGGAATGCATTCCACAGTACTACCAGCAGATTAAAGGATGTCGACTTTACATAGAAGCACAATACCATATTACGAAAATTGTGATATTTGTATGTACATTACTATATTTGTTTACTATTTCAAGCTATAATGTATACTTATGCGCACTGTTTAAAATCGGCTACTATATATAAATAAAATGCTGAAATTGTGAAAGTGAACATGCCTAAATAGTAGGCGATTGTCAGTCGCCATTAGAAAGAAGCATTTTCAGATACAGACAAAGTGATAAGAAAAGTATACATTTTAAAGATATCCCCATTCGCCCCATTCTCCGCCCAAATGTACAAATTTCGAAAAAACCCCTTTTCGAGTCTTCATAGTCAGAATGTGTACACCGAATTTCATAATTTCAACTTCAGCAGTTTTGGTAGATCCCATTTTAACCCCCTTTTTAAGTATATCCCTGGAAAGTACGAATTTCGAAAAATCCCTCTATTTTACGTGTCTATGCAATTAGAGGGATGTACACACCGAATTTTATGATTCTAGCTGTTGTCGTATCATTGGTACCATATTTTATCCCTTTTTGTCGCATTGCGCCCGCTAAAACTTTTATTTTCTTTGTGGTGCTTCCAAGCTACAAGAGAAATGTCCGCAACAAATTTCAAATGTATGAAAATCAGAAATTTAATTAATAAGCCAAGACTACCAATATTTTTATACTTTGTATATATATATATAATGGAAATAATACTTCAATTCATAAAGTAAATATAAGGGAGCAATCATAAATACCCTAAATATTAGGGGATAGAGAGTGTTTTTTCAGATACAGTTGGTTGTATTTCCATTCTATTTTAATTTCAAAAGTATAAATTTTGAAAATATGTTATCTCTCAAGTACGCAGTATAAGACAACTTCATGATTCTACCATTTTTTGCCGTAAAAGCAACAAAATAAAGTACGAATTTGGAAAAAAATATTTTACGTGGCTATGCAATCAGAGGAATGTATACACCGAATTCCATGATTCTATCAGCGGCCATTTTTTTGGTACCAGTTTTATCCCCTTTTTCCAATTTTGCCCCCTCAAGAGTACGACTATATAAACACTCTTTATTTTACGTATCTACACAATTAGAGGGATGTAAACACTGAATTTCATCATTCTAGCTGTATTCGTTTAGTTGGTACTATTTTTATCCCCTGTAACCATTGTATCCCTTGAAAGTACGAATTTGGAAAAAACGTTTTATTTTTCGTGTCTACGCAGTCAGAGGAATGTATACTCCGAATTTCATGATTCTAGCTGCTGTCATTTAGTAGGTACTATTTTTATCCCCTTTTTTCCATTTGAACCCCAAAAAGTACGAATTTTGGAAAGTTCTTTTGTTTTACGTGTCTACGCAGTCAGAGGAATGTATATATCGAATTTCATTATTCTAGGTGCAGCCGTTAGGTTGGTACTATTTTTATCCCTCTATCCCCATTTAACCCCTTAAAAGTACGAATTTAGAAAAAATACTTTTATATTATGTATCTACTCTATTAGAGGAATGTACACGCCAAATTTCGTGTTCCTATCTGTTGTCGTTTGATAGGTACCATTTTTATCCCTTTTTGTCCCATTTCGCCCCCTTCAAATAAAAATCACTCTATGGTGCCCTTTTATGCTACAAAGGGAATGCACATTGCAAATATCAAGTAAATACAAGCTAATATGTTCAAAAAACATGCTGAAATACTCTAAATATTAGGGGTATTTTCAGTCCTTGTGAGGGAAAATTTTTTCCCTCTGGACCGATTTCGTCCACTTTCAATCCCAACCGATCTACAACTATAAGACACATTTAGGAAAAATTTGAACCTCCTAGCTCATTTCGTTCGGCCGCTATCGTGCTTTCAACAGACAGACAGACAGACAGACAGACGGACAGACGGACAGACGGACAGACGGACAGACGGACATGGCTATATCGTCTTAGAATTTTACCACGACCCAGAATATATATACTTTATGGGGTCTCCGATGAATATTTCAAGGTGTTACAAACGGAATGACAAAGTGAATATACCCCCATCCTGGAGGTGGAGGGTATAAAAAGCAAACAAATGACAGAATTTCAGTTTATCACATATAGAGGTCATTAATAGACGACAGTATTCAAAAGGAATGGAATAAGTCTCAATCAGTTGCATAGTTTCAGGTAGTTTACAATCACAAACTTGGCCTCAATATGCTCCTAAAGGTATGCCACATAAATGCTGTTTTGACTTTCTAAATAATTTCCCCGTTACGACAAGACAGCAAGTAGTGAAGTGGAGTGAAATACGAAGTAAAAGCCTCGTTTCACATATAATACAATCACAAAAAGGTTCTCAATATAATCCTAAAAGTATGCCACTTTTTTTTCAATATTTGCCCCCACCACAAACCTTCTCGATTGTCAGTCGCAATTAGAAGGCTTAATTATTTCCCAAGGATATGAGATTTGACTGATGATATATTTCAACCTGATCGAATAAATTCGATTTTTTGCTAGAAACTTGGGGGAGAAATGCTGACATCCTCCAGAGTAAAGTAATTTTGGCAAGAAATCCTCGTTGTCCAAATTTTCTTATTTAGCAAGCATGACGCGTGACGTGTGAAGGTATTAACAAAGCTGTAAATCCTTTAGCCAAACTTCTTTAGTCCTCAAAACGTAGCTGCTACTCTGTCAATCCTTTTCCGTTCCACGGCTACCCTGAAAACTGCTACAGAGTTTTCAATTGGTTGGTTGGTTGGCGGTGGCTACATTTGTTTAATTCCTACGTGCTCTTTTGGCATCCTGGCATCTTCCCATAAACATGAACTGTACTACATTCATTGTAGTACATGTCTTGTCTTGTCTATGCAAGCGGAGTAAGGGAACCCGCACCCATCCGAGCACTTCTTCCTTTGTGAGTCCTCCCCCCCCCAAAGAACTTTGACATAGCGGCGTCAAAGTTTGACATTCAGTGTCATGCCGCATCAGTGTGTTCTTTTGGCCGCAATGACATTTTGGCGTTGCCAGGCATTCGCCTATCCGCGAAGATTTCTAACGTCCTACTGCTGAGCAAACGAGCAAACATAATAGTTCTGTTCTTTGGTTTAGTGGCTGGAAAATGTCTGGAAAGTTTTTCCGCTTCAAAAATAGGGGGGGGGCGAGGGGAGTCAACGAAAAACGCCGCCAAACAAAGCACAAGTACACGTTTGTGTGGCGGCCCCTGTTTGTCGGGTAGCAAAGACATTATTCACATTTTTTTTGTGTTAGCTAGCCTAAGTGTATGCTATAAATTAATGTAATTATGACGCCTAATGGCATGCTTTGATTTGGATAATAGAGCCACAGCCCAGGCCAACCAACCACCTAGCTAGCTAACCCTGCTAGTTTAAAATGTCTATTGTGTCTCTGACAAGGGTCGCTCGTAGTAGGTGATTGTTTTATTATTATATTTCTTTCAGGGATTGGTTTATGATTATGATTACATTACACAGATATGTTTTGCCTTTGGGGCGGGGTGGCAAGGACAAAAATGATTATGACCATTGTAAAAACTTCTTGGGAAGAACTTTTAAGTTTTTGTGCTTTTTATGTTGTGGTTTAATGGCAAACGATTGCGACGATTCAGGCAATTATGTATAAACATTTCAAGAATTTCTTTTTATATACAAAAAGTAAAGCATACTTTACGGGACTGACAAATTACTTTTTTGGTAGTACTGAAGGGCTTTTGAAAGCTCGAAAATGATAGTTTCTTTGCATTTCCAATGACCTCTCTTCAACAGTTTCCTTACCGTTGTAAAAAGTTGAGTTTCAGAAAAAAAAAATCCTTCCGCCAATAACTTTTGATTTAGAAAAAATTTTTCTTTTCGGTAAAAACCCCGTTTGCAGCTAAGGAGACAAGGATCATTTTGTAGTAATAATATTGAAGATCGAACAATTGGTTATGTTTTAGGAAATGAACCAAAGTTTACTACTTTTTATTTACTTTGTTTTTTTTTTTTTTTTTGAATTTTTGGATTTCGAAGTAAATAAATATCTTTGGTTTTTTCGAAATTAGACAAACTTAGAATTTTTGGTTTTAAAATTAAGAAAAAATTAAAATTTTTAGTTTTAAAAATTTACATATGGAATTCATTTTAGAGGATGTGCGACAATATTCCCCCCTTTTGTTGCATGTTCTTATGATGATTTAGGCATAGGAACCTTATGATTTTTACATTTTAAGTGTACAATGTGTTCAGCAATATTACTTAGAACACTGCGAGGAACATTTTTATGAAACATTTTAACCCTCTAGCTCTTCAATATAGAGGTCTTTTAGGTCGCTTTTGTGCAAGAGAGTAAAAAACACCCCTCAAACAGAAGTTTAGGTGGTCAAAATGTTTCACAAAAATATTTGCCATTAAATCCTGCGATAAGTCTCTGAATACACCAAAAGTCAAAGCTCAACTAAAATGCCAGAAATAAATCAAAACTTAAAATTCATTTTTGGTCTTAATTTCGTACTTTTTCCGAATTGGTCGACAACTACCCCACAAAATTGAATTTTATGGGGGGTTGGTTGGTTGTGTGAATGGAAAAATTATTCTACGTCAAATTTCACTATAAGTCACCGAACAAAAGGAAGCTGTAGAAAATAAAAATTAGTGTCAATTTGGGTACTTAAACAAGAAGTATTTGAAAACATATTTTTTGGAGTTAAAAGGAGAGAAAAAAAATGAATTTTTCCAAATATCGTTTTGAAAAAATAGTCGTTAAGAAATACAAAGATATTGTCCCAAATTATTTGGATTTGAGTAAAATAAAAGTAGCAAAATTTAAGCCTCGTTTCACATATAATACAATCACAAATTTAGTCTCAATATAATCCTAAAAGTATGCCACTTTTTTTCAATATTTCCCCCACCACAAACCTTCACGATTGTCAGTTGCAATTAGATGGCTTAATTATTTCCCAAGGATATGAGATTTGACTGATGATATATTTCAACCTGAAATTTATTTGATTTTTTGCTAGATAATTGGCGAAGAAATGCTGACATCCTCCAAAGTAAAGTAATTTTGCCAAGAAATCATCGTTGTCCAAATTTTCTTATTTATTTGGATTTGAGTAGTTCGCAAGAAAAACTACCGATAAATACATTATGGACATAATATGAGACAATAGGAATAAATGGAGTCTACTTTCAGGAGGTAGCACGATATTTAAATAAATATTGCATAATTCCAGGCGCTATAAATATTTTACATTTATTTATTTGAATCAGAACATAATATGAAGCGAAACGCATAAATGTTGCCTACTTTCAGGAGCGCGTTCGAGGAGAATATTTTTGTAAATAATATACATAGATATTGTCAATATCTGAAGTAATGAAGTTACTCTCCACTTATTGGACAAACCAACAAAGTTTATTCAATTATTTCCTTAAAAAATAATTTCGTTCTAAAATCGTTAGGAGAGGATTTCTATTTTTTTTTTTTTGTAATTTCCTATATATGTGAATTCAATTGTTGGAGGTTAAGGCTTTATAAATATTGTTCATTTATTTATTATAACGTATTATGAATATATGATGCCAAATGCATAAGTGTTGCCTAAGTTCAGGAGCTTGTTCGAGGCGAATATTTCCAATAAATAGAGCATAATTCCCGGCGATGTTTACTTATTCTAATATTTAACTGTTTACAACCTTTTTTGTAGATATTGTCAATCAAACGAGGTTTCTCTGAAGATTTTCTCTCAAAATTGTTCCGTATTATGAATATATGATGCCAAATGTATAAATATTGCCTAATTTCAGGAGCTTGTTCGAGGCGAATATTTCTAATAAATAGTGCATAATTCCACGCGCTGTTTACTTATTTTAATATTTAACTATTTACAACCTCTTTTTAGTAGATATAGTCAATCAAACGAGATTTCTGCAAAGATGTTCTCTCAAAATTGTTTCTCTTAAAATTGCTGGAAGGATGTTGACAATTTCCAGAGAATTTCTATTTTTCTTGAGCTGTTTTTTTGAACTTTTCCAGTTGGGATTTCATTTAAGTCAAACCCGCAGAGTTTTTTTTTTTCAAAGCCAAAAGAGGAGAATAAAACGATTTTGAGATATTTGCCGACTTTTGCCGCAAGATAATTTGCTGCTTAGAAAAGAAAAGACCGGCTATCCCAAAACATTTAAAATGTTCAAAGATTTCTTAATAAACCCCCTACATGCCATGAAGCCAAACCATGGAAATATTTCGAAAACATTCATATTTTAATAAAAGATTTTCATTCACAAAACAACGTTGATGTCTTCGCAAGATTGCAGACTTCAGTTATTGCAGATGTTTTTAAATTGGAGTTTAAGTCATCACCAATCTTCAAACACAAAATGTATATTTTCTAATAAGAAGAATAATCGATATTGAGCTGAAAAACAGTACACTATATTGCAGACTTTTGTTTTGTTTTTTTAATGTCCACTTAAATCATCGCCTCAAATCGCCAGAGGATTTCAATTTTCAATTTCAAAAGAAATATACTCAAATGAGAAGAATATCCGACACATTGACATATTACAGACTTCAGGTATTGCAGACTTCTACTGTCAGAAGAAATGCGACTGGGTCATATCTGAGTAACATTGAAATTTTCAGAGAATGTCCTATAATTTCCCCTCGGTTCTTGAAGCCAACAAAAAAAATCAAAAGTCTGTAATTCAGGCATTGCAGACTTTTGGATTTTTTGTAAATTTCAATTTGAATCATTGACTCAAATCTCCAGATATTTTCAAAGTTCTAATTCGCTCTGTTTGTTTGAAAACCAAAAGATATATTCTCGTATAGGAATAAGTTATTGAGCTGAAGAGCAGATATCAGGTGGTATTGCAGACTTTTGGAATTTTATGTAATTTCAGAAATTTTTAAAGTTCTTGATTGTACAATCAACTTAATTTCTCTCTGTTTCTTCCAAAGCCAAAATAAATACTCTCGAATAAGAAGAAGAATATTCGATATTGAGTTGAAGAGCAGCAGACTTGCACTATTGCAGACTTTTGCAGAAAATATTGATTGATATTTTTGCGATTCAGAGATGTTTTTCCTTTCACTTCTTGAAGACAAGAAGTTCATGGAAATATTCGGAAAATATAGCTCAGATTTTAACCACAGTTTTTCATTCACAAAAACCACGTTGATTTCTTCGCCAGATTGACACTTCGGGTATTGCAGATTTTTGGCATTTTTGTAAATTGGAATTTAATTAAATTTTCAAAGCCAAAAGAAATATGCTCGAATAAGAAGAATATTCCATATTGAGCTGAAGAGCCGTATGGTATATTGCAGACTTTCACTATTGCAGGCATTTGTCAGAAAAAAGCTCTACGATACTGAACAGTGTTGATTGATATTTTTGTGCTTCAGAGTTCCTCCTCTCAGTTCTTGAAGTCAAGTCATGGAAATATTCTCAAAAATATAGCTGATAACTTCAGGAGAATATTTTTTTAATAAATGTTCTTGTTTAGGCGCTGTTGATTTTATTAAAGATCTAACTATTTGGAAACATTTTCGTAGATATTGTCAATCAATGGTTGGACAATATTTAAAAATTTTATCCAATGATTTTCTTCCAAAAAAATACTTTATTTTCGTCCTAAAATTGCATTTTTTGCAAAAAATTAAAGTCTCTCGCCTGAAATCTCCAGAGGTTTACAACTTTCAACGGCAAAACAAATACTCTCGAATAACAAAGATTATTCGATATTGAGTTGAAGAGCAGTATGGTATATTGCAGACTTTTGACAGAAAAACTCTACGATACTGAAAGAAAGGCGACGACATTGATATTTATTTGTGATTCTGAGATTTTCCTCTCAGCTCTTGAAGTCAAGTCATGGATATATTGTGAAAATATAGCCGACAACTTCAGGAGAATAATTTTCTAATAAATATTGCATATTTTCAGGCGCTGTTTATTTATTTTACGATTACGAACTATTTACAATTTTTTGTTTGATATTGTGAATAAATGAATTGGACGGGAATAACAAAGTTTTTCCAAAAAAAACTATCTGCCAGAAAATAAAGGGTGTTTTTTATTGCGGTATAGAACTTTAAGTTGGCATCACTTTTTTAACTGGCGGCCATTTTGTCAGCTGTCAAGTGATTAATATTTAGTTTGGTTTGCCATTTCATAATGAACAGGTTGACAAAAGAACAACGCTTGCAAATCGTGCAAATTTATTTCGAAAGTAATGGTTCAGTTCGCGAAGTTCACCACAAGCTCCGTCCATTTTATGGTCGTCACAATCGTCCATCAGAGCAATTAATTCGGTTAACCATGGATCGTTTTCGCACTACGTTTACTCTATGTGATAGTACGCATCCGCAGAGACGTCGAACAGTGCGCACCGAAGAAACAATTGCCGCTGTAGAGCAAAGTGTTGCAGAGGACCCGAATGAATCGATTCGCCACCGTGCACAGCAATTGGAGCTTTGTCCATCAACTTTATGGAAGATTTTGCGCAAAGATCTTGGCTTGCGACCTTACAAGATCCAGCTTGTGCAAGAATAAAAGCCGCGAGACCATGCAATGCGTCGTGATTTTGGTGTATGGGCCGAAAATGAGATTCATCTCGATGCTGATTTTCATCACAAAATTTTGTTCAGTGATGAGGCTCATTTTTGGTTGAATGGCTACGTCAACAAGCAAAATTGCCGCATTTGTAGTGAAGAGAATCCACATGAGACACTTGAGACTTGGCCATTACATCCACAAAACCTGACTGTTTGGTGGAGTCATTGGGCCATACTTCTTCCGAAATAATGCTGGAGAGTCAGTTACCGTTAATGGAGACCGGTATAGAGCCGATAGATAACCGACTATTTTGTTCCCGAATTGGATGGCATGAATGTGGATGAGTTGTGGTTCCAACAAGACGGCGCTACATGCCACACAGCGCACGTCACAATCGAATTATTGAAGGAAACATTCGATGAGCGCATAATTTCGCGGAATGAACCTGTCAATTGGCCACCAAGATCGTGTGATTTGACACCATTGGATTATTTTCTTTGGGGATATGTGAAGTCGCTCGTCTACGCCAACAAACCAGAAACGTTAGGGGACTTGGAAGCCAACATTCGTGGCGTTATTGCCAACATACGGCTCCATATGCTCGAAAAAGTGGTTGAAAATTGGACCTGTAGAATTGGCTATATTCGAGCCAGCCGCGGCGGCCACATGCCCGAAATCATATTTAAACATTAATGGCATAAAATTATCCTTCCAATAAAGCCAAATTGATGGACATTAAAACGATTTTCTTGTGTTTTATTTCAATTCGAAGTTCTATACCTCAATAAAAAACACCCTTTACAGTAATTTCAATTTAAAATTGTAAGAAGGATTGAACAAATTCTAGAGAGAGAATTTATATTTTTTTCGGTTTTTTGTTTCATTTTCTTTTGTGGGCTTTCTCATGTGAACCCAGCACAAGAAGAGCTTCCCAAAGAACAGAAATATATCCCCCCCATCTTGTGAAAAATTGGATCTTCATTAATGTCTTTAACATGGGGCTGACATAGGATGGAAGTCTTGCTTTTATTGAACCTTTTCATCGTTTTTTTTTTTTAATCGATGTTCATAATTTATAAAATTTCTTCTTCTTCTTCATCGGTGTAAAGAAGCCAATTTGTACAGCAACTAAGTTGTAGTCGTAAATTGTGCTTCTTTAGAAACAAAGTTTAGCCGTTACACTTTAATAAATATGACTACATCGAAATAGTTTTATAAATTAATCACTTCATTTATAAATAATCCTTAAAATAATAAACATGAGGCAATGTGAGGAGGACCAGAGATTTATAAAGAGTGATTTTTTTGAGGTTAGGATTTTCATGCATTAGTATTTGACAGATCACGTGGGATTTCAGACATGGTGTCAAAGAGAAAGATGCTCAGTATGCTTTGACATTTCATCATGAATAGACTTACTAACGAGCAACGCTTGCAAATCATTGAATTTTATTATCAAAATGCGTGCTCTGTTAAGAAAGTTCAGAAAGAAAGAAATTGTGTTCAGCGACGAAGCTCATTTTTGGCTCAATGGGTACGTAAATAGGCAGAATTGTCGATTTTGGAGTGAATATCAGCCAGAAGCATTGCAAGAGCTACCAATGCATCCAGAAAAAGTCACAGTTTGGTGCGGTTTATGGGCTGGTGGCATCATTGGACCGTACTTCTTCAAAGATGATGCGAATCGTAACGTAACTGTGAATGGTGAGCGCTACCGTGAGATGATATCCAACTTTTTTTTGCCCAAAATGGAAGAACTGAACTTGGTTGACATGTGGTTTCAACAAGATGGCGCTACATGCCACACAGCTCGCGATTCTATGGCCATTTTGAGGGAAAACTTCGGAGAACAATTCATCTCAAGAAATGGACCGGTAAGTTGGCCACCAAGATCATGCGATTTGACGCCTTTAGACTATTTTTTGTGGGGCTACGTCAAGTCTAAAGTCTACAGAAATAAGCCAGCAACTATTCCAGCTTTGGAAGACAACATTTCCGAAGAAATTCGGGCTATTCCGGCCGAAATGCTCGAAAAAGTTGCCCAAAATTGGACTTTCCGAATGGACCACCTAAGACGCAGCCGCGGTCAACATTTAAATGAAATTATCTTCAAAAAGTAAATGTCATGGACCAATCTAACGTTTCAAATAAAGAACCGATGAGATTTTGCAAATTTTATGCGTTTTTTTAAAAAAGTTATCAAGCTCTTAAAAAATCACCCTTTATTTGATATCAGATTTTGCTTGGTAGTTTTTGATAAACATTTTCAATTTTTAAGTAATAGATTCTACAAAATATAGAGCCAGGAAAATATATCCCAGTTCAAATCAAAAATTCTCAAAATTTATAAAAGTCCTCTTCTATTGCAAACCACAATAATTATGTAAATCCAAGCTGCACGACTTGTGTAAACTCTTCTTCGTTGACAACAACAGCCCAAGAAAAATGCACAGAAAACTTTCCACGCAACTATTGCATATATTAAGGCTAAAACCAAACCCTCGCGCTATATGTAGATACAGGATTGAATATTCCAAAATAAAATATATATATATTTTATAAATTTAAGACATCTAGCCCAAAAGAAATTGGAAAGACAAAAAAAAATCAAAAATAACAAAACTTTTTCAAAACAAAAACTAATGCATACATTAAGGATTTTATTAGCAAATACAAAAATAAAAAATACAAAATACAAAAAACAAATGAATGAATGAATTTTATGGCAGACTTACACTTTGGGACTCGGAATAAGGTGTGTGTGTGCGTGCTATGAGGAGGAATTAAAGTAAATTTTTATGATTTATGAAAAATTAAAATCATCAGCAGCAGCAACGAACGCAATGCCAAAACAAAAACCAAAAAAAAGCACAGTGACTACTTTTAGGGGATGAATGAATGTGTGTTGTGATGTGATGTTCCGCCGGAAAATATGATTCATTTCACATTAACGTATTAACGTTCTGCGACAATGGGTCGTCCGTCCGTTCGTCGCCTGCACGACATAAAAATGTAAATCATTAAAGGCCGTAGTTTTTTCTATAGAAAATAACCCAAAAATATTTAAATTTCTTCTTATTAGCCTGCGTGGCCAAAAAAAACTGTTGCATATGTTCAAGGGCTGGGGCAGATTCATTACACACAATACACCAACCAACCACTCACTCACTCACTGACTCACTCTCGGTATCTACCGTCTACCATCCACGGTTTAGGGGTTGATTTGTGATAAGGAAATTCGTGAAAAAAAAAATCGCTTAATTTGCATATTTCGCCGTATGGAAAAACCATTGAAATTCACGGCTGTGAAAAATCATTGCTACGGTTACAACACGGCTCAACGGAAATGGAATCATTATCCTTCGGTGTTTAAAAAGGTTTCACTGGTTCAAAGGGGAAAATCATTAAATTTTCCTACGAAAAAAACAAAAATCAATGCAAATTGTAACCTAAAACTACTAAAGCGTGCCAAAGGCGGCGGCTGCAGTGGTGATGGTGGTGGTGGCGCTGTTATTTGAGAGCAAAATATCGAAATGTGTTCAATTAAAAAAACAACGAAAATTCGAATTGTATTCCGTACGGCAATAAGAGGGGGGGGGAAGGGGTTGGTGGTGAATCCACCAAAATCGGATTAAGGTGAAATTTCGTGCGAAAGAGACCCCTTTCAGGATGAAAGTTTCCGGCACTTAATTATACACTTATTTGAGGAAATTAAGCAGGAGGAGGAGTGGAGCTGATGAATACAACACTCACTCCGAAGCAAACTGAAGGGAAGACCGGCCCGGCCATCTCTCAACAATATTGAAAATTTTGCGATTTAGAAAGAAGGAAAGACCATCTCCGAACAATTTAGAAATTTTGGCGATTCAGAGATTTTTCCAATCAATTTCTCTTTGTTCTCTCTCAAAGTCATGGAAATATTCTGAACCGTCATGTGTTAACCAAAGATTTTAAATTTCTTCGAAAGATTGCAGATTTCAGGTATTGCAGACTTTTGCAGCCAAAAGTAAAGAAAAGGCCGGCAATCACAAAACAATATTGAAATTTTCAGAGATATTCCAAATCCTTGCTAAGTTCTGAATATATAGCTGATAATTTTCCGGTGTTAACCAAAGTTTCTCATGCATTTATTGCAAATTTCAATTAAAGTCATCTGGCATCTCCAGAGGTTTTCAACTTTCAAAGCCAAAGTAAATATTCTCGTATACTAAGAATATTCGATATTGAGTTGAAGAGCAATATATATTGCCGACATTTGGCAGAAAGTCTTTTCGATTTTTCTTTGCAAAATTGAATTCAAGTCATCGCCTGTAACCTCCACAGGTTGTCAACATTCAAAACCAAAATAAATATTCTCGTATGAGAAGAATATTCGATATTGAGTTGAAGAGCAATATATATTGCAGACTTCCACTATGCCAGACTTTGGACAGCAAACGGCTGTAATACTCTGAATCTCTGAACAGCATTGACATTTTTGAGATTCAATGATTTCCAATAAGTTCCCCCCTCAGTCCTCGAAGTCAAGTCATGGGAATATTGGGTATTGTAGACTTTTGTAAATTTAGAATTTAAGTCATCACCTGAAATTTCCAGAGGTTTTTAATTTTCAACGGCAGAGGAAATCGTTTCTAATAAGAATATCCAATAATGAGCTGATCAAAAATATAGTATACTGCTCCTATATATTGCAGATTTCAGGTATTGCAGACTTTTGCAGCCAAAAGTAAAGAAAAGGCCGGCTATCGCACAACAATATTGAAATTTTCAGAGATATTCCAAATCCTTGCTAAGTTCTGAATATATAGCTGATAATTTTCCGGTGTTAACCAAAGTTTCTCATGCATTTATTGCACATTTCAATTAAAGTCATCTGACATCTCCAGAGGTTTTCAACTTTCAAAGCCAAAATAAATATTCTCGAATGAGAAGAATATTCGATATTGAGTTGAAGAGCAATATATATTGCAGACTTCCACTATGCCAGACTTTGGACAGCAAACGGCTGTAATACTCTGAATCTCTGAACAGCATTGACATTTTTGAGATTCAATGATTTCCAATAAGTTCCCCCCTCAGTCCTCGAAGTCAAGTCATGGGAATATTGGGTATTGTAGACTTTTGTAAATTTAGAATTTAAGTCATCACCTGAAATTTCCAGAGGTTTTTAATTTTCAACGGCAGAGGAAATCGTTTCTAATAAGAATATCCAATATTGAGCTGGTCTACAATATAGTATACTGCTCCTATATATTGCAGATTTCAGGTATTGCAGACTTTTGCAGCCAAAAGTAAAGAAAAGGCCGGCAATCACACAACAATATTGAAATTTTCAGAGATATTCCAAATCCTTGCTAAGTTCTGAATATATAGCTGATAATTTTCCGGTGTTAACCAAAGTTTCTCATGCATTTATTGCACATTTCAATTAAAGTCATCTGACATCTCCAGAGGTTTTCAACTTTCAAAGCCAAAATAAATATTCTCGAATGAGAAGAATATTCGATATTGAGTTGAAGAGCAATATATATTGCAGACTTCCACTATGCCAGACTTTGGACAGCAAACGGCTGTAATACTCTGAATCTCTGAACAGCATTGACATTTTTGAGATTCAATGATTTCCAATAAGTTCCCCCCTCAGTCCTCGAAGTCAAGTCATGGGAATATTGGGTATTGTAGACTTTTGTAAATTTAGAATTTAAGTCATCACCTGAAATTTCCAGAGGTTTTTAATTTTCAACGGCAGAGGAAATCGTTTCTAATAAGAATATCCAATATTGAGCTGGTCAAGAATATAGTATACTGCTCCTATATATTGCAGATTTTTGGTTTTTTTTTTGTAAATCTCCAGAGGTTTTCAAAGCTGTTGTTTTTTTTTCTTTTAAAGTCAAAAAAATATTCTCTGAAGAGCCAGTATATTGCAGACTTTAGGTATTGCCGACTTTTGGCATCACCTGAAATTTCCAGAGGTTTTTAATTTTCAACGGCAGAGGAAATCGTTTCTAATAAGAATATCCAATATTGAGCTGGTCTACAATATAGTATACTGCTCCTATATATTGCAGATTTCAGGTATTGCAGACTTTTGCAGCCAAAAGTAAAGAAAAGGCCGGCAATCACACAACAATATTGAAATTTTCAGAGATATTCCAAATCCTTGCTAAGTTCTGAATATATAGCTGATAATTTTCCGGTGTTAACCAAAGTTTCTCATGCATTTATTGCAAATTTCAATTAAAGTCATCTGGCATCTCCAGAGGTTTTCAACTTTCAAAGCCAAAGTAAATATTCTCGAATGAATCTCTGAACAGCATTGACATTTTTGAGATTCAATGATTTCCAATAAGTTCCCCCCTCAGTCCTCGAAGTCAAGTCATGGGAATATTGGGTATTGTAGACTTTTGTAAATTTAGAATTTAAGTCATCACCTGAAATTTCCAGAGGTTTTTAATTTTCAACGGCAGAGGAAATCGTTTCTAATAAGAATATCCAATATTGAGCTGGTCAAGAATATAGTATACTGCTCCTATATATTGCAGATTTTTGGCTTTTTTGTAAATCTCCAGAGGTTTTCAAAGCTGTTGTTTTTTTTCTTTTAAAGTCAAAAGAAATATTCTCTGAAGAGCCAGTATATTGCAGACTTTAGGTATTGCCGACTTTTGGCATCACCTGAAATTTCCAGAGGTTTTTAATTTTCAACGGCAGAGGAAATCGTTTCTAATAAGAATATCCAATATTGAGCTGGTCTACAATATAGTATACTGCTCCTATATATTGCAGATTTTTGGCTTTTTTTGTAAATCTCCAGAGGTTTTCAAAGCTGTTGTTTTTTTTTCTTTTAAAATCAAAAGAAATATTCTCTGAAGAGCCAGTATATTGCAGACTTTAGGTATTGCCGACTTTTGGCATTTTTTATAAATTTCAATTCAAATTATCGTCTCATATCTCCAGAGGATTTCAAAGATCTGGATTGTCAATCATCAATTTCCCTCTGCTTTTTCAAAGCCAAAAGATACATTTTCGAAAAAGAAGAATCTCCGATATTAACCCGAAGAACAGTATACCATATTGCAGACTTTTGGGATGGTTTTTGAATTTAAATCATCACCTCAAATGTCCAGAAATGTCCAAAGTCCTCGATTGTAAAATCAATTCTCCTCTGTTTTTTTCCTAAAGCTAAAGGAAATATTTTCTAATAAGAAGAATCTCCGATATTGAGAAATTAATTTAAGTCGTCAGAAATTTTCAAATTTCTTGATTGAAGACGTGACAATTAATTTGCCTTTGTTTCAAAGTCAAAAAGAGATATTCTCGAATAAGGAAAATAATCGATATTGAACCGATTTTTGGCAGTGATGTAGGATTTTGGAAACATTTTATATTTGCAAATATCGTGATATAATTAGTTTGGGACCTGCTCATCATCTTCTTTATGGTAGCTTAAGATAGCTTTTGGAGTTTCTCTCAAGGTTCAGACAGCAAAAAGTGTTTAAGGAGCCGTAAAATGTTAATATGACTGTATTAACACAGTCAAATTAGCATTTGGAATTTGAAAACTCCTAAAATGATTAAGCCCACCATGCAAAAAATGAGGCTCAAAAATGCACTTCCGTCCCGCTGTCCGCTTCCTTTCACGGGAGTGTCAAGTAGTGCCCTTGGGCACACAACTCGGAAAGGTGTTTTATACAGAGATATGCCATAAAAAATATTTAATATAAATTTCCGATATCTCCTTTTTCTGATACTCTATCACACATTGCAAATATGTTGATGTTCGAAATAATGACATTCTTAAATGATGAAATTGTGCAATCTTTAATTTACCTTATTTAGATAAACTTTTAACAGGTGTTTCCAATAATTCTAAGGGGTTCACCAAATATTGACACAGCTCCAGGATAACTCGTGTAGTTGAATGTGAAAATCACAATATTGGTGTTAAGCTAAAAATATTTTGGTTTACGGGAGCATAACGTAGTGCTGCATTCATTGATAATGATAACACTTCTGTTGCATTGGCTTCGTTAATAAGTCCAAATGTGTCATTTGGAAACGACTAACGAGCCGAAGATGATCATTCACGAGTATTGGAGAAATCCTATAGTTTGTGACTAAATTTCCTATACTACCATCCAATACACGGTGATATTGTTAATCTCAATTGGAAAGTTCACTTTGAAAATTTGATTCAATTCACAAAATTTCAAACGGTGAGTATCACCACCTGCCGCAATTGTGTAGCTTTCGCCCGACCTCAGCGCCTCTACCACACAGTGGACATTCATTATATCAAAATTTAGACTCGATTACTTTCGAATTTGTGGATGTGACGAAGAGTTTTTAAAGTTAAACCGAGATAATATCAACAATTTCGTTATACTGCATTCAGATATACACCCAAAATCGACTTTTTCCGGATTTGGAGAATTTTTGTGTGGAACAACAATACATAGGTGACATTTATCCAAACATATGTATGCCCCAGTCTTTTGCGTTGTCAAACCAAGACAGCAATTATATTCGCTGCTTTAAATTCTTACAAAAAAAAATGCAAAACTAATTCAAAATGATTCGAGGAACTCTATTGTTGGGAGAATGGGACATTAAGATGAGGAATTTTTTTTGTATTATTTCTAGTCAGCAAACATATATCGAATGGAGGGAGAGTTCCTTTGTGAAGGTCAAACCTTTAATTGAAGCCCTCTAGGAATATGTGGCAAGACAAGTCTAGGCGTTACACTTTACACAAGTATGACAATAATGCAAAACTAATTCAAAATGATTCGAGGAACTCTATTGTTGGGAGAATCGGACATTAAGATGAGGAATTTTTTTTTGTATTATTTCTAGTCAGCAAACATATATCGAATGGAGGGAGAGTTCCTTTGTGAAGGGCAAACCTTTAATTGAAGCCCTCCAGGAATATGTGACAAGACAAGTCTAGCCGTTACACTTTACACAAGTATGACAATATGTAGCACAATGTTTATAGGTAGGTTGTGGTGGCATTCAGAGAACAAACTTCAGACTCACTTAGGCCAGAGAAGATGTCCATTATAGGCTATTACATCCCTCATCGGAACCAAACTGTGTAATCTACGAAATACGTAATCTTTGCGACGATTACACCGGCCAAATCGCTCAAGCTCTCAAAGAAAGCAGAATCCAAAACCACAAACGTCTATCAGACATAGCTGAACAGAGACAGAGAAGGTGTTAAACGCTCTCATTTTCCTCCTCACACAGCTCCTCCTACAAAGATCGTTTGACACTATGTCCAGCCTGTGGACTGCGTCAAAACTGATATGAGATAGCTCGATATTTTCATATCATACGTTTCTAAGTCTCTCCACCTGCTGTGCCCCAGCACCAGTGGCATCTACCCGAGCTGAAGCTTACATGTCGGGTGGGCTGAACCTACAGAAATAAGTTCTCGTTCTAAACCAGATCAGATTTACTGTTCGTGGGATGTTCATATGCCTTGACAAGCAAATAAAGTGTATATCGAACTGACGATTTATTAACCTCATCTATAGAGAGCTTTCGATATTAGTGTGTTGTAACAGACAAACTGCAGCAACAATTCGCGATAGCTCCAAGGGTTTTCTCCCCATAGAAATGCTATTGTTGAAGGCTTAGACTTCGATTACCTCTCACTAAGGAAGCTGTAGCCTATCTACAGTTTTAATAAATAACCTATTACGGCTCTAACTTGGTTTCAAAGTTTTATAGTTCTCTTTTGGCCAACAACACACAACACACACATTGAGTGCCACGTCGTACGTTTCCGTACGACTCCTAACCCTAACCACGTCTTGGTGATTGGTTTTACTTATAGCCCAAAAAAAATGTTTGGCCTCCTGGGAAAGTTTGCGTCAAAACCGCTTGGCACTCAATGTGTTAATGTAACACATTTTCCTTCGTGTTGATAGCGGACTAGCAGACTTGTTCGTGGCACAAGCTACTGGCAGGAGATTCTATTTTTTATGGGTTGGCTACTGTTAATGATTCCGCCTTTAATTCAGCTCTTTTAGATATCTCTGGGATGTCAAGTTTTAAATTTTCTTACAACTACTGATATTTCCTCAAAAAGATCTGATCGTGAGTCAGATGAGTTGTTGTGACCTTTACCAGGTCAAGATCTGGTAAAGACCTTACTAAAAAATAATAAAAAAATAAATGAATGTCTCGATCTTCCATTAATATAATGTCAAGGTAAAAATCGTAAACCTAATCCTAGTCCTTTAGAACAGTGCAATTTTCTTGGTCTTGATAGCGTACTAGCCGCCGCCTAGCGGACTTTTTCGTGGGACATCCTATTCACTCAGAAAAAAGTATGCCACGGATTAAGTAAATATGTACTAAAACTGAGGGAAAATTGAATTTCGTATAGCGCTAAGGCAAAAATTTCCCACATCAAGTACAAACTTTTCCTTGAAAATAAGACATGCTTTGAACTTGAAACCAGTTCAACTTTTCCTCAAATCAAGTAAAATTTACTCAAACTGAGGAAAATTTTTCATCAAATCAAGTAACTCTTTACTTAATCTGAGGAAAATTTTTAAGAAATTTTACTCAAATCAAGTAAATTTATACTCAAACTGAGGAAAATATTCCGATTTTTTCCTCAATCGAAGTAAATTGTTACTCAAACTAAGTAAATTTGTAGTCATGCCAAGTAAATTTATACTCAATTTGAGGAAAATTTTCGGAATTTTTTTCCTTAATTCAAGTAAATTTGTACTTAGCCTGACTAAGATTTTCCTTAAGCCAAGTAAATTTGTATTCAGCCTGACTACGACTATACTTGATAATTGAAATAAATTTTTTTGCTTCAGAGTATGCAACACTTATAAATATGAAAAATGACAACATGGTATAGTTCTCAAACGTTTCATCTTACTTATACCATAAAGAGTTGAGATATTTCACCATGACTGCTGCGGAGGCTAGGTAGGCGCGTTCGCAGTGATTGTTTAGAGTAATATTTGAAGTACTTATGAAGAAAGTCTCTGCTAACGAACGAGAATTGCTTCTTAGACTACTATTCATGTATTTTTCTAAACACTCTGAAGTATTTTTTATAAGTTCATTTATACTTGAATGTATGAGGAACATGGCATAAATATAATTACATTTATTTACTTTATTTGAAGTAATAAATACATTTTTAAGTAAAAACATCCTAAATGGAATTTTTCCATACAAAAAAAATGCTGCATTATTTTCTTTCTTAAACGCTAGTAAATTTTCTTCCGCACAAGTATGAATACACTTAATTGTAAGAAATTTTTACTAGTTCCAAAAATATGTTTTTAAGTAAATTTACTACACTATTTTGAGTATATGTACTATTTTTTCTGGCTTTGAAATAAGGAAAGTGTACTCATATATATTTAATTTTCCTTCTCGTAAGGAAATTTTACCTAATCTGGAGTAAAATTGTTAAACTAACTTGGAGTATGGATTTTACTCAGATTTAAGAATGCTATTTTTCTGAGTGTTGATAAGACTACCCCCATAGGATTGCAATTTCTCCCATAGGTATTCTATAAGACCCGGGCTTTAAGCTCACATCCTTTAGGAATCTCTAGAATGCCAAGTTTTATAGTATTTAAAATGAGATTTTTCACGAAAATTTATTTTTGTCTTATTCCTGTCACAAAATCCATTATAATATTTGGCACATGAGTATTAGAACTAATAAGTCTTAAACCAATGTCTGGACCTTCAACTAATATGATGTGAAGGTAAAAATCCTAAACATATTGCACAGTTTTAGGACAATACAAGTTTCTCTTCGTATTGATAGCGAAATTGCAGACTTTTTGTGGGTTATCCTACTGGCAAGGGATTTTATTTATTTTTTTTTTTTCATAGGTTTGCTCTTGTTAAAGACACCGCAGCTTTAAGTTAAGCTCCTGTAGTTTTTATTTAAGAATTTTTCTCTTGAAAAATATCCTCTCTCTCAAAATCCCTTATATTATTTGGCTTATTTCAAGCATGAAGACTAGGACTAATAACTTTTGACTGCAACTTCTGCTAATATGCTGCCAAATGCTAAAGAAATCCTAAACGCGTTTAGCACCACAATCCAATTTTCTTCGGGTTTTTATAGTGAACTTGCTGACTTTGTCTTGGGACATCATCCATTGGATTCCATATTTTTCCCACAAGACTTGGACTTTAGACTTGCCAAGTTTTATAGAGTTTCTTTACCAAAATTTCCCCCCTTAAAAAGTTGTGATCTTGACTCATTTTTCGGTGTGACCTCTATCCTATTTTTTTCTCTCTCAAAAATCCATTTTGATATATTGAATAGCCAACATATGGTTGGATGGTCGGATCGGTCGGGTGGTGATGGTCTTTATTTAAGTGATCGTTCAGCGTACGCTGCCCCCCATTTGGCGAAACCCCAAATCGGTCGGTTACAACATGTGTGTGCGACGATAAGTTTTTTCGTTTCTTTCTTTTTTTATTAGTTTGTGTGGTAAGGCAAACATATGTTAGCCTTCACCTCAAAATTAAATGCAATTTTCGAAAAGAAAAAAATGTTCATTTACAACAAATTTCACTGTGGCAAAAAAAATTAAAAAGAAAAGAACAACACATAAAAAGGAAATGTGGCAAAACAGATGAAAAAGAAAAGCACGAAACACTGAGATTTTCAAGACAATTTGGTTTTGCTCTTTGTTTTTTTTTTTTTCTTTTTTGTATTTGTTTAAATTTGTATGCAATTTTTATGTTTTATATTTAATTTTGCTTTTTTTATGTTATTTTTATTTATTTTTTTAAAGTTGAATAATTACATTTGGACACTCTCTTGATTAAAACACAACAACGTTGTATGTAGTTGTTTGAAGACGGTTGATGATAATAATGCTCTCGGCGGGGCTCTCTTTCGTAGGGCTTTCTCTGTGTGTTGTTGAGGGAGAGAGAAAGAGAGAAAGGTTTTGGGGGGAGACCGCCGTTTGTTTTTTTTTTTTCTTCTTCTTTTTTTGAGAAAGAGACGGCTTTAGACGATAACAAAAATCTGGACGTAATTTGCTTTTATTTTATTTTTTCTATTTTTTGTTTATTTATTTATTTGGAGTTAATTTACTTTTATTTTTTTTTTTTGGAGGGGGCCACACTTTTATACCGTTTTGGCGATTTTTCGAGGCCGGAATTTAGGAATTTTTCTCACGTTTTCGCGTTAAGATCGCGTTAACACCGACAACTGCTCTTAGTCCACCATATGACTGGCTGGATGGATGACACATGGGAAGCGTCAACAGAGGGGCCGTATGTGACGGAGGTGGTGTTGGAGCAAGACGAGTTCAAGGAATGCGGGTTATTTTTGTGTTTGGTTGGTTTGGATTGGATTGCGCTCGGCGTTGCACCCAAAGATTATTGACACTTTTCCGTTTAAGCGACAAATGATTTGTATTGAGCAGAACGGCGGCCGTAACGACAACGACTAACGATGAACGATGATGATGAACAGAATTACAAATAAAAGATGATGCAAAAAGACGACCGACCGACCAAAGGCAATGTGACTACTACAATGACGACGATTAGCACACACACACACACACACACAGAGAACACAGGAAAGCATACTCACACTCACTCTCGCACACACACACCGACACACCACTGCCACGGCACACTCACTCACCACTGCACAACAGCGGCGGCACAGGCCGAGAAGAAGACGTGGAAAAAAACAAGGAAAAAATGAGAAAAAAGCACGGAAAAAATAGCAGTAAGCAAGCCAGCCAGCCAGCCAGCCAGCCAGCCAGCCGAGCCAAAGCATTGCGAGTCAAGGAGCAGCCAGCCAGCCAGCCATCCCATCCAGCCAGCAGCAGTAGGTACAGTGGGCACAAACCAAAAAATCGAAAAAAAAACTTAAACACACATTTGAGGAGCGGCAGTGCTCCTCAAGAAACCTACCGTGTGGTACAGAACATATCACAGAAATCGTGGAGAGCAGCAGAAAAAAATATGCGAGAAAAAATCAAACAGGGAAGAAACACATGAACAGATGAACAGAACAGCAGCAGAAAAAACCGAACACACCGAGAAAAAATACAAATCGAAGTCAGGCGAAAAAAAAGCGCCCAGAGAAGACCCCAACGAAGAAGAAGAAGAAGCTGAAGCAGCAGCACAAGAAGCCAACGAGAACAGCAGGAAGAGGATGGATGACTGATGGAAGTACAGAAGAAGAAGCAGAATATGAAAAAAACCGTCCAACATCCAGCAGCAGCAACAACCACAAACGGAAAAAAATAATGGGAAAAAAGCAGCAGCAGAAAATGTGAAAAAAAGCAACAACAAAATCAAAGTAAAAGTCGTTAAGCAGCAGAGCGCAGAGAAGAGAAGAAGCAGCAAAAGCGCACGAAGAAGAAAATGCAATATTTGTTGGGGACATACAGTGGGGCAAGATGGTACAAAAAGCAAAATAAAAAAAAAAAAACAAAAAAAACTACAACACAACTAAAGAAGATGAAGAAGAGGAAGAAAGAGGGAACAGATAAAAAAAAAACATAAAAGGCAGGACAAGGTGGAAACCAAAAAAAAAAACACTCGCACAGAGAGCCACCAGCGAGCGAGCAAACGAGTGAGCAGCAGCCAGCCAGCCAACAGTTTGCTAAGAAATCGCAAAAGGTTGCCCACCACACTAGGGTAGCCTGGGGTAGAGTGGGCTGGGGTGGTCAGGTTCAGCTCTCTCTCTTTAAAGCGGTAAAGGCTCAAAGGGGGAGGGTGAGGATGCAGGGTGACACACACAGCATGAGGGGTGGCCGAGGGTGGTAATTTTTCTAACAGTGAAGGTGGTGATGGTGGTGGTGGCACTAGGGGGGTAACGCAAGCGGTAAACGTGCACAGAGCGAGAGAGAGAGAGAGAGGACGGTGGAACGGCACCGTACACAAATGAGAGAGGACGGTGGAACGGCAGCGTTTAAAAATGAGGGTGGGTGAACTTGCTCTCCCCTAAGCTGACTTAGTTAATAGTTATCAGCGGGCTGGCTGACTGACAAACAGAGCGAGTTAGATGAACGGAACGGAGCGTACAACGAGAACAAGTCTCCAACACAACAGAATGGCACTCAACAGCAGCAGCAAAATGAGAGCTTTCTAGAGAAGAAAAAAAAAAACAAACACAAAAACAAAAACAAATAACTATAATATCCTATATATATTCACATTTGAGGCAAAAAAAAAATACTAGAAAACGAGAAAAACAAAATAAGAAGTTGAGAATATTTGCGTTTTTTTCGCTGAGCAAAACAACACATCCATCCCTTAAAAGATGAAAAAAAAATATCATATGGGAAATAGTGGACTGACTCAAACTTGCAGCTCATACAGCAGGAACATGAAGAGGGGCCAAGACGATAGTGATGAAGAAGTGGAAAAAAACTAGACACTGAATACAATGGAGCTGCTGAGCATCATTACCCTCCTCATCCAGTGGAAAGTGTATGGTTGAGACAGAGTAGGCGGCTGATTTGAACCGTCAGCCAGGCAGTATGATAAGTTGGGTTTGAAATGGACTAAAGAATTTCAAATAAATCTTTTGCAAATACTATATACTATAATTTTCATGAAATTGGGAGATATTTCCGCAGACGGTCATAACCCCCAAAATCGATTTGGGCGTCATTTCCGTTGGGTATTATCTTATGGCAACCATAATTCTATCAAAAATCCACACAAAACATTGAACATGTTAGATGTGAAAATGTAGACTGATAGAAGATCGAAAACGATCCCGAATAAAATTTCATATTGCTTACAAAATAAATCAAAAGAATACAAAATAATTTTTAGTTGCGGCCGTTAAGATCCTTGGCATTAAAATCATCTTGTTTATCTAAGTCCTACTTGTATTAGAATTCATATTGCACAAATGAGAATTACTAGTGGCAGATTACTTCCTCCGATCGAAGTCGACACTATGCAAATCATTTCAATAAATATGAAATGAAAATTCAAATTTATGAAAATCCACACAAAACATTTGACCCTTGTCAAAAAGTTGCTCTCTTGGATCATGTAACTTGATAGGAAGATCGAAAATGATCCAGCAAAATGTTTATATTGGCAACAAAGCAAAATAAAGTCGAATTCAAATTCACATTCCGGCTAGAAAGATCGAAAACGATCCAGTCAAGAATTTTTATTGGTGACAAAAATACAAACGGAGATGAAGTTGCGGCGGATCTGATCCTTAGCATTGAATGCATATTGTTTACCCAAGTTCTTACTTGTAGTGGAATTAACAATGCACAAATGAGAATTGCAGCAGCTTACTCACCCGAACTAAGTCGACACAATATAAATCACTTGTCAAAATACAACTGAAATTTAAAATTTAGAAAAACTCACAAAAACTTCTCAAAAGCTTACACTTTTGATTATGTAGCCTGAAAACAAAAATTCAAGTTCGAAAACGATCTGGCCAAAATTTTTTAATTGATGACAAAAAATCAAAAGAATACAAAATAATTTTTAGTTCCAATTCATAGCTTTGAATATAATATTATTTACCTAAGTTCTTACTTGTATTCACATTCACATTGTACAAATGAGAATTACGGATAGCAGAGTATTCCCCCGAACAAAGTCGATACAATATAAATTATTGGTCAATGCTTTTGTTTTGTTTCAGCTTTGATTGAATGAGAAGGCCATACAGGCACAACGCGTACCAAATATAAGAATGAAATGTGCGGGATCCTATGGGGAAACTAAGCAACCTTCCCTATTTCCCCAGAAATTCATGCCACCATGAGAGCACAGCTACATATGCGAATAACACAGGTCGATCTAACGACACTCTTAAATTCCCCAACTCCTTTTAGTTTTTTCGTTTGTTTTATTTTGATCTATAATCAATATTTGGTTTGAACTGCAGCTATATTTAATATAATGTAAAATTTATTTACAAATGATGTAAAAAAAAATGGGTAAAAAGAATAAACGAGTATCGGCATTTTGAAAGTTTACGTAAGGATGGTCGTTTTAGAAAGTGTGGGATAATATTTCCCCCTTTTGCATATTCTTACGATGAATCGGCATCGGAAACCTTGTGATCCTCACATTTTAGGTGCACAATGTGTTCAGCAATATTATTTAAAACACTATGAGTAACATTTTTGTGGAACAGTTTAACCCTCTAGCTCTTCAATATAGAGGTCGTTTTGGTCCCTTTTGTGTAAAACAGGTTTAACAGGTAAAAATGTTATACAAAAATATTTGCGATAAAAGATTTCTGATCTTTGAATACTTCCAAACTCAAAATTTAACTTAAATGCCTGAAATGATTCAAAACTTAAAATTCATTTTTATGGTTAATTTCGCACTTTTTACGAATTGCTGCTAAATTGTACCACGAACCTGATTTTTAGGGGGTGGTATGGAAAAATAGGAAAAATATTCTAGTCGCCGAAAAAAGAAAACTATTTTAAAAATATATGATCATTTCAACAAGAAATTTACTAAAGGTTTATTTTAGCTCTTGATAATTATAATCCATATGAGAATTCAGTTCACCCATACGTTCAAGCTCCGGTCTATCAATTTTATATTTAAAGCAGACTTGCCATCAAATCGAGACATCCCGTTCAAAAATCAATACAGATTCAGCAGGATAGTAGGGATTCGACTACTAAGCTGCTGAGAAGTTAGTAGCGATTGTAGTTGGAGCCGTCTAAATATGTAATAAACACCATATCCCACTTCTGAACGTTGATAAATCGTTTGTCTCTGAATACCTCTGCTGTGATAAGAGCCGAGAAAAGAATTAATGGACAGCTGATTGGAAGAGAAATCTCTCAAATTAGCAGGATGATAGAGACTCGCTTAACAACCAGCGGGAAAGTGAGCTGCAATTGTAGTTGATATGGAATTGCATTTAGTTTAGACATCACTTGCATCTTTATCAAGGTTATTGGGGCGGAGTTGCTATCTTTATTGCATGGCCTGGTAACTTAATATGTACTAAACACCATATCCCACTTCTGATCTTTCAATAATCGTTCGCTTCTGAAGACACCTGATGTAATAACAGCCTAGAAAAGACTTAGAATTCAAGAGAAATCTTTCGCCTCGGGGAAGTGAGCTGCAATTTTAATTCTCATTGGATTGAATTTAGTTTAGTTTAGATGAACAAATATTTTTATTATAATCGTTATTATTGTAGATCTTGGATATTATGGAGATTACCATCTCCATTCCATGACGTAGGAACTAAATATGTAATAAACATTCAAAAGCCGGTCGACTCTAAAGACCTCTGTTATGATGTTTTCCTTGGAAAGGCTTAATAGACTGCAGACTGCTAGAAAAATCTCTCAAATTATCACTGAATAACCTGAGACAATATTATATATCTGTAGTGATATTCAGGAAAAAATAATAAAATCCTACAATTTGTGAACAACAATTGTCAATCACTAGAAGCCTTAGTACTTTTCAATCGGAATTCCAATCTCCATTGCTTGACAAAGACTCTAAATATGTATTAATCATCAGATCTCACTTGTGAACGTTAAAATAGTGGTCGCCTTTGAAGACATCAGCAAAGAAAAGACTGCCAAAAAAATCTTTCATTTAAGCACTAATCCTGAGTTGATCTTATATCTTTCATCAATAATTGCCGTGGGACCTTAAGGGTCCAACATAAATCTCGGCGGATCAATTTCGATAGCATTTATGAACAGAATCCTTCCAGTTTGGTGGCCCTGTTGGTTTCCCCCTGACGGAGTCTAAAGGAGACAATTTATTTAAAGAAACTTTTCAATTTTATACTTTATTTCAGCAAATAATGCTGCTTTGTACGGAGTACACAAAACTACTGTCTTGACAGCAACAGAAAATGTACGATAACGCCATCTGCAAGCGGATGTTACCGTATCATCAGCTGATGTCGTTTATATGGCCGATCTTCAACATCTTATTATGGTAACTATCCGCATGTGGATTTAGGCAGCTACCATAATACATGTAGTCAAAATTGACCGGTTTTAGGTTGGACTATAATAAGTTTGACCGAAATCTGTAAAATATCGATTGGTTATCATTCAAATCCAATTTATTTCCTTCACTCTCAGTGGAAAGATGATCGTATACTAAGCCTCATTTACACAGCAGCAATGTATCGTTTAATCAGGCTTATTTACACCAAACTAAAATCGCTTCCGCTTGACCAGTGCTGGTTCATTCTATAAAACCGCGACGCAGGCCTAACAAAAACTAATATAAAAGGGGTATAATGTTAGGAGACCTAAACGGATAATAAAACGTTGTGTGTAAACAAGTACTCTCTTCAACTTGACCAGAGCTCGTTCATTCTACCAAATCACGACTTGCGACAAATTACATTCAGTGTAAAGAGGCCTAAAATGGACGATAAAATGTTATGCGTAAACAGCTACTCTTCTCTCCCTATTCCGCTTAACCAGAGCTCGTTACTACTATCAAACCGCAACGTTCGACGACTTGCGTTTAGTGTAAAAAGGCCTTAACGGCCGATAAACAGGTTCTCTGTATTATCCTCCTTCTTTAACTCTAACTGCACACACTATACCTTCCCTCGTTATACTCTTCTCTCTCGTTTTGTTTTTCTTTTTTCTCCCTTTCGAAAAGTAGTACTTGGAAGGTGCCGCCGCGGCCACGGCGACCATTGTCCAAAGTATTGCAGAAAAAATTGCGACGAGATGTCCTCCTCTAGAGCAGCAGTTCAATTCCAATGTTCGCTTTCTTTCATGATTTCTTTCTTTTGGCAATTCCACTCATTGCAAAAAGAAACGAGGAAAAAAGATGAAAGTAAAGAAAGAAAAAAAAAGTATAAAAAATAACTCAAGATTCTTTTCCAGAGTTTGCGAGACTGAGAGCCATTTTTATACAATGAGTAAGAAAGTAAGTTTGACACTCTCACTTGCTGGCTCTCATTCTTGGTATCTCTCGCACTCTCTCTCTCTCTTTGTAAGTAACTGAGATGTGTGTGAGTGTCAGCCGCCAAGTGGGGTCCCAAAAAGACTCGAGTGACACATCCATCCAGGCGAAATCGTCTATGCTTCATTGCACTTTTCCTAGGTTCTGGGTAAAGAGAAGGCCGCCGTTCGCCCAAAGAGTGAATAACATAACACACTGCAGTCAAGTGGTTCGTGTTCCCATGTGGCGGCTTGGTCAGCTTCATCATCGCTTTGTGTAGTCTATATGGGAATATGGGCAACAAAGTATTGATGGATGTATTATGTGGCCTCCGTACGTGAGAAGGGGGCCTCTATATATGTACCTAAAGATTAAGGTAAAGATAAGGAAAGGCAGGCCGGCAGGCAGGGTAGTGCAGAGAGTTTGAATGCCGTGCCTAAAACAAAAAGTCTCTCGGTCTCAATAAATTGATAAAGATGGAATAAGCAAAAAAAAACAAAAAAAAGACAGAAAAAGAAATGCCCGCTTGGCCGCATCTTATTAATGACTATTCGTCGGATGTGTGGCGGTGGTGCTGCTGCGGGTTATGAATAAATACATACCCCTTTCTTTGGCCGTTTTATATACCTTTTTACATACATAGGTAAATATGTAGCCTGGTATATAGAGGGAGGTAGAGAAGCCTCCTCTCCAAGTACATATTGGGTGTGAGAGCGAGATATTTTACATTTATGGGAAGACCCTAATGTACTTGTAATTAAGAATGAATGAAACGAAGACAGAACGAAACAGAAACAACAGTGGGTTGCAAAGGTTGAGCAGCATGGGGATGGAGAGAGGCGGTGGTCAAAAAACACATTTCAATTGAATGCAAAAAATGGCCCTGGGGAAACATAGAAATTATGAATTTTTTGCGAGAAAAAAAAATACCATGAATTTATAAACGTTGATGAATATTGATGACCAAAACCCACTTGCTTTTAATATTCAAGCACTTATTTGGTAAAAAAAAAAATAGAGAGAAGAAGCATTAAAATCAACAAAACTATCCCACTTCTGATCACTTAACAAAAAACGAAGATTCATAAGAGGCTTTAATGAAGGGGTTTTCATTAAATGGGACTGAAATTTAAAAATTTTATAAAAATACAAATGAAATTTGCCTTTATAAACTTAATATGCCTTTAAGAAAACTAAATCAACCATAGAAGAGACGATACCGCCATCTATATGTGGTTGGTATAGTGTTGCCATGAACCCATCAGCTGAGCTCGATCATATATATGGTCGTTCTTTAACCTGACAGATTGAGAACACCATTGAATACCAATATATTATGACATCATTAAAAAATGCCCTCATCGGCTTCCTGGACAAGAAGATTCGATGCGAGAGATCCAATTTTGCATGGCTCTGTTATTTGGATCTCACCAATGGTTTGAATGTTTTTGTTCTCCAGTTGATCCATTTCTGTTGAGTTGTTGGCATTATTCAGCGACCTAATAATTCATTAGCCCCAGGTGTGAACTTGGTGCCACTTCGCCTCTTCTGGAGGTATCACATTCAGGAAACTTTTCTTCTGACAAATTCAATGTAAAATATATCCTGATTCATGATCTGGCATCGTTCAGCATTGACTCTCGTTTTGGTAGGCGTATGAACTAATGAATCCGCCTGACCAATATCCGAACGGCAGTTTCTCCGGAAACAATGAAGTCTCCTCATGCCACACAGACACGAACTTGGTGCCACTTTCCCACTTCTGGAAGTATCGCATTGTGGGATAAGTTCTTGCTACAAATCCGATGTAATGCACTGGGAAAACATATACAGATTAATGAACCGTTATTGTAAGCACTGATTCTCGTTTTTTTAGACGCATGAAGCAACGAAGTTGCTGACAACAGTTTCACCGGCTCCCTCCTGGATTACTTTCTCCCCCAAATGCGGCAATTTTGCTTAAGTGCGAGACTCAACCAAAAAGTTTACTTCATCAGCTTCTCACAGTGACTGTTCAATGGTCAACTTCGTTGAGTTAGTAGATCGATTAATAAAGGCTGGGCATAACGAGCCTGCTTAAACCCTGCATAAAAATTAATCAAAATATTAATCAATCGATGGTTTAATAGCTCGGATTATGAAAATGGACAGAAACGAGTCTACGTATTGAAATTAAATCAAAATAGTGCAATCTAGAGCCCAATCAGTGAGCTTGCGATGACGAATTTGGTAGTATTGGGCTTTGCGCCAAGCAGAGGTACCAGAAAGCATCGAGATGTTGTGTCGAAATAGTCTAATTCAGATCCAATTGTTGATCATCCGACGACGAGTTAGGTAGTCTTGGGGTTCTTCCTCAAGCTGAGATAGCAATAATCCCAAATTCGCCATCACCAAAGGCGATAGTCGAACTTGATTGAGCTTTTCAATATCTCACAGGGACTGTAAAATGATCAACTGAAGCGACTTTCACAATAGTTCCTCGAATTAATAGCTCGGTTCATGAAGATGGACAAGAGTCTACTTAAACCCTGTATGCAAATTGAACCAAAGTAGAAAATGTCCTCATTTTATTCTGAGCTAACAAAATTTCTAAGCTTTGGCGTCTATTGCCCAAATCCCGTCTAAGGCGAAGCAGGGAATAGTGGCTTGCAATACTTTGTAGACACAGATTACGGAGACTGAAAGACAATGTTTAGATTCTGAGTTTTCGTCCAGTCTCTGAGCTATGTACTAAATCGATGACGCTCCATCGTTCACAAACTGCTTTCTTCGCTCAACAACCGCAGGGTAACAGAAAAAAGTGCGGAGGAGCTCGCGAGCTCATCGCTCGGGTTATGCCTCAGTGCTTGGCCGAGTTCCTTTCTTATGAGATACATCCAAAGCCTACGGCTACGAAGAGTTAAAGGTTTCCTTTGGTCAGTCTTTAAGATTTTCTCCTCTCGGGATTGGCCACGCAGAGTGAAGATTTCCTTTCCTCTGGAAGATTTCCTTTCAAAGCCGGCTGCGAAGAGAAGTTTTATTTTGGTCAGTCTTTAAGATTTTCTCCCCTCGGGATTGTCCAAAGCTACGCGGAGTGAAGATTTTCTCTCCTATGGGATAAGTCCAAAGCTACAAAGATAAAAGGTTACCTTTGGTAGGTCTTTAAGATTTTCTCCCCTCGGGAAAATACATAGCTACACAGAGTGAAGACTTCCTCACCTATGGAATACATCCAAAGCCATACATACGACGGGTAAAGTTTTTTATTGGTCGGCCTTTAAGATTTCCTCCTCTCGTTAATCTCCAAAGCTTCGCAGGTGTGAAGGTTTCCTCTCCTATGGAATACATCCCAAGCCGGCTACGAAGAGAAAAGGTTAATTTTGGTCGGTCTTTAAGATTTTCTCCCCTCGGGATTGTCCAAAGCTACGCAGAGTGAAGACTTCCTCTCCTATTGGAAACATCCAAAGCCGCAAACGAAGTGTGAATGTTTTCTTTGGTCGAGCTATAAGATTTCCTCTTCTCGGGAATGTTCAAAGCTGGCTACGCAGATTGAAGATTCTTGCATTGCCGACAATAAGTCGGTGTTTAAGATTTTCTCCTCTCGGAAATGTCCAAAGCCTGCAACAAAGAGTGAAGATTTCCTCTCCTATGGGATACATCCAAAGCCGGATACGAAGAGTAGAGGTTCCCCTTGGTCGATTTATAAGATTTCCTCCTCTCGGAAGAGTGAAGTTTTCCTGCATTGCCGACCTTTGGTCGGTCTTTAAGCTTTACTCCTCTCGGGAAAGTCTAAAGTTCCCTGTAGGAAATGTCCATAGTTGAACTGTACTGACTAAGAATTGACTTTGCCACCAGTACTACTGAAGAATTATATCCCAGGCAATGCTATACTGACCCAGGGAATCCTCTACTGACATTAGAACCACCGACTAAATGGTCCTAATGTCTCCACAGGGACTCCAGACTCAGTACTTCATTTTAATACATTTTGTCTACACTTTTAGATTTTTGCTAGATTTCCACACTAGTGATATTGATACCCCTTCCAATATCCATAAGTTCAAACAGTTGTTATTTTATGTATTATTATAAATATGTTTTATTAAAAAAAAATAATTCATATCATGTTAAGTTTTCGTCATAAATTCAAGTTTTATAATATTCATGTGTAAACATCCCTAAAAGCAACACAAAAAGTGTAGACGCTTAGTTGACAATTTCACTAAAAGTGTCTCCGAAAGTGGTGACTTGGCCTCAGGTTTCCTACAGGGAAGCTATGCAAAGTGAAGATTTGCTGCATTGCCGGCCTTAAAGATTTGCCCCTCTTAGATATGTACCTTGTCCGCAATAACCCTCAATGCGTTTTATTGGTGCAGTTAAGTTCTTCGATAGCTACCAATGCAAAAACGATAGCTTGCTAAGCTAATCGAGATAAATGATCGGATGTTTATTTCATAATAAAGAAGTTATTAATGAAAAACAACATCAGCCACGCTTACAGGACCATAGCCTTTTCATGAAATTTTTCATAACCTGCCCTATGTCCTCGATAGCCTCACGAATTCTATCTTTGAGATCTTGCATCGACGCTGGGCTGTTGGCGTAGTCCTTATCTGTCAGGTGGCCCCAAAGGAAGAAGCAAAGCTAGGTGTTAAATCACAAGATCTCGGTGGCCAATTGTGATCACCTCTCTGCGAGAGATAACACGGCCCGGAAACTTTTCCCGTAACGTAAAAGAGCAATGGTTTCGTTGCTTGTGTGGCACGTAGCACCGTCTTGTTGAAAGTAAACGTTGTCCAGTCCATCAATACTCCAATCCAACTCCGACCATAAACAAATCATTAATCATCTCTCGTTAGCGCAATCCATTCACCGTAACCTCCATCCAATCCAACCTTATTTTCGAAAAAGTAAGGCCCAATGACCATAAATCGCACCAAACAGTCACACGATGATGACGAGGATGGAGAGTCTTCTCAACAATAACTCTTGGGGTTTTCCGAGCCCCAGATGCGACAATTTTGCTTGTTGACGTAGCCAACAAGGTGGAAATGGGCCTCATTAGTCAAGATGATTTTTCGATGGAATTCCGGATCATTCATCATTCATGAATTTTAATAATTTCAATTCATTTCAATTTCGTAGTTTCTACTTGTCAAATGTCAACAAATAAAAGCTTCAAAAGTGACAGCTACCGAAATACCGGATGATTTAAAACAACACCTTTTGTTGGAAAAACGCTGCATTTAATGCAACTCATACTTAGCAAAGCAATGTAGTTCCTGGCTGCCTGGTTGGCAAGCAAATGTTGCGCTTACACTGAAGGAAAAATCGTTCGTTGCATCAACGAATCAGATTCGTTATTGTCATTTCGTTGCAGCAACGAAATATTACAATCCCACAACAACACGACACGTTGCTCCAACGATGTGAACGTTTATGGTATCAAACCGATTTTTCGTTGTTTCGTTCCTGCAACAATTTAATATTCGTTGATGCAACGAAAATACTCTCTTTCATTTTTTTGCATGGGAACACATTTATTAATACATTGTTTTTACGCCATATCCATATTATTTTGTGAAAAATTATTAAAATTTATCGAGTTTGTATGGAACACTTTGCCTCAACAACTTCATTCGTTGCTGCAACGATACTGATATCGTTACAGCAATAATTTATTTGTTGGTGCAACAATCGGAGACACACAAATTATGTGTTTTTCTAGTGTGTGTGTGTTTTCGGGATGTATTCGATAGTAATTCTCATTCACGTTGTTGGAGTTCTGCCTTAAGTAGTTGAGCTGACGATTATAGAACCTTTAGCATTCAAATTTAACCTTTGATTTGACGGCACAAAAACTACTTCCGTGGCCCACTGTGTCGGGCTTGTATGGAAGCAAAAAAAAAATACTTCAGCGATTAAAGCTTGAAAAAAAACACATTCATACTGCGCCCTTTTTTGCATGCTATAGCAGAGCAACAACGACAACAGCAACAACAACGACAATAAATATATCAATTTGTATGTAGATATGAATACACAATGTACAACAACAACAGCAGCGACATCTGTAGTGGATGGGACATACGGACATACCTCCACAAATACATACGAACATACATACATATGTATACATGAATGGTGGTACTACTCTCGTCGTCGCATAATATGAGTGGAAAAAATAAGCGAAAAAAGCGAGAAAAACATCGAAAAAAACAAACAAACACAACATGAAGAAGAAGTATATGGAAAGAACAGCAGCAACAACAACAAGAAGAACTGGCAAAAGTAAACGTATGAGATGTGCAAGTGGACACAGCAACAACAACAACAAAGGCGGCAATGACTACGCCGCCACTACTACAAATACGCGCCACGGACGGCAGACGGACGACGTATAACGTACAACTACAATTACGACGACGATGGTCATGCCGACGACGACGACGCGGCCAACATAAGAACTCTCCTCAACCACGATGACGACAAAGAAGAATTGGATCAATTGGGCTGGCAATGGATGTTGTTGACGACGACGACGACGACGATGATGATGATGGCCAGCAGCAAAGAGGTGACGCGAAGGCGCGTTATCGAGGATAGTTCTGTGGGGGGGGCAACACAGCAACGCCACAACAACCACAACGGTGTCCGTGCACATATAAGGCGGCGGCGGAGGCGGCCAGCCATCACTGGACATTCGCAAGTTTTTTTTTCGCCGCACACTCACATAGATACACACACTCTCTTCGCGAAGCTCTCCGCAAGTTCTTCACTCTTCACAAGGACCAGCAGCGCCAGCAACAACATTGAGTTTCTTTCTTTCGTTTCTCCATTTGGTCATGCAAAGAAAATATTGGAAAAAAACTCGGTATTTTGCTTTTATTTCGAACTAAGACAAACCGAAAAGAAAAAATACAGTGGAATCAAATAAACCAATAACTCAATCCTCCTTCTTAGTCTAACGCAAACGTGCAAATCCTTTGGAGTAAAAGAATAAGAAACATGACAACCCCAGGAACTGCTGGAAAAAAAACAGAAACCACTGGAGGAAAAAACTGAGTGGAGAACACAGAAAAATTGCTGCTGCTTTTTTTTCCATCCACATACACGCGACGATGACGGTGGAAAAAAATCAAGCAAATAAAAGAAAATGCAAAGAATTGAGCAGAGCCAGAGCCAGACCAAGGAGAACGAGAAGAAGGAGGAGGAGTAGGAGAAAAAAAGACAATGTATCGCTGAGCAGAAATGCTGAAGAAAAAAAGGGCCTTTATGCTGCTGGTCACTTGGCAATAGGAATGGGCAAGCTCAGTAGCGGGGCAGTACAGGGAACTAGTTGGGGGGTTAGCCCCCCCCCCTTTTCACAAAGAGGTCGCGCAAGACGACATCGAAGGACCAAAATTGAGTGGGGGTTCGTAAGAGACTTGAGTGAGTAACTCAGAAAGGGGGAAGAGGAGAGTGCGGGAAGGTGAGTTACTTCTATGTAAGCACGTTTGAAAAGGGGTGGTGGGTAGGTCTGAAAAAAAAAAAAAATTAGGATTAAACGACGGTGGCGTAAGCCCGACACTCACTCACCCTATTTTATCTCAGACACACACAAGTATTGTAAGAAATTCGGATTAAGGGACGACGACGGCACAGTTAACCGTTAACAGCGTCTACTGAGGGCTGTGACGGCCTAAGCAGCATAAGCGTTAAGGGTCGGGCAGCAACCCATCCGACACTCACGCTGTTTTGTCTCAGACACAGACACAAGTATTGAAAGAAATTCGGATTAAGGGACGACGACGGCACAGTTAACCGTAAGCGGCGACGTTAACACAATAGTAACAGCGTCTATTGAGAGCAGTAACGGTATAAGCAGCACAGATGGCTGTGGTTAACGCCAATGTTCCTGATTGGAGCAGCAACGGCATTCCAAACACCATGAAAGTTAACGGCAAATCAAGCGCGGACGTCACCATTGCCGATGGCAGCGACGGCCTAAGCGGCACAGATGGCAAATCCAGCGGACGCCAACGGTTGCAGCGAAGGCATAGATGACAGCAGACATCATGGACGTTAACGGCAAATCAAGCGCGGACGCCACCATTGCCGATGACAGCGACGGCACAGATGGCAGCAGACGCCGCGGATGTTAACGGCAAATCCAGCGCGGACGCCAACGATTGCAGCGAAGGCATAGATGACAGCAGACGCCATGGATGTTAACGGCAAATCCGGTGCGGACCCCACCGTTGCCGATTGCTGCGACGACCTAAGCAGTACAGATGACAGCGGACACAGTTGACGCTGACATTGCTAATTTGTGCAGCAACGGCTAGCGATGGCAGCGGCGAAAAGTCGAGTGAACGCCAGCTACCGGGGTCAGCAATTGCCGGGTAACAACATGGCTAAAGAAATCGACCGACACCACGCTGCTGAATGCAGCAAAAGCAACTGAAGCAGCAACGGCTGAAAAAACGTTGCGACAGATGCTGGCGAAGTGAAAGCTCTCGCCAACCGTTAGAGGTGACAGAGACGTTCCTAAAAAGACAGCCAAATCTATAGTTGTTGCGACGACTCTCTCGACCAACACTCCCGAAAAGTGAATCCAGTCACACTCTACATGGTTTGAACCTCAACACACCATTGTTGAGGGTCACTAAATGAAATCTGCCAGAGACTGTCAGAGACGTTCGTAAAAACACAGACATTGGTTGAGACAACCAATACGTGACAACAACTCCCCCGACCGAACACCTTTGAATCCAGTCACACTCTACATGGCAACACTCCTTTGAATCCAGTCAATCAACAAAATGTAATAGGCGAAGCAATGGCTGACCAACTGATTCTTAAGGAATCATCAAATAAAGTCCACTAGTTGTGCCGGAGACTTCGATGGAGTCAAACAATAACTGACAACCAACACTCCCTTTGAATCCAGTCACACTCTACATGGATTGACTCTCAACACACCCTTGAATCCAGAAACACCCGACACGGCTTGACCCACACAATCAATCAACAAAAGGTAATAAGCGAAGTAAGGGCTGGCTTTAGTAGCGGCATCGAAAAAAAACCTATGGAATCACAAAATGAAGTCTAGTATGGGTGGCAGAGATGATCGCAAAAACACAGACGTTGGTTGAGTCAAGCCACAGTTGCGACGACTCTCCCGGCCAACATTCCCAACAAGGGCATCTTATGTATCCAGCTACACTCTACATGGCTACACAATCAATAAACAAAGGTAAGGAGCGAAGCTAAAGCTGACTTCGGTAGCGATATCAACGGAACCTTACGAGATCACTAAATGAAGTATACTAGTGGTGGCGGAGACGTACGGGATCACTTTAGTAGCGGTATCGATGGTACCTTAGGAAATCACCAAATGAAGTCCGTAGAAAGTTGCCGCTGCAACTACGATGGCGACCTTTAGCTACAGGTTGCCACCGCTCTTATACTCCTTCCAATCTGTCGGACAACCTAATTCAAACCGCTCAAGTCGGTCTATATGAAGTGTATTGCAAGTTCGGTAGATGAGAACTTCCTCTCCATCCCAGCCCAACGGATATACATAGGACATCAATTGAACTATAGGAACTCTAGATTAGGGACAGCATAATTGATGTCTCCTATAAGCGAAATTGAACTGCGAGACTGTGGTTGGTAACCCGACAGATGATATAAAATAAAGGGGAGTAGTTTGCGACTCTCGAAGAGTCGAGACTCGAGAGACTCTCCTACATTCCTAGACCAAGCAAAGTTGAACTCAGAGATGAAACTATTTGTGGTAAACCGAAGGATGATATAAAGTAAAGGAGAATATGTTTCGACTCCCGACACTTTACCTACTCTCCTTCAGTTTCGTCTCGGAGTTCAACCTCGCTTGCACTTGGATTATAGGAGACACGAATTCATTTGTAGGTTATTAGCCGAGGCTAGAAAACCACACCGACCTTCATACTCTAGAGAGATAAACAAACGTACAATGCTACAAAAGATATCCTCTAGATCGTTAAACGTCATTCACTGGGTTAGCCTATCTTTAGTAACCGCAGGCTGCGCATATGTAGGTTAGAATATATCATCCACTGTAGATAGGGATCGGCCAGAAGATAGTGAAATGTTAAACGATGAAAAAGAGATCCAATAGACCATTGATCACCATCCATTGAGGTCGCCTATCTTTAGTATCTGCACCACCCAAATAATCCAGAAGATCCCTTCTTCATGTACTAGAGAGAGAGAAATGTAAAACAATACAAAATAAATACTCTAGATTAGCGATCACCACCCATTGGGGTCGTCCATCATTAGTATATGCATGCTCCACGAAGGTCCATTGAAGATAGGGATTGGCAATCATCAGTATCTGCATACAACACTCAGCAAGGCCAGAAGATGATGAAACGTTCAAGAGATCAACTAGATCATTGATCGCCATCGTTTGTTAGTAGGTGTCACCTATCTTTAGTATCTGCACCAGCCAAGTAGGTCAGAAGATCCGTTCTTCATCTCTAGAGAGAGTGAAATGCCCAATGATACAAAGGAGATCCTCTAGATTGCTGATTGCCATCCAATGGGATTGGCTATATTATCAGATCAGATCAGAAGATCAGAGATCCCCTAGATCATAGGTCAGAAGATCTCTTCTTTATAAACTAAGTAGTGAAACGAACAACCACACAAAATATATCATTTAGATCATTCAACGTCATCCAGTGTATTTATGGATCGGCAATCTTGGTACCCAGCCAGGTCAGAAGATCAGAGATCCTCCAGATAATTTATCCTCACCCATTGTTGGTAGGTAGGTCAGAAGAGCTCTTCTTTATAAACTAGGAAGTGAAACGACCAACACCACAAAAGAGATCCTCTAGATTGCTGATCGCTACCCAGTGTACGTCGGGGACAGAACGTAACACACTTTCACATGTTGGTTAGCTTACGTGCCCGCTCTCGCGACAAATCATCGCAGAAGAAGATTCATGACTCGTTTTCCTTTATCATGTTGGGTACACTCTCTTTTTTGAGATAACAGGCAAATCGGGTAGATCTACTGCCGGGTGATTGTTGACCACACAGAAAAGAATCTGAATCTAAGTCTAAGCTGAGATCCAAATGGTTGAAGGCTCAGAAAACCCAAATCAAGTAGATAACAGTTACCTATGGAAGCAGTTATTACAGCAGTTGGCGGTCTTCCTGAACCAAGAGTTTGACTCGAACGAGTCTGCTTCAATAGACATAGGAACAGCATTACATTTGTCTCTCTTTCCTCTCGGGAAAGACATGAGTTATATAAAGCAGTAGGAATGCTTACTTTAGCATTCTCAATTCCCCAGCAACTAGATATTATTTTGGTCCCAACACCCCTGAAACTAAATCCAGGAACTCCGGACTCAATCCATCTTCAGTTCTTTTCCCTATGCCACAAACTCTTTGGACAAGCCACTCGTATCATTACAAACTCTCCTCTCCACACTACCCTCCCCCCTGGTCGACTTTACTATCACCTCCACCACGTCTCTGTCATCATTCTCATGCACGTCTCGCCAAAGCGAAGCAGCGAAACGAGGAAGGTAAGGTAGTTGGTTGGTTGGTTGTATCAGCAAAATGTGGTCTTTCTGCTGATTTATACTCAGTCGCGGCTGATGCTTAGGCAGAAAGCAGTCTTTTGCGAGCAGAAAAAAATGCAACCTCCAAAGGCAATACACAGCACAACAAACACCCCGCCAGCACAAAGAAGAAACCTTACAAGAGCGGCGCAAACTAGTCAGTCGGCTAGCAAAAAAAAAATACTTGGAAAAATGTTGTCGGAAAAAATGGCTCAAAAAACGGTTTAAAAAGGGAAAAATGGTCATTAGGAAGAGGAAGACTAGCAAAAACAATCTGCACACAAAGCCCCGTTTTGTTGCTCCAAAAAAAAAATGGGCTATATACAAAGGCTGGCATAAAAAAGGGAACTCTCGACGACTCCTCCATTACTACACCTCAGCAGGAAGAAAAGGCAAAGGCAAAATATCTCCTCCAACCAGTCTTAGACTCCTTATGTGCGAGAGCGACAACAGGCAATGGTGGCGGTGGCGGCGGCGACAACAACGACCACGACAACGACAAACAGTGGAAATGTAAACTTCAAGTTTAGCAGAAAGGCGGGCAGGCGAGCAGAGAGCCAACCCCATGGCACTCCTGTTCTTCTTCTCCACAAAGCATTTCATATTTTTTCCCATAGCAATCAAAAACAAAGCAGCAACACGAGCGACAGCAGAAAAAATAGCTCTACAAAAAAGGGTCTTCTTTGGGTTTCGTTACATTACGTTTTTTCCTTCTGCTCAGCTTTAGCTCCGTTTACATCGAACGGAACGACGACGACATAGTATAAAAACCGTTGTATAGTAGAAAACTCTCAGACATCGACATAAACTAAACCCAGGAGGTGGAATACAACAAAACGCCGGAGATATACTCCGGCGGTTTTTTTTCGTTTCGCAAAACCGAAACACAATTCCGCCAAAACAAACAAAACAATCATTTTTGCAAAATTTTTTGCTCCACAAGGAGTGAATGAATTCTCAGCGAACATCGACGGAGTTCTTGGGCAATATTTTTTTTGCCATTTTTTTTTGGTTAACCTTTTCAACTCCAACTTCAAAACTTTAGAATGGCGAAAAAAAAATCGAAAGAAAAAACCCAGAACGGAAAATAGCCCATAAATGATTGGAAAAAGGCCAGAGTGAAATGATTGATATCATCGGAGGAAGAAGAAGAAGAAGAGCACAAGGAGTGATAGGCAGTTCAGCTAAAACAAAGGATTGAGAAATTTATTCGAGGATATCCATGTGTCAGCATTTGTGATCCAAAAGATTGATATAACATGTCCAGAGGAGTGGAATTCATGTACAATCAATGGACGTGCATAATTCGATTTGTGTGTTCACAAGTCATTTCCTATAAAATCGAATGGCATCTCAGGAACCTTTATTAAACAATTCTCGATACAAAAAAAAAAACAATAGAAACAATGAAAAGGATAAAGGAATCACATATTGTTCAGTCCGAAAGAGTGAAATGGTTGAAAATATGTTTGGAATGAAGTGGGAAATTTCACTTCATTTTTTTTACAACTAAATTAAGCAACAGGATCTATTTATATGCTGAGTTTAAAGGAACAAATAAGAAAGTGGAATTCATTGGCAAAAGAATGTGAAATTGTTCTAGTAATATTAGGGTGCTTTGAGGAAAGATCTTCTTTCACGCGTTCACAATTAATCAAATTTCAATGTTTTTGCATACAACGAAGCAAACAATCCCCACAAAGAACCTTCGAAATTTGTAATTTATATTATATTTTAATATTAATATTATTATATTTTAATATTAATATTATTTGATTTCAAATTAAGAAATATAATGAGTGTGGTCTGTACTGCAAAAAAAAATATTATTTTTTTTTCGACCGGTGGCATAAGTTATCTTTAATGTTCATCATACATTTTTCGTCATTTTTGGACAATTTCGAATTTTCGAACATTAAATTTTTGATAAAAATTTTGCTTTATTTATGTTACAAATGAAGCATAAAGAAATATTAGCAAAATTTGTGGTGGAAATTTGCATTTGTCGTGATTTCTGCACAATTTGGAGTTTTCGAAATTAATTTTGAAAAAACAATTGTTGTTAAAAATCTACCAGTATTCATTAAATGAAGCAAAAAAATCCCCACGAACCTTCAGAGATTTACGAGTATATTTTAATTAATATTATTTGATTTCAAATTAAGGAAGACCCAGTGGAATTAAAAACAAAAATTAAGATATGTTGTCGTCTGCTTCGCAGAAAATATTATTTTTTTTTCGAGCGTTGAGATAAATTATCTTTGATGTTTATACATTTTTTGTGATTTTTGGTCAATTTCGAATTTTCGAAATTAATTTCGAAAAATTTCGAACAATCCAATTTTGATAAAATTTACCGTTTTATATGATATAAATGACGTATAAACAACTATTAGAGTTATTTATAGTGGAAAATTGTATATTTCGTGATATTTTACCTAATTGGAGTTTTCGAATTTAATTTCAAAATTGTAATTTTTGCTACAAATCTACCATTATTCATGAAATAGTTCATGTACAACAAATAAAATGTAATTTTTGCTAAAAATCTACCAGAATTCATGAAATATATGATGTACAACAAATACATTGTAAATTTCCGAAATTGTGTAATTTTCGAATAATGTATGACACAAATTTAAAAATTTCGAAATTATGTAATTTCCAAATATCTACATTTATGTAAGAAATATATGATGCACAAACAAATATAAGAATAATTTATGATGAAAATTTGCATTTTCGTGATTTCTGGTCCATTTGGAATTTTCGAAATTAATTTCGAAAATTTTCAAAAATGTAATTATTGATAAAAATCTAGCAGTATTCATGAAAAATTCATTATTAACAACATTTTTTTTAAATTTTCAAAATTATGCAACTTTCAAAATTTTCGAACATTTCAACTATTATAAAATTTACCTTTATTTATGATATAAATAATGCATAAACAAATATTAGAAAAATTTATGGTGGAAATTTGCATTTTTCGCGATTTCTAGCCAATTTGGAATTTTCGAAATTAATTTCGAAAAATTAAAAAAAAAACATTTTTGTTAAAAATGTACCAATATTCATGAAATCTATAATGAAGGAACAATAAATTAAATATTTCCGAAAATATGTAATTTCGAAAATTTTCGAACATTCGAATTTTGATAAAATTTATCTTTATTTATGATATAACTGATGTATAAAGAAATATTATGGTAATTTATGGTGGAAATTTGCATTTTTCGTGATTACTGGCCAATTTGGAGATTAATTTCGAAAATTTTCGAAATTGCAATTTCTGATAAAAATCATTAAGTTTTCATGAAATAAGGAATGTCAACAATAAATTTAACATTTCCGAAGTTATGTACATAATTACGAAAAATTTCGAACATTTAAATTTTAATCAAATCTATGGAACCATAAAAAATTTAAGAGTAATTTGTGGTTGAAATTTATTTCTTTTCTGATTTTTGATAAATTTGGAATTTTCCGAATATACAATTTTTCGTGTTAATTCGAATTGTCGAACTTTCATATATTATTCATAAACAAATATTAGCACGATTTATTGCTGAAGTTTAGATTTTTCGTGAATTTCATTTAATTTCGAACCTTCGAAAATTTTCGAACATGCTAATTTTGATAAAAAAAAATCTTACATATTTATGAAATATGTGATGCATGAGCAAATATTAGAAATATTTGCGGTTGGAATTTATAATTTTCATGATTTTTGATCAAATTCGAATTTTCGAACATGATTTCATAAAAATGTACCTTTATTTATGAAATATATGATATATGAACAAATATTAGAATGATTTCTGATGGAAATTCATATTTTTCGTGATTTCTAATCAATTTGAAGTTTTCGAAATTAATTTCGAAAATTTTCGAACAAGCAAATTTTGATAAAAATGTGTCTATAAAAAATATATAAAATATATGATGCAATAACAAATAATAGTGTAATTTTCGTGCTTTTCGGCCAACTTCGAATTTTCGAAACATTCCTATATTTAATAAACTACCTTTATTTATGAAATATATGATGTATGAACAAATATTAGCATAATTTGTGTTTGAAATTTATATATTTTTCAGATTTGTAGTAAATTTGATTTTATTTTGAAAAATTTCGCACATACACTCGATAAAAATGTAATAATGCCAAAATTTGTGGTTGGAAGTTTGTTGAATATTGTACTTTTAGTGATATTTGGTCAATTTGGAATTGGTGATTCTCGCAATACATGATGCTTGAACAACTATTATTATTTTTGGTCAATTTAGAATTTTCGAACATGTAAATTTTGAAAATAATTTATATTTTTCATTTAATATCTGGTGTATGAAACCATATTAGCATAATTTATGGTGCTCACCATTTTTGGTGAGATTTAGTCGGGCTTTAATTTTTAAAAATTTTCGAACATGCATTTTTTGATAAAAAAAAATTGACTTTATTTATAAAATATAAGATGTATGAAAACATATTAACATAATTTATGGTTGAAATTTGTATTTTTCGCGACTTTTGGTCAACTTCGAATTTTCGAACATGTCAATTTTGATAAAAAAATTATAATACGAAAAAAATTATGGTTGAAATTTATAGTTTTCATGATTTTTGATCAACTTCGAATTTTCGAAATTAATTTCGAAAATATTCGAACATGTCAATTTTAATCAAAATCGACCTTTATTCACAAAATAAATAAATAAATTAGACACTCTTAGCATTTTTAAAATCATAAAAAGGCTTGTTTGAACCTAAACTTCCTATTTGCAAACTTGCGTGTTGAATTTTCGAACATGCTTAGAAGACGTTAGATATATATTTATATTTTATTCAAGTTATTTCAATCATGTTTCATAGGCCGACATTCAAATTCCCCGTTGCGAACTTAAGTTCACGTTTTTAGTTCACAAAACACAAGTTTTGAGGAGATTTTGTTTGTGCCACTCACTCAACACCGACATTATTAACATGTACTTTCACATGACTTGCGGTATGAGCGCCTCCACCGCAAAATGACTATTGTGTTGTTGGAAAAATATTCACTGCATTCAGTTCAAATAATGAAGTGAACTCTGAAAATGAAATCAAAACCAAACGAAGCATATCCCAAAGTTAACCAAAAACTTAAATACCACAACTAAATAAGAAAGACAAGAAAAAAACTCCTCCACTCAATATTGTGCAAGAGAATGAACGAACGAACTCCCTTGGAAAGGAGATATTGTAGATGTGTGTGTGGGTAGCCCTTAAGCGAAACCAATCTAAACATTAACACAACTAAAACACGAATAAATGTCGAAATTGTAGCTGAATTCGAAAAAGTTGCAAGAATGCCTGAATGTTGTTATTTTCCATTGAAAATGGTAGCTGGGAGGGCTGACTGATTGCTGGCGAGCATTTCCCACACAATGGTAAAGGGGCGCAGCAGCAGCACAAACATAAAATGCCACTGCAAGCCGCCAACACAATAGCAACAACAACAGCGAAACTTAACAACACTGCAAAGAAACTCCATCCAATAATACCAAGATTTGCTCGCATTCAGGAAAAGAAACTTTTTTCTTGCTCCATTGACCTTCTCATACTCTCTTGCATTCTGACAAGCAGTTGTCGCACAGTGTTTGGCAACTACAAAAAAGTTATTAAAATTAATTAATGAAAAAGCGAAAAATTGGAAAGTTTGAAAAATTTTCGAACAATCAAATTTTGACCTCATTTGCCTTTATGACACGATGTATGAAAACATATTAGCATAATTTTTGGCTGAAATTTGTATTTTTCGTTATTTTTTGGCAAGTTCGAATTTTCGAAATTAATTTCGAATTGATGTATAAGCAAATATTAGCGTAATTTGTGGTTGATATTTGTATATTTTACGGTTTTTTGGTCAATTTGGAATTTTGGCAATTAATTTCGAAAATTTTCGAAACAATTGATAATAAATCTAATATTGGCATAATTTGTAGTGAAATTTTATTGATTTTTTTTATTTTTCGTAATTTTTTGTTCAATTTTGAAATGCCGAACGTACATAGATGATGTTTGTATAATTATTCTTAAAGATTTTGGTCAATTTCGAACTTTCGAACATGCAAATCTACTTTATTTCTGAGAAAAGTGATATTAGCATAATTTTGGCTGAAATTTTCATTTTTGGTGATTTTTGGTCAAGTTCGAATTTTCGAAATTAATTTCGAAAAATTTTCGAACATGCAAATTTTGATCAAATTTGCCTGTATTTACGAAACATATTATGCATGAACAAATATTAGCATAATTTGAAGTTGAAATTCGCATTTTTCGTAATGTATGATCAATTTGGAATTTTCGAAGATGCTATATTTTCCCTTATTTATGAAATATATGATGTATTGAGAAATATTAGCATAATTTCTGGTTGAAATTTATATATTTTCGTATTATTTGGTCAATGCGGAATTTTCGAAGTTCAGTTTGAAAATTTCCCAACAAGCAATTGATAAAAATCTAATTTTCGAAGTTCAGTTTGAAAATTTCCCAACAAGCAATTGATAAAAATCTAATACTAGCATAAGACTAAAAATTATATTTTTCGTGATTTTTGGCCAATTTAAAATTGTCCAAAGTGCATATATGATGCTTGAACAAATATTTTTATAAATTTTGATCGATGTCGAACTTTTGAAAATTTTCGAACATGCAAATCTGGTTTATTTGTGAGATTTGTGTTGTTTGAAAACATATTATCATAATTTTTGGTAGAAATTTTTATTTGCGGCGATTTTTGGTGAAGTTCGAATTATCGAAATTAATTTCGAATATTTTCGAACATGCAATTTTTAAACAAATTTACCTTTATTTATGAAATATATGATGCATGAATAAATATTAGCATAATTTCTGGTTTAAATTTACATATTTTCGTATTATTTGGTCAATTTGTAATTTTCGAAATTTAATTTGAAAGGTTTCCAACCAACATGCAATTGATAAAAATCTAATACTAGTGTTTGAAATTTTATTTGTTTGTAATTTTCTGGTCAATTTCGAATTTTCGAACATGCAAATCTACTTTATTTTTGAGATATGTGATGTTTGAAAGCATATTCGAATAATTTTTGCTTGATTTTTTTATTTTTGGTCAAATTCGAATTTTCTAAATTAATTTCGAAAATTTTCGAACTTTCAAATTTTGATCAAATTTACTTTATTTAATAAGATATAAGATGCATGAACAAATATCAGAATAATTTATGGTCGAAATTTATATTTTTGATCAATTTAGAATTTTCCAAGAAGCTATATTTACCCGTATTTATGAAATGTATGATGTATTGACAAACACTATTAAAATTTAATGTTGATTTTTTTATTTTTTACGACTTTTGGTTAAGTTCGAATTTTCGAAATTAATTTCGAAAATTTTCGAACATGAAAATTTTGATAAAATTCACCCCTTTACTTATGAAATTTATATATTTCATGATTTCTGATCAAATTGGAATTTTCGAAAATATTCGAACAGGCTATAATTACCCTTATTTATGAAATTAACAAAAACTATACCGATTCCTTACCAAATTTCAAATTTTCGAAATTGCCACTTGTTTGGTTATGTAGTACTGTGCACGTCCGCTTAAAGCCCTACACACAACTGCTTCCTCTGCCACACTGTGCCCTCACACACACTCGCTCACACAATTGCAAATGCACTCTTGCACACACACAGGCAACCAACAACGTGTATCATTATCATCTCCAAGAAACATCAGCAGCGACGACGACGAGTTGTGGCAGATAAAAAAAGTTGTTACTCTCAGGCTTTTTTTTCGCTTTCGAACAACAACATCACAGCACCACTCATCAGAAATTCACAAATACAACAACTCTCTCACACACACAGTCCCGCACACACACACACAGAACACAAAGTCAGTCACACTCATCCACTCTTCGTGTCATTGTGGTTGCGCTATACGCGCTCATTCGTTGAGGATACATTACACCATGAAAGGAGGTGGTGGTGGTGGGTGGGGTGGTTTCTGTTGGCTTGTTGTGTTGTGGCAAAGATATCGGCGGAAGAAGAACGACAAAAAAATCCACTACGCACAGCTTTTTCTATTTTTTTTTTCGCCCGACGACGACAACGAATGACTGCTGAAACGTTATCTTTTACGGGAGCAAGGAAAAAGAAAAAAACAAAACAACAACAATTTGTAAGTCAGCCGGGTGAGCGTGTGAATGTGTGTGTGACAGACAGGCAGCAGTCCCCCGTCATCACGGGAAAAGATGTAAATTGAGAACTCACACAAACTATCTTTGGCAGAGGCACAAACTTACAAGCGGCAGCAGCAGCAGCAGCAAATGCCATATGCAACATGACTCAAAACCACCACCACCCCACGCGGTAAAATCATCCTCACTCGGACCAGCTCAGCTTACCCACCATTATCACATCACACCACCCCTCATCAAAAAGGCTACACATTATCATAACCTCCCTTACCCCGCCGGTCAGCCAGCCAGCCAAACCGACCACCAACTTCCTTTCTATTATCCTTCCAAAAGTTGTTCCATTTTTTCTTGTGTTCTGCCCAGCGTTGTCTAGGGCAAAATATGTCTGCGGAAGACGACGACAACGACCACGGCAGCAAATAAAAACCCACACAGTGGAGGTCAAGGAGGTGGATGACGGTTGTTCAAGCGGCACAAAAAAATGGTTACCCATTTTTTTCGCCACGAAATTCTGTTTGGAAGCGAAAAAAATGTGGAGCGCGCGACAGCTACAACAACAAATGTGTTTGTGGCGCGTGCTGGCCAAAGAATGAATGAAATGTTGTGCAGCGCGTTTACACTCCACCTCCCACCCATCGCTATGATCAACTAGAGGAAAGTTTTGCCGTAGATGAGGAAGAGAACAATAAAAACATAAACACGGGAGTTGTTATGTTTCATAGCAATGGGGGTTTTCATGGTAAGCGTGTGTTGGTTGATTTTAAAAAGTTGCAATCTTTGGAGGAGAACAAAAAGTAAATGGGGTAAGGACTTTTTTAGATATGCAGCCCAGTAAGGAAAGAAAAGTAAGACTTTTTGTACACCCTATACATAGAAAAATTCTGATCAGACAGCTGAGAACCTCCTATTCGAAAACATATGGTTTGACAAATCATCATGGGAAGAATTATGGATTTCTTTCCCAAAAAATATTTTAATTTTTATTTTTCGTAATTTTTATGTTCAATTTTGAATTGCTGAACTTACAAAGATGATGTTGGTTGAACACAAATTATTATAAATTTTGGTAAATTTCGAATTTTAAAATTGTCGAACATGCAAATTTTCATAAAAATTTTCTGCATTTATTACATATATGATGTATATTGATGCATATTGGCATAATTTTTGGTTGAAATTTATATTTTTCGTGATTTTTGGTCAAGTTCGAATTTTCAAAATTAATTTCGAAAACTTTCGAACATGCTAATTTTGCTCAAAATTTACCTTTATTTATGAAATATACGAAGCATGAGCAAATTTGAGAAAAAATTGCGGCTGAAATTTGTATATATCCTGATTTTTGATCTATTTGGAATTTTCGAAGAATTTTAAACATGTTATATTTACCCTTATTTAGGAAATTTATGCTGTTTAAATAAATATTAGCATAATTTCTGGTTGAAATTTATATATTTTCGTATTATTTGGTCAATTTGGAATTTTCGAAAAATTTCGAACATTCAAATCTACCCTATTTTTGAGATACGTGATGTTTGAAAACATATTAGCATAATTTTTGGTTGAAATTTCTATTTTTCGTGATTTTTGGTCAAGTTCGAATTTTCGAAATAAATTTCGAAAATTTTCGAACATGCTAATTTTTATCAAATTTAACGTTATTTGTGAAATATTTGAAGGATGAGAAAATTTCACAAACATTTGTGGTTGAAATTTGTATATTTCCAGATTTTCGATCAATTTGGAATTTTTGAAAAATTTCGAACATACAAGTTTTTATAAAATTTACCTTTATTTATGAAATATATGATGTATAAAAAAAATAGCAGCATAATTTCGGACTGAAATATATATATTTTCGTATTATTTGGTCAATTTCGAATTTTCGAACATGTAAATCTACTTCATTTATGACATATATGATGTTTGAAAAAAGATTAGCATAAGTTTTTGTTGAAATTTTTATTTTTCGCGATATTTAGTCAAGTTCGAATTTTTGCAAATTTTGATCAAATTTACCTTTATTTATGCAATATATGAAGGATGAGCAAATTTCAGAAAAAATTGTGCTTGAAATTTGTATATTTTGCAGATTTTCGATCAATTTGGAATTTTCGAAAATTTTCGAACATGATATATTTACCCTTATTTATGAAATATATGCTGTATAAACAAATATTGGCATAATTGCAGACTTAATTTTATATATTTTCGTATTATTTGGTCAATTTCGAATTTTCGAACATGCAAATCTACTTCATTTATGACATATATGATGTTTGAAAACATATTAGCATAATTTTTGGTTGACATTTTTATTTTTCGCGATTTTTGGTCAAGTTCAAATTTTCGAAATTAATTTCGAAATATTTCGAACATGATAATTTTGATCAAATCCGTATTTATGAAGTTTATGCTGTTTAAATAAATATTTGCAGAATTTCTGGTTGAAATTTATTTATTTTAGTATTATTTTGTGAACTTGGATTTTTCGAAATTAATTTCGAAAATATTCGAACATGCAAATTTTGATCAAATTTACCTTTATTGATGAAATATATGAATCATGAACAAATTTGATAAAAAAATGTGCTTGAAATTTGTATATTTCCTGTTTTGGAATTTTCGAAAAATTTCGAACATGCTATATTTAACATTTATTTATGAAATATATGCTGTTTAAATAAATATTAGCATAACATAAATTTCGAAAAATAAAAATTTTTATTTTACAGTTATTATTTAATTGTGGACTTAAGTGCATGAGCATATATTAAAATTGGAAACATAATGATTTTCATTTTTGATTACCTGTTAGTTAGGAGTTGTTATGGGTGGATTTAAACAAAAACTTTTTCGAATTTGACAATATCAAGGATGTGTAAGAAGGTTCTAGCTCTATTTCTTCTAATTTTTGCCGCAGTTTGTATGCAAATATGTTATCAAATAGAATTTATTTCTATAAATAAGTAGTCTTGTCGATAGAAAAATCAAATTCCAATTCACTGTCCCCTTTTTGATGTTGCAAAATAACAGCACTGTGTTATAACTCCTCAGTGGGTGGTATAGGGCACATGAATAACGCTCGCACAACCAAATGACTTCATGCTGACTCCACAATTAACGACATTCTTATGCAAGAAGCAAAGGCTTCTTTCTGAACGCGAGCGGCAGGGGAGAGTGAGAACAAATTGACCACCACAACCCATACAAACAAGCCATCATTTGCACAGCCAGACAGAAACACACTGGCGCACACATAAACCTTGAAAGAGTGTTGGAATCCTTTAGACACACACACAGACATAAGCACAATCCTTTACACACACTTATACACGTGCAGTAAAACACTCCAACATTAGTCCTTTTCACGCACAGCCTTCACAATTACAAACGCCCCAAACAACTTAAGCAAGTTTAGTCGCTTAATTTGCTAAAAGTTCGAAGGGAAGGGAAAACTCTCTCTGAAATAATCTCCCACAGATATAATAGGGAAAAGAGATTTTATCTCTAAAGAGAGCGAGAGTTCGAGTACAACCAATTGAGAACATTAATGATCTGTTTGGATTGTGAAAAATATTAGACAGAGGGAGGAAGAGAGAATACGCCTCGCCCCACACAATCCAATTGCGGAAATTGGAGGCAACCTTCTAAAAGATACACTTGTCATTCAAATTTTCCTTTACAAGACAGACAGGAATTCAAAGAGGCCTTCATTTGACCTACTCTCAGAAATAATTCACCGAATTTTATGATGTTTTTTCTTGACCACAAAAAATTCGCAATATTTCAAATATTCATCATTTATATAAATAAATTTTTAATGTATAAAAATTAATTGAAAATAGTACCACTCCTCAGCTATTCAGAAAATATAAGAATATTCAATTACATCTGAAAATGTATTTTTGAACAATATTTTCCTTCAACTACTCCGACCCGAATGTACAAAATTACTTTATTTTACATACAAATCGCCCTCTCTCTGGAGCCCAGATATTTCTTTGAAAAAATCTACCATTATCCATTGAAATATGTGACGTGTATGAACAATAAAATTAATTTCGAAAATTTCCGAACATGATAAAAATTTGCCTTTGTTTATGAAATATATAATGCATTGACAAATTTAGAATAATTTGTGGTTGAAATTTGTATTTTTCGTGATATTTTGTTAATTTGGAATTTTCGCAATTATTTTCGAAAATTTGTAGCGAAATTTTATTGAAATTTTTATTATTCGTTATTTTGAATTGCAGAACTTACAAACATTATTATAAATTTTGGTCAATTTCGAAATTTCAAACATGCAAATTTTGATAAAATTGGCTTTATTTATGAGATATGAGATGTTTGAAAACATATTAGCATAATTTTTGGTAGTTTTTAAGTCAAGTTCTAATTTTCGAACATACAAATCTTGATAAAATTTACCTTTATTTATGAAATATATAGTTGTATGAAAACATATTAGCATAGTTTTTGGTTGATTTCTTTATTTTTGGCGTTTTTTGGTCAAGTTCGAATTTTCGAACATGCAATTTTTATAAAATATACCTTTATTTTTTAAATATATAATGTATGAAAACATATTAGCATAATTTGTGATTGAAATTAATATATCTTTTCGTATTATTTAGTAAATTTGGAATTTTCGAAAATTTTCCCACATGCAATTTATAAAAAAATTTAATACTGGCATAATTTGGGTTTGAAATTTTATTGAAAATTATATTTTTTATGATGTGTGCTCAATTTCGAACTTTGCTAATTTTGATAAAATTTGCCTTTATTTATGAAATATATAATGTTTCAAAACATATCAGAATAATTTTTGGTTGAAATTTTTATTTTTGATGATTTTTTAGTCATGTTCGAATTTTCGAAATTAATTTCGAAAATTTACATATTTATGAAATATGTAATGAAAACATATTAGCAAAATTGTTGGCTGAAATTTATATATTTTTTCGTATTATTTGGTAAATTTCGAAAAATTTCCCACATGTAATTTGTAAAAAAATTAATACTGACATAATTTGGGTTTGAAATTTTATTGATAATTATATTTTTTCGTGAATTTTTGACAATTTCGAACTTTCGAAAATCTTCGAACATGCTAATTTCGCTAAAATTGGCGTTTATTTATGAAATAATAATAATTTTTGGTTGAAATTTTTAATTTGGCGATTTGTAGTCATGTTCGAATTTTCGAAATTAATTTCGAATTTTCGAAATAAATTTCGAATATGCTAATTTTTATAAAATTTACCTTTGTTTATGAAATATATAATGTATGAAAACATATTAGCATAATTTGTGATTGAAATTTATATATCTTTTCGTATTATTTGGTAAATTTGGAATTTTCGAAAAATTTCCCACATGCAATTTATAAAAAAATGTAATACTGGCATAATTTGGGTTTGAAATTTTATTCAAAATTATATTTTTTTATGATTTTTGCTCAATTTCGAACTTTCGAAAATTTTCGAACATGCAAATTTTGCTAAAATTTGCTTTTATTTATGAAATATATGATGTTTCCAAACGTATCACAATAATTTTTGGTTGAAATGTTTCTTTTTGGTGATTTTTTAGTCATGTTCGAATTTTCGAAATTAATTTCGAAAATTTTCGAACATCCAAATTTTGATAATATTAATATTAACAATATTTTTCTTCAACTACTCACGACCGAATGTACAAAATCAATTTATTTTACCTACAAATCACCCACTCACTCTCTGGATTCGAAAAAGCTATTTCTTTGAAAAAATCATTGAGAATCTTTTTAGTTGGACTATTACCCTTAAAACGGTATCCAACAAAACTTAAATTCGAAGAAAGTCTGGTATTCTGATCTTTGAGGAAAAAAGATTTTTTCTTCTTTTTGATATTTTCAAAGACAGATACAGACCGTAAAAGATTTCTATGTAGCCTGTCTTTGGCCAGGTTTAAATGATCTGAGGACCAACATTTTCATTACGTGAAAGTAACTGCAGGTGCCGATTTATCACTGCTGAAAGTGTTTTTTTCTTAACTTCCAAAGATGAACTTTTTTAAACGAAATATTTTTTTTTTATTTTTTATATCCTCAATTGACTTTCTTTTATTTTTTTTTGTATAATTTTTTTATTTTTTGATGTGAGTCGTGATGGTCTTTTAACAACTTGGAAAACTGTGCCCAAGTTCCACAATGGTTTTCGAAATAGTTTATAGCGAATTACAAAATATCGTCGACTGCCACACGGATGGACAGATGGAGTTGCAAAATACAAGTCACAGGGTGTCTTTGTATCGCAAAGTGTTGTAAAAGTTTACAAATTCACCACAATGCCTGAATGACCTCTGAGTTGAATGTTTAGCCAAGACATTAACCAACCACCACGGCATTTCATTCAATTGCCCCCTCTACGGCACGAAAATAGAGTCACAGTTGAAAGGTTGTTGCACAAACTACAAGAATGATGGATGATAGTGGATGGTGTAGCACTGTGCCGTGCCATGCATCAAGTGCTAAAGGTTGAAGACTTTTTAATTTACTAACATATAATTTGAATATCTATTAAAAATTATGAAATTTATTATTACAAACATTAAAAATTATAATCGAACACTAATGGAATTAAATTACATTGAATAATAATTTTACCATAAACCCTGAGATATTGGAAAAATACAAATATACACAAGCTCAAGCTTTAATTAAACAATGGGACCATATATAGTAACTACAGTGGTTCAGAATCAAATATTTTAGTATTTTGACCATTACACCATGGATCTAGCGGCTACGAGCTTTCATTAGGTACAAGCCCCATAGACTAAAGTATGGAATTCCTCACAGATTAGGCTTGCTGCTAAAAACCAAAAATCAGTTATCTCAATTAAAACCAAATTTACTTTTCATTACTGTTCCCCAGAGTCCCTTATCACGACTACTTAGCTCCGTTGAGCTTATCAATACACTTTCAATGAAATGCATCTCGTTATAAGTCACAGGAGAGTATTCCATGCCAGAAAAACGTGTAAAAGAACAAACTCGTGTGATTTAACAGTCCAAAATTTTTATGGCGTCTTTAATTTGAACGTTTCTTTTGCCTAGATACGAAAATATGGGTCATTGTACACTCTTCTACCCTAAGATGGTAGGAGGGAGTGAGTAAAATGTATTGACAATTAATTATGTATATTAGACTTGTGTTTATTTAACAAAAATATTTTAAAAAAATTTCGTATTTATATAAAAATAGGAAGTGAGTCATAAGTTCTCAAAAGAAACACACTTCAGCTGTTTTCTTATTCGACTATAAGTGCTGCTGAATGTATTTTGGGACACCTAAACAAGCACATAATTTTTTATGCAAATTTCTATTATATTCTATTTATATTTATACTTTTTTATATTTATATTTTCTTACTCAACAATAAATAATGTGAGCATTATTTTGCAATTGTCTGATTGATCTATGGCCAATGGGAGTTATTCCTTCTCCCATTGGCCCCATAGTCGTTATCCAGAAGACGAATTCGTTCGAGACGATATATACTAAATTTTCAATGCAGAAATAAATAAATAATTATAAAATGTTAATAAGATTTAAAAAATCTGATTTTATGTATCGTACCCCTTTTTGTTAGTTTAATTTTCTGGTTAGTTGCTTCAACTTGAAACAATGAAAAAACTAGTGTTGTTGTATTATTTTTATTTATTTTGATTTCATTTCCCCAATATTTCGGTTGACTTCGTCACCATCATCAGGGGGTAAATAATTAAAAAATAAATGAAGTCGTCCTCTCGTCTACACAAGTTATTGTCAAATAAAAAAATAAAAGCGAAATTCAAAGTAATAATAAGACTCGACCTTGTAGTGTATGAATTCTATTAAATGTCTTAAAATCTCTAGATCGCTTGGTGTCAGAGTAATTTATATATTTTTTTCGTATTATTTGGTAAATTTCGAAAAATCTCCCACATGTAATTTGTAAAAAAATTAATGCTGGCATTATTTGAGCTTGAAATTTTATTGAAAATTTAATTTTTTCGTGATTTTTTTGACAATTTCGAACTTTCAAAAATTTTCGAACATGCACATTTTGATAAATTTTGTCTTTATTTATGAAAAATATGATGTTTCAAAACATATCAGAATAATTTTTGGTTGAAGTTTTTATTTTTTTTTTTTCGATTTTTTAGTCATGTTCGAATTTTCGAAATTAATTTTGAAAATTTTCGAATATGCTAATTTTTATAAAATTTTAAAATATATAATGTGTGAAAACATATTAGCATATCTTGCGGTTGAAATTCATATATATTTTTGTATTATTTGGTAAATTTGGAATTTTCGAAAAATGTCCAACATGCAACTGATAAAAAAATTTAATACTGACATAATTTGGGGTTGAAATTTTATTGATATTTATATATTTTTTCGTGAATTTTTGACAATTTCGAACTTTCGAAAATTTTCGAACATGCAAATTTTGCTAAAATTTGCGCTTATTTATGAAATAATAATAATTTTTGATTGAAATTTTTAATTTGACGATTTGTATTTGTTTGTCTTCAATCTGAAAATCAAAATCAACATTAGTTCCATCATAAACTATGGAAATTGAGAGAGGCGTGAGTCACACAAGTTGTTTCCGATGAGAGGTGTAAAAACCCGTGATATAACAATGGACCTCATCTGGTCTAAGATGCTTACTACTGACTGCCTATTTTACTCCCACTGACGGTTGTAAATGGAATCATCGTCAATAAAAAGAACAAACAGTGAACCTAGAAATGATACCTGTGGAACCACCCTATTTATTGTGTGGTATAAACAGTGGATCGCCTTTGTAGCTCAGATCCATGGTAAAGTTTTTTCTTCGTTTTTATAAGTCCCAAAGTACATTTAATTACAAATTTGAAGCTCCAAAAATGGCGGTAACATATATTCCAGGCTTCTCGAGAGAGATTGAATCAAGCGATATGCGTCTGAAACTATAGGTGAAATGGAATTAATTGGTGTTTTTAAAAGGACTACAAAGTTCCACATGGTACAATTTTTCAAAAGTTATTTTAAATAATTATTCACACCCTATATATAAATGTCAAATTAAAGAAGAGAATTATCACATATTATAATAATTTAAATTTCGAGCTTCTATCTGTATTAGTTTAGCCTTAACAACCATTAATGATTTTTTCTGTATGAAATATTAAAATAAAAAAAGAGGACAAAAATCGAACGTAGTTTGTGACCCCCCCAGTTCTGAGTTTCGAGTCGATTTGATTAACTCGAATTCGTATATGCAAATTTGGTCAGTCTTCAAGACTTCATTCAAATCTTTCTGTTGATACAACGAAATATGTTTTCAGTTTATAAATGAAAATGGTTACTGCAGGAAAAAAATTAACTTTCGAAATAGAAGCGCCAAATCTGCAAAGACGAATTAAAGTAAAAGTTGTCGGATACAAATCGACTCTAAACTCAGAACAGATAATAAGAAATAAGATAAAATGTAAATGGGATGAACTATATCCCCATCTTAAGATCCGGAAGTTGTGAAAAATCCATGGTCATAGGAGGGATGTCCTTCAGAAGTTATTTTAAAGTAGTTGCAAAGCAACCACTTTTTCACTAGTTTCCATTTCTGTTTTAAAAAATCCGCCGCTGCCGTGGGTAGAACATCTGACCTTCTGGTTGCTACTACGAAGTTCTAACTACCTCAAATTATCCTCTATTGTGCGTTATGTATAACTAAAGCAAACCATATTGTTCGGTAGAACTGGCAATAGGAAAATTAAAAAATATACAGTGGCCGACAAAAGTCAACGTACGACCCCAATTTGGGCTCCCGGACGAGTTCAGAAGCATTATGAAGAAATGTAACGATGTAGTGTTGTTTGAAATCTCTTTTCATTAATAATAAGTACAGATACGCAAGTCCCTCCGACTTGACGACAACTGTAGTGTTTTCCAGGCAGAATTACTGGCAATTGAGAGGGCAGCAAGATTCCGGTGAATACGGATATAAACTTTAAACATAGATAGTCAGGCAGCAATGAAATCAATCATGTCACACACACTCTCAAATCTAGGCTTGTGCTGAGTTGTAAACGCTCACTAGATGAACTCAACAACCATGTCGTCCGTCTCTGCTGGGTTCCCGAACATAGCAATGTCAGAGGAAACGAAATCGCAGATGAATTGGCTAGACATAGTTCGTCCATGGAAATCGATAGAGCTGACAACTTAGCAAAACCACCGATTGGCACGTTCTATAGACTGATTGATTCAAGGAAATGGTCACAGATGAATGAAGCATGGACTAGTTTGTCAACCGGCAGGATCGCCAGGGCCACATGGCCAAAGATCGATCGATCGAGCAAATCCAGAACTCTATTGGAGCTAAACAAGGCAGAAATTCGAACACTGATAGTAATCTACACAGGGCACTACTGCACTAGGAGTAGAATCTCAAGATGGCAGTTAGACATCGTAGATCACTGTCGATTATGTGAGGATGAGGACGAGGTAGAATCAATCGAACACATAATCTGCAGATGTCCAGCGCTATGTGTACACAGAAATAAGTACCTAGGAAGTTATTTTAATAGTAACATAGAAGTTATTGCTCCCTCCCCCCGCACCATTTATGACCTTTTAGGATTCTCAAAAGGTCTAAATCGGATCAGGGGTGGCTTCTTAGGGACAAGGATGTAACCACACAGACAGATGACGGCTAACAAAGAAAGAGAGCCAAAAAGGCATACCATCAACAGTATACCGGATGACTCTCGACTTAATTTTCTTATCTAGTCGTCAACTATTAAAACACACCCACACATAGAAGAAAAAAAATAAATAAAAAAATAATGTAATACACCCCCAATCCACCTTTTCCCCCATACTTCCTACACTCCTCATCTCTCCCTTATCTATCTCCAAACACCACTTACTCTTACTTACACCAAATTCCATCACTACCTATCCCTCTCCTATAACCTTATACTTTTCAGGAAATAAAAGGATTTGTACAATGGATCCAAGTGGGTCTTTGTGAGTTCAGAATGCAGGAGCATTCTGGTCCTTAAAACCAAACCAAACCATAAGTACCAAAAACATTCGTATTTCACCACTAACTTCGAAAAGTATTCACGAAAAACTAAAAAAAAATGCATTAACAAAAGTCTACATACGACCTACATGTTATGCTTCATTTTATTGATTTCCGCAGGATAATAGCGGACAAGTAACCATTTTTTAATTTCTATTTTTGCGCTACGTTTTAGACTTCGTACTTTCATAGTTGGTCAGTTGAAGGTAGTATATTTCTTGTGGCAATGCATCATCGAAAAGAAATTTTAGCGAATGTTCGAAAATTAGTCGTAAACCGCGGAAGTGAGAACAAATATTTTGGTGAAATTTGGAATCTCTTGAAGTTATGTAAATCAACCGTTCAAAATGTAACTCAAAACACAAATACTATTAAAAAGAAGTGGACAAAAATTCGAAAGAGAAAAAAGGTATAAGCCACAGAAGTCTATAATTTTTTGTGTCTATAGAAAAAAGCGTAGAATTCAAGTAATAATGGAGTGAATTTGATCGGTAGTCTGAGGCGAATTGGTTTGATCGACTGACTTTGTAGCCAAGATTCATGGTAAAAGTAAGAAAAAACGCATTTACGTTTTCACAAGTCACAAAGTACATTTATAAATACCCTTGTTCAGTCCAGATCTATGTTTGTTTTTAATTGTACTACTTATGAGGAAGTTATTGAACTAATAACGAGTCTCAAATCCAACAAAAGTGCAGGATATGATGACATATCGAGCAAAGCTATTATTAGATGGAAAGAGCTCATAAGCACACATATTTAATGATGTGATTCGTACGTCTACTTTCTCAGAAGTACTCAAAATTGCTCAAGTAATCCCAATTCCCAAAAGTAGCAATTCACAAAAACCCTCAGACTACAGGGCAATTGCTTTACTGCCGTTGATTGATAAAATTTTTGAAAAACTTATGCATAAACCACCTTCCAATTATCTTAATGAAACAAATCAGTTATATGGATTGCAATTTGGCTTTAAAAAGGGGAGTAGAACTCAAGATGCTGTCGTAAACGTTATTAATTTAATTTGTAAAGGCTTGGATGATAAATTTGGTGGAGTTGGTGCCGCATTTTACGATTTTTCGAAAACTTTTGATTTGGTCGATCATGATATCCTGCTCGAAAAACTGCCATACTTATAGTTTGGCAGTTTCTATTTCTGTTGGAGAGCTACTTAAGAAACAGAAGACAATTTGTCAAAATTGATAAAGCTAAAGGTGAAACTGGCAATGTCGAACACGGAGTACCTCAAAGGTAGCGTTTTGGGCCCATTATTTTTCACAATATATTTGAACGATATCTCCAGGCTCAAACTGTATGGGAAACTTGTTATGTATGCTGATGATATCTCTCTATTTTATCCTTATAATCATGATATTGTATTAAAGTCTCAGATGGAACATGATGCTTCGGCCATATTGGAATACTGCAGATTGAACAAGCTTGTGCTGTTGAACAATGACAAAACAAAAATAATACGTTTCCGTCCTCATTGCTCAATATTAACATTGGAGGAACTCAAGTTTATGAATCCCGGTCGTTAAAATATTTGGGAATTCATTTGCAAAACAACTTATCATGGAACTTCCATATACAAGATTTAAAAGCTAAAGTAGCACCAGCCGTTGGAACAAATTTGTACAAATTTAAAAATAAGTTTGATATTAAAACAAAGCTGCTCATTTACAATTCATTAGTCCAAAGTCACCTCAATTATATGCCAATGGTGTATGCTTATAAGAAAAGTGTATAACTGAGGTCTTTGCATAGAATCCAAAACAAGGCACTTAAAATCGTCTATAACCTCCCTCGTACTTATTCAACTCTTGCGTTGTATGGAGATGTCTCCAAAATTTTACCGGTACATGGATTATATAAAATGCAAGTGCTCATGTATATGTTTAAATCAATTAGAAACCTTGGTCCGCGTGCGATTGCATTTCATACTAATCATCAAACCGTTCTCCAGACGAGAAATAGAACAAATTTGAGATTTAAAAGATTGCGTCTTGAAATATCTAAACAAAGAAAAGAACACAATGGTTGTTCAGAATTCAACCATCTTCCCCAAGCGTTAAAGAATGTATCCAGAATTTCATTATTTAAGACAAATCTTAAATCACATTTATTGCGTGAATTGAGAATGCTTCTCTTGTAATTTTGATTGCTGTATATTTTGTGAATATTATTGTACATATATACATAAATATGTAAATTTAATGAATTTATCTTGTCAACTCGCCCCAATAAAGTCTGTAAGGCGCTGGGGCAAAACATTTCAGTGTAAATATATTTAATGAATAAATTGAATTACTAATTAAAAAAAAAATAGTGGAACCTCCGACCATACAGAGCGGTTGTTTCGTGTTGCAAGGATTTTATTTTTTGTCAGCTGAAAAGCTTTCTTCCTGAGCTGAATATTATCGTTTGTCATAAAACTAGCCCCATAACTATAATGGCAATGCAACTGAGTATTTGGAAACGTTTATTTAATTAATAAGTTCCTGTACATAAATATATACATATGTACATGAACAAAGTATGCACATAAACCAGTATGTATGTAGAGGTATGTCTGCCACCACAATATCCACAAATTAAGAATATGTTAATTTATTTATACATACATACATACATACATATATATATATATTATATTGTGCAATTTATGTGTGGCTTTTTTCGTCGTCATCATCATCATCAGCAGCAGAAGAGCTCAAATGAAATTGATGACATAAACTAAAAGCAAATGGAAATATGCTACATAAATCAATCAACAACAAAAACAAATACACAGAGTATAAGAGATAGTCTGTGGGAGGGGGAGGGGGAAGGTAAGGGGAGTTGAGGTCTCAAAAGCAATAATTAAATAAAGAACTCAACAAACAGCAGCAACAACAACAAAACAAAAATACCGTAAATGTGAAACGAGAGAAAAACGAACAAAAACAAACAACAATTATGAATTGCGGCCATTGTTTAATTTGTAAAACAAAAATCGACCGCCGACTAAGTTCATTCACAGCTGCAGCAGCGGCAGCCGCAGCAAAAATTGCTGTGATATATGGAAAATGGAAAACGTGCCCCCACCCCCCTTCCTACTTAAAAAGAAACCCTCTAACCAATATTCGTTTGCAACGTACATACCTGTAGTTCCGATTCGGTAACATCGATTTCGCCGCGATACACAAAATCAATGATGGTCTTCAGATCTGTGAATATAATGTCGCCCGGCAATATGATGGTCGGATGTTTGCAGGGATTCTCAAGCAGTAGCTTTTGAAAATACGACGAACAAGCGGACAGCACCACCTAAAGCAACGAGGAAGAGAGCAAGATGATTAGTTAATAGTGATTTTTTTTTATCATAATCCATGTTTTACATACCTTGTGGGCTTTGAGTGAACCGTGTTCACATGACAGTGTGACATCGACAAATGACAGGTCTTCACGCAGCTGTTGAAACACCGAAGTCATGGTGTTCTGGTAGTTGTTCCATCGTAAACTAAAATATTGATGACTTCGTTGAGCCATTTTGTTGCCGTTGTTTTTCTTTTTGTTGCTGGTATTTTGTTATGGTTGCTTTTGTTGTTGTTGCAATGAATATTGGCGTTTTTCTTGGTGATAGAAATTCTATTTCTATGATTGTTGTTGAGATGATTTTCACATTCACACGACTTTGTGCACGCGTGTGTTGGCCCTTTTGTTGAAGCTTTTCTTGCTAGCCAGCTTGGTGGTATGGACTGCGGGTGCTATGTGCTGCGATACAAATTGTATAGTTTGTATCGTCCAACCTTTCTTTTTTGAAAATGCACACCAATTTATTTGTTATAAATGTGCGGAATTTTGAAATCCTGAAAGCAAATAAATATAGAGAAATATTTAATTAATTATGTTAGTTGGAAATGTGAGAAGGATTTATATTAAAAATAAATATGCTTGTTTATTATTTAAAAAAAAAATAAAAAAAAACATCCCTATTAATAATATAAAACCTTGGTGTAAGTCTGTCTGTCTGTCTGTTTGTTTGTTCCGCAATCACGCGTAAACGGCTGGACCGATGTTGTTGAAATTTTCAGATCTAGAAGGAACTATAGGCTGTAGAATTTGTAAAAAATTGCTCTGTGGGCGGAGTAGGCGTGGCAATAGTGTTTTTGAGAGCTAGCAGGCTGAAAACTGCTACATATACATTACTGAGCACGAGAAAGATAAATTTGAGGCAGAAATTTGCATTTTCGTTTTGTGGGCGGAGGGGGCGTGGAAAAATGTTTTTGATAGCTAGAAGGCTCAAAATTGGTACATACATATTACTGACTACGAGAATGACAAATATGATGCCAAAATTTGTATTTTCGTTTTGTGGACGGAGTGGGCGTGGCAATAGTGTATGTTTGATCTAGAAGGCTGAAAATTGGAACGTATATATTACTGACTACGAGAATAAATTACTGACTACGTTTTACTAAATGTGTTATTTAGTAAAGAGTAAAACGCCGCTTTGTTTTTAAAAATCTCTTAGTAATTGACTGAGTTATTCAAGTTTTTTTTATAAAAACAAAATTTTTGCCAAATTAAAAATTTTGGTTATTACAGTTCACATCCCTCAATATTTTACGAATTGAGGATCAATAAAAATACATGAATTCATGAAATTCATGAAAATATATAGAAAGAGAATGCATGAATTTAGGAGACAAAATAAAAACTAAGGCATACTTTAAGGCTGAACTTCTTTAAAAGGGCTACAAGGTTTCAAAGGATAACATTTTTTTGTAAAAAAAATTGTTTGAAATACTTATAAACAATCTACGTTAGCGATATTTGTGTCAAATTAAAGAGGAGAATATCTATTAAAAATACTTTAAATTTCATGATTATAAAGTGGTATAATATAGCATTAACAACCACTACAAATTTTCCGCCTTAATTTTTTTAGTTTATTCATATATTTTGCTTTTCAAGAGATAAACGTGAAATGGTTGTAAATCCTAAACTAATACATTTAGAATCAAGAAATTTAAAGTATCTTTAACGGGGATTCTACTCTTTAATTTGACACTTATATTAGTATCGTAGGTTGCCAGCCAATAAGTATTTAAAACAATTTAAAAAAATTAACACTTTTCATATATTTGACGAAACAAGTGGAACTTGTAGGAGCCAATAACAAACGAAAACTGAGGCATACTTTAAGGCTGGAATTCTTTTAAATGTAATGCCGAAATTTGCATTTTTGTTTTGGGGGCGGAGTGGGCGTGGCAAAAGTGTTTTTGAGAGCTAGAAGGCTGAAAATTGGAGCGTATATATTACTGATCATGAGAAAGATAAATATGATGCCGGATTTTGAATTTTCGTTTAGTGGGCACTGGAGGCGTGGCAAAAGTGTTTTTTGAGCTAGAAATTGGAACGTAATTTTACCATTTGTTTTTTCTTTTTTGTCTGGCAAAGTGGCCGGGGTTCAGCTAGTCTATGAATAAATACGGTTAAAAATATTTTTTTAAATAGCATTTTTGGCACGAAAAAATCCAAATAAAAATGGAAAACAAATTATGTATTTTTTTGTATCCTAACGAAAAAAAACAAGACCTTTTTGATGATAACACAGTGCAACACCAAAAAATATAACCCGACTATATAACACTACTACGTGATAAAAAACCAAAAAAAGACCGTGTCTACCAGTTCTGCCCAAAGTCATGCACTTTTTTATGAGTCTCGGTGTAATTTTTGCAAAAAGTAATCACTTTCTCAGGCTCATATCTTGCAGACCGTTTGGAATTTTGAGGCAAAGTTGTAGCTCTTGTCATAAAGAACAAAAATTGTGAACATATAAAACAAAAAAAAATCAACTTAAAAAAATTCGATTTTTTAAACCTTTTTCCACTGTTCAGGTCCGTTCAAAATTCAAGGAAACAATCAACTACAACAATGTACCTAAGATCTCAATAAACAACTTTGTAGAACATATGAACTTCCTAGGAATGATTCTTAACATCATTTAGGAAGGAAAAATATATCTTGCAGGACAGTTTCCGTTAGTGGTCCAAAGTGCGTATGAGTGATATTATCCCTAATCAACAGCACATATACGCTACCTACTCACACTACAGCCTATAAGATTTGTTCCACGACATTTTATGTTCTCTATGACAAGAGCTACATCATTGCCTCAGAGAGTTACTCAAAATTCCAAACGGTTTGCAAGATAGGAGCCTGAGCAAATGATATTTTTTTGCTAAAATGACCCGAAGGCCCCAAATCTTTGGAGGCACATAAAAAAGTGCATGACTTTGGGCAAATCTGGGAGACACGGGTCTTTTTTGGTCTTTTATCACGTAGTGGTGTCCGTATATGGTTATATTTCCATGACTTCAGAAATTACACATAGTGTAATCTAATAATAATCAAATTAAAAAAATAGCATTTTCAAAATGTCTTTGTACGATGTTGTCTTGTGAAATAGAAGAGATTAGTAACAATAGAGTGACATTTTGAAATTTCGATATATATTAGCCTAGAAAACTATAACGGCCTTCGGAATCTGCGGACCTTTAATTATCGAAATCTTTGTAAGAAAGAAAAAAATAATATTTGTATGAAATGAAGACTACTGTGCGTCGGGACGGACATCATTTTTAATAGTTGGCATTTTAATAAAGAAAGCAATGCAGTACCTTGAAGAAAATCTGTGGAAAAGTTAATATAGAAGAGGGTACCACAAATCCTAGGAGTTTAAACATCATCAAACCTAAAATGTTTGCATGTGAACAATAATGGCAAAAAATGAATTAAATGGTAAATTTGAAGGAAATCTACATACCGTAAAGATGATATAGCTTTGAATATTATTAACTGCGTTTTTCAAACTATAATCTCAAATGTGAGGAGCTATTTCCTTCGACTATATTTATACAATTTGAGGAAAAAAACACTATTCATTAACTAGGTTTTTTAAGGAGTTTAAACAATCTGAATTGAATTCCGATTTTGTCAGATGAAATAGACTCTACTTGGAAAAGGTGAAGAATTATTTAGAAATAACCCTAGGGCTTTTTAAGAATTTGTAAATATAAAGCGTAAATGAACATCTAAACCGACTAGGATTAGAATGAATGGTTTAGAATTTTGTGATGATCATGCGATCGCTGATTGTTCTGATCGATCTTATCGATCTATTCTATGACTCGTATCCTTATATCCCTGCTTTGAATCAATTAGAAATTCCTGTAACATATGATAATGATCTCGAGTCGTCAAATAGTGATGGGATGACAAGTATAATTTTAAAATTGCTAGCTCTAGTGGTTTGGATATTCCTCTATGTCAGAGGAATTATTTATTTCATTATGATGTGAATATTTCCCTTTGGTTTGGAAGAGTTCATTCATTGATCCCCTCCACAAGTTTAACAGACTTATTGACGTGTCCAAGTGATAAAGGAAGCAATTTTAGAAATCGGTTACTATGGATACCAATAGACCAACATGGATACCGTAAGGGCTTTTCTACTATCTATGTCAAGTTATTGATGAATTTGTTCGCAGTAATCAGACTACACAGATTTTAGTAAGGCATTTGATAAAGTGAACCATGAACTTTTGTTATATAAATTAGATCGTATAGATTTTAGCTCTTGACTTCTTGAAGTGGATGTCTTCGTATTTTTCGAATCGCTCCCAGATTATCAAGTTTGGCAATTCTTAAGCTAAACCAATTCTGATACCATCAGGGGTTCTCTTCAAAGTAGTCATCTAGCTCCGTTTCAGAATGACTTTCATAGTTTTGGATGCTGGTCCGACATAAATTGCACTATGGAACTAGACATAAGGAATTAGAGAATCTAAGGTTTGTCAGCTATAATCTTAGTGGGGCTGAGTTTGGGTTAGTTGATCTTGAGTAGATTTTGTTATTCTAATGGATTCCTGAATTTCAACAACAACATATCATTACTATATGGTTAACAAGGAATATAGTGTTCATGGGCAATCTTTTTCTAAATTTCGAAATAATACCTACATTTCTAGATTAAATTTTCTACATTTTCTTCTTCTTAAAATATGATCCAATATCTCAATCATTTTCACAGATTTATTTTGAGCCGAGTTATAATTGTCAATATTGAAATGCATTTAGCCAAAAATATGAAAAAGTTCTTGCGGGCTCACATTGAATCGATTTTTCCTGCCTATAAAACACTTATTAATGAAGAATTTGCAATTGATCGATCAATAGATCAGATCGAACAATAAAGCAGATCGACAAATTAAGACTTTTCGATTGGAACATAATACCGCACCTATATTTGTGAAAGGGCATGTTGAGTAGACTAATTTTGCAGAATATACATATAGTCCAGCTGGTCTGAGTTTCTTTTTGCAGTGGGTCAAATTTTTATTGTCGAAGGAAGCATTACATGGTGTAAGTTAATGTCTGAGAGAATTCTTATTGTCAGAACTATGTTGAGGAATTTTATGAGGATCATTTTTGTGGAAGATTTAAAGCCTCTAGCTCCTCTCTTTATGGGTCAATTTGACCCTTTTTTAGAGAAAATCAGAAAAAGTCCTTTCGAAGAGAACATTTAAGGATTAAAATGTTTTACGAAGTGCAGAAAAATGATGTAAATTAAAGACTGAGAGAATTCTGATTGTCAGAAATATGTTGGGGAATTTTATGAGGATATTTTTTGTGTAAGATATTAACCCTCTAGTTACTCTCTTTATGGGTCAATTTGACCATTTTTTCGAGAAAATCCAAAAAGTCCTTTCAAAAAGGACATTTAAGGATTAAAACGTTCTACGAAAAAATTTGCCGGAAAATTTCAGTGGGGCTCAACAAAGACACCAAAGTTGTAAATAAAGCGCTGCGCGCTTAAATAGCAAAATTACTCGCCACCTTAAGTAGTAGGAGAATGTATGTTCTAAATCAGAAGAAAATTCTGCGAGTATAATGTGTTAATGCGGTGATTAGAGCAATTCCAATGAGGAAAAACATTTGCCGGAAAATTTCAGAGGGGGTCACCAAAGACATCAAAGTTGTAAATAAAGATCTTCACACTTAAATAGCAAAATTACACGCCAACGTTAGTAGTAGGAGAATGTATGTTCTTACACAGGTGGATTCCTTTGAGAATAATCTCTTTATCGGCTCTCCATGAGTTAATGAGAAAATTAGAGCAATTCCTGTGAGGAAAACAAATTTGCCGGAAATTTTCAGTGGAGGTCACCAAAGACACCAAAGTTGTAAATAAAGCACTACACGCTTAAATAGCAAAATACAAGCCAAATTATACAAAAAGTACAATTGTTAAATTTGGAAGATAGAATTTTATGAAGATCTATGTAAATATATATATACTTTATAGGGTTTCTGGTCGATATTTTAAGGTATTACAAACGGAATTCCAAATTTAGTATAGCCTATGGCGGTGAGTATAAGTAAAGTAGAATACATAAGACTTTTCCAACAAGTGGTTGGTTGTAACAACCAAATCTCCTCTTCTTTTAGTCATTAGGTATGAATATACCCGTCTTTACTGAAATCACTGGGGTGTAGTCATTTCGTTTTAAAAGTATCTGCAAAGTCTGTAAGTCGAGGTTCGATTTTATTATTTACGTTGAACGAACATAATGCCAGCGAGTCCCTAAACATTGTATGAGAATATTATAACCAGCCAGCTTGGCTGCTAATGGTAATTAAATGTGTTCTCATTTGAAATTAAAAATACAACCTCCTCTATTCAATATTTTTTTCATTTTGCATACACTTTTTTATATGCATGAATATATACATATATACATTAAATTCATATGTTTGTGACGTTGTCATTGTTATACAAGGGGCCCTTACCCTGTTTTGCAATTTGAAAAAAAAAAAGAAATCCAAAACAATAGCAAAGGCGAAAAGGAACTGAAATTGATTTTGAAATGTATTAAAAATGAAAACCCTTCAATTGCATTTTGCAAATTGCATTGTTTACCGCACCGCACACGGCCCCCTGCTTTGACTTCCCTGAGAGCCGCTGCAATGCAAGCACTCTGGTCGGTCGTTTGTGTGCTTCAAAAGGAAAAGTTTTCTGTTTACCCTGACTTCACATCATATTATACAGACACACACACACACTTGAAAACAGAGTCATAGTCGCGGGGCTTGTCGATATTTCAGTGTAAAATCAGTCAGTTTTATTGTGAACCAACCTGAGAAGAACATTCGACAGAGAGAGAGAGAAACTTTTTGCTGCCGCGGAAAACAATACCACTGAACAACAACTTGTTGTTGCTGCTGCTGCTGTTCATCCATAGGTACAACTTCAGTACTTGAGGCTGCCGCCGCAGCATCACAGAAGTAAAAAAAGTTTTCGTGGCTCTAAAAAAAAAACGACGGCGACCACAATCAAATGGAACGTTTTAAAGAGTTTTTAAAGGTATTCTTTTTTTCTTCCTCAAACAATACAAAAGGTAATGCTTTGTCTGTAGCTCCCCGTCGTTCCTTCCTTCTCCTTCCTGTCTGCCTGAACTGATCTTTGAGATCAAACCAGTTTCGTTTTCGTTTTTTTGGAAGGGCTTTATTTTTCTGTTTTTTTTTTTTTTTTTGCAGACGGAGGGCCTTAATAACAAATTTCATTTTGTAAAAGATTACCTCCAATGGTTTGGAAAATTCAAGCACAGAGGCATTTAATTGTTACTATAGGTCAGTGTTATGTGTGTGTGTGTGTGTCTACTTTGCTTCAAGGTCCGCGACATGAGCCATGGCTGTCATTCTTATGGAAAACAATTTCTCCATAGTACAAGGAAACGTACTACACTGCCGCCGTGATTATAAATACAAAAAGGACGGCAATTGTATCAATCCTAGTGCCACTTTTATACCCTCCACCATAGGTTGCAAGTATAAGTGGATCAAAATGTGGAAGTTATTACGGATTTTATTAACAAATTTATAAAAAAAATAGTACTAAATCGTAAAAAAACTGATTAGTTTTAGTCGGAAACATCCACAAATTCTTTTGAAGCCAGCTTAAAATGATGATCGATGATCCCAACCAACTATTGTCGCAACGAAATCTTTATAAGCGAGACTATTGGTCTCGTTCATCGCAACTTTTCCACAGAAATATTATTGTTCCTTTGTTTTGATAGTCCATTTTCAGGACAGCTGAAGATACAACAAATTTATTTAGGTTTAACTAAGAACCTCACGAACCTCAAGATGTTTCAACATTGCATTGAATTGACAATCATTTGGAAGTCTTAATTCTATTTGCCGATCTACCTTTAATTCATGCAACAATTCTACGTTTTTATATGGTAGCGAGACTTCGAATGCACTTCGGAAAGATATAAACTTGCTGGAAGTATTTATAGACCGCTTCCTCGAATTATGCAATTATTCTGGCCTGCCAAAATACCCAACGAAAGACTATAGTCCCACCAAATCAATCAACACCCCATTAACATCGAAATACGAAGAAGAATATTGCGATGGATACATGACAGAATCTTCGAAGACATATCAAGACAAGCTATTGAATGGAATCCACAAGGCACCCGTAGCAGAAGCAGACCAACCCACAACTGGAGTCGACCAATTGAAATTAAAGGTGGGGAAGAGGCAAAAAAAAGGTAAAAACAAGTAAGGAAAGGCTAAAGTCGGGCGGGGCCGACTATATAATACCCTACACCACTCCCTGCGTATGTACCTCGCTTTGATTACTAAACCCATTTATTTCATGGTAGCAATTTTATGTAGTTCATATAAATTATACAGTATAAATTATACTAGAAATTCATCTTTAGTCATATTTAACGAATGTGGTTAATAATATGGTAATTGATCCAATTATCCGACAGACAAATACAAATTATACAGTAGTAATAAGATGAATCGGACCGACATTTCAAAAGGGGGCCTATAACTACATTTTGGGCCTGGTCCAAAACATTGGTCTATATATTTCTCATTCACGGTAGGTATTCCTGGTTGAAAAGTACCATGATCTGCAAAATTATAAGAAGATCCGATTTAAGATGTAGTTTCTAGAGCTGTAATAGATCAGAATGGGACCCCATTTGGGTTATACCAAAGTATGGACATATGGGCATCACCCAAACAAGTAAGGAAATTCTAAAGACGGACGGACTTTCTATCTCATTACAATTCAATTTGGTAAAAAAGTGAAATCGGGAAGGATTTTTGCATCCTGTAAATAATGTATGTGTTTGACAAAAATGTTGAATCGGAAAGGACATTTGTATGGGGATATATTGAAACCTGGAACGATGTGACCCGCTTTCACCATGTATGTTTATTGGTGAAATATAATATATAAAGTTTGGCCAAAATCGGTTAAACATTCGGGAGCAACATTTGTATGAGTGCGATATCCAAATCTGAACCGATCTTACCCACTTTCACCATAGGTTGGATTATAAGATGTTGTCCCAATTTTAAAGAAAAACGGGTACGATATGTCTTTTCTAGAGTGGAAAATGTCAAATCGGGAGCGACATTTGTATGGGGGCTATATCTAAATCTGAACCGATCTTACCCAATTTTTGCATAGTTATTTCTAGTTGGATTATGAGATGTTGTGCCAATTTTAAAGAAAATCGGGTACAATATGTGGTTTCTAAAGCGGAAAAAGTGAAATAGGGAGCGACATTTGTATGGGGGCTATATCTAAATCTGAACCGATCTTACCCAATTTCAGCTTAGGTGTTTCTAGTTGGATTATAAGATGTTGTACCAAATGTAAAGAAAATCGGGTACAATATGTGGTTTCTAAAGTGTAAAATGTCAAATCGGGAGCGACATTTGTATGGGCGCTATATCTAAATCTGAACCGATCTTACCCAATTTTTGCATAGGTATTTCTAGTTGGATTATAAGATGTTGTGCCAATTTTAAAGAAAATCGGGTACAATATGTGGTTTATAAAGCGGAAAAAGTTAAATGGGGAGCGACATTTGTATGGGGGCTATATCTAAATTTGAACCGATCTTACCCAATTTCAGCTTAGGTGTTTCTAGTTGGATTATAAGATGTTGTACCAAATGTAAAGAAAATCGGGTACAACATGTGGTTTCTAAAGTGTAAAATATCAAATCGGGAGCGACATTTGTATGGGAGCTATATCTAAATCTGAACCGATTTCCTCCAAATTACAATACCGATGGTCCTTGGCCAGAAAAAATAACTTCTGCCAAGTTTCATGACAATCGGACAACAATTGCGACCTGTAGAGTGCGAACAAGCTTAGATGGACAGCAGACGGAAGGACGGACAGACGTACAGACAGACATCGTTAAATCGACTCAGCTGGTGATTCTAAGCCGATCGGTATACTTAAAGGTGGGTCTAGCTCGATTATTTCTTGGTGGCGCGAAACTAACTTATAATACCCTAGACCACGAAGTGGTCACAAAAACTGCATTGGCGTCGAACCAAAGGGGTTAAATGAAAGGCCGACTTCTATTACAACGCCTCACAACTTCATAAGGGAGCTTCCATTTATAAAATAAATTTTATTAAAATTATATTTTTTCAACCCCAATATTTGTTAAACCGATTTTTTTATTTTTATTTAATTTGTTATGACAGCAAGGCCCAACGCTGAGTTAAATGTATGATGAACCCCCATTATTTTTCCCTTCCCAACATTTCCCCCAAAGATACCTCCTTAACGAGGATCCCATAAAAAAAACTATTTTTTATAAAATTTGCTCTAACTGCAGCAAATAGGCCCCTAGGGGAGTCGAATGTTTGACTGAATCCCAATATTTTTTCAACCCCTGCCCTTTGTCTTCAACTCTTAAGGTGGCAACCATATATTTTTTATTTTTTATAATGAAGATATGAAAAAGGCCCAAAACTGGCCCCGAGTCACCCCTGGAGGGAAGACATGTAAGACTGTCCCAACATTTTTTTCGAGCACACTAACCCCTATCCCCACTCCTTAAGGGGACTCCCATTAAATTTGTATACATTTTTCCAAACATTTTTTATTTTTTTTTTAATTTTTGATATAAAATAAAGGGCCAAAACTGCCCCCGAGTCACCCCTAGTGGGATCTCATACAAAAACAAAATTTTTATAAAAGTGGTGGGATTTCTAACTGCCCCAAGGAGACCCCTATGGGAAGCCAATAAACTTATCTACCCTCTAACTTCAACTCTTAAGGTGGTCCCATACGAATTTTATATCTTTTATGAGAGCAAGGTCCAAAACTGACCCAAGTCAGCCCTAGAGGGGAGAAATGTATTTTTTCTCCCCAAATATCCCCAAACATACCTATCCTTCTGAAAACTTGAATCCTTTGGAATTTTGAAGTCCAGTGAGGAAATGAATAACTAAAAACGCCAATAAACTCCATTCTGCCTATAGTTATAGACTTATCAATTTAAGTATATTAAATGTTTTCCTCTTAAAAATAGCTCGTTTTAACTGGAAAAATATAGGGTCGGCCAATTAACATTTTAAATTCGAACTACCGATTACTTTGACGACTTTGAAAGGTAGAATAACATTTATTTTTATTTTCGGGTTTATGTTTGGAATTTGTAAAATGGGGAAATATTCAAAAATTTACTTCCAAAGTAGTGAGTCTTTAACGCAAACTTTAAGAAATTTACGTGGAAATTTTTCGAGAAGAGATCGGCCTGCAGTTCAGCCTTCATGAAGCTCATTTTCATCTCGGTGGCTATGTCAATAAGCAAAATTGCAGCATATGGGGTTCAGAGAAGCCACACGTGACTGTTCGGTGTGGATTTTAGTCTGGCGGTATCATGGGCCATGTACTGAAAATTGAGTTTATCGGATGAGCCGAGCCTGTCGCGAGGTAGTCATATGAATGTTATTGTGTTCCATTATTAAATGACGAAGTTCAACCTTTTAAATATCTCTACTTTTTTATAGCCGATTTTAATTTATAATTTTAATTGGCCCACCATATTATATGGGTTATTAGTGTTTATTGTTGATGTGGACATTTAAATACCCATGTCATAAAATCGTGCATATAGGCCAAACGAGTGTACTTATCGCCACGATTTTTCAAAATTATAAAAGCCATCACATCTTACAAGATATCAAGATGGTTTCCAGGTATTCTACTTTCCAAAATTTCCAGACAACTATATGCTAAAAGTTGTGGACTTTGTAAAATTGCTGAATTTTTTAACTATTTCCATGATCTATGTATATGCCTATGGAACCGATTTGGCATACTTCTCGCCTAACTCTAGCTAAAATTTACTCTATTTTTGGGGTCCACCGAATTTAAGGCAGCACTTTTCCCAGCTACCTTCCACGATACGTTGAGCAAGACTTGACTACCAAAAAATACAAACAATCGAAAATTAACAATAACAAAAGGCTATACACCACAAACAAACAGAGTGGTGGAGGGGGGAGATCGGGGAGGATATTGGGTTCAATTGAAGTCCTAAGCAAACATGGGCCAACTACATTGAAAGGCTTCATCGAAAAGAAAACATAATATTACTGCTCGTATGAGCACACACACTCAACACGACGTTGCCACGAGTTCACTCTTCCCTCGCTCAATGCAATGTTTGGCTGGCTGGCTGGCCTGTTGTTGTTTGGCCAACATGTACATTTCCAGTATCCATTATAGGCGACCTGGTCGTAGTTGTCGATTGGACTTCTTTCTGGTCCCTGGCCTTTGTAGTTGTTATTCGTACCTACGTATCCTTTTTTGTTTAGCGAACAAAAACATTGAACATAACTTTGTCTTCTTCTTCTTTTTTTTGTATACCCTCCACCTCCAGGATGGGGGTATACTAACTTTGTCATTCCGTTTGTAACACCTTGAAATATCGACCTAAGACCCTATAAAGTATATATATTCTTGATCGTCATAAATTCTAAAATTCTAATGATCTAGCCATGTCCGTCCGTCCGTCTGTCCGTCTGTTGAAAGCACGCTAGCATCTAAACGAAAGGAGCTAGAATGTTAAAATTTTCCATAAATGCGTCGTATAGTCGTAGATCGGTTGGGATTGAAATGGGGCGAAATCGGCCCAAAGGGAAAATTTTTTCCCTCACAAGCACTAAAAATACCCATAATAATCCCTAATATTTTAGCGTATTTAAGCATGTTTTTTCAATATGTCTGTTTATATTTGCTTGATATTTGGTATGCGCATTCCCCTTATAGCGAAAACGTGCACCATAAAGTGATTCTTATTTGTTGGGGGTGAAATGGGGCAAAAAGGGATAAAAAATGTTGCATATTAAACGACAACAGCTAGAAACACGAAATTCGGTGTATACATTCCTCTAATTGAGTAGATACATGATATAAAAGTATTTTTTCCGAATTCGTACTTTTAAGGGGTAAAATGGGAATAGAGGGATAAAAATGGTACCAACCAAACGGCTGTAGCTAGAATAAAGAAATTCGGTCTATACATTCATCTGATTGCATAGACAAGTAAAACACGCGGATTTTTCAAAATTCGAACATTTTGGGGTTAAAAAAAAGGAGTTGAAAAAAGGGGATAAAAATAGTACCAATCAAATGACCGCAGCTAGAATCATGAAATTCGGAATATACATTCCTCTGACTGTGTAGACACGGAAAATAAACTGATTTTTCGAAATTCGTACTTTTTGGGGTCAAAATAGAAAAAGGGGATACAAATAGTACCAACCAAATGACCGAAGCTAGAGTCATGAAATTCGGAGTATACATTCCGTTGACTACGTAGACATGAAAAATAAAAGTTTTTTTTCCAAATTCTTACTTTCAAGGGATACAATGGGTACGGAGGGATAAAAATGGTACCAACCAAACGGCTGTACCTAGAATAATGAAATTCGGTGTATACATTCCACTAATTGCATAGTACTTTTTGGGATTAAAATGAAAAAAAGGGGATAAAAATAGTACCAGTCAAATGACCGCAGCTAGAGTCATGAAATTCGGAGTATACATTCCTCTGACTGTGTAGATACGGACAATAAACTGATTTTTCGAAATTCGTACTTTCAAGGGATACAGTGGTACAGAGGGATAAAAATAGTACCAACTAAACGACTACAGCTAGAATGATGAAATTCGAATTGCGTAGAAACGTCAAGGGGGTAAAAATGGTACCAACCAAATGGGCGCAGCTGGAATCATGGAATTCGGTGTATACATTCCTCTGACTGCGTAGACACGCAAAATAAAAAGTTTTTTCAATTCGAAATTTTTGTTTTACGGCAAAAATTTTTTGAATCATGAAGAAGTTGCACTATGTACGTCTGATAATGGATTTTCAAAATTTGTACTTTTGAAATTATAATAGAATGGAAATACATCCAACTGTAGCACCTACTATCTACCACTATTTATGGTATTTAAGCTTATTGAAAATATAAATAAAGGGTGATTTTTTAAGAGCTTGATAACTTTTTTTTAAAAAAAACGCATAAAATTTGCAAAATCTCATCGGTTCTTTATTTGAAACGTTAGATTGGTCCATGACATTTACTTTTTGAAGATAATTTCATTTAAATGTTGACCGCGGCTGCGTCTTAGGTGGTCCATCCGCTTAGTCCAATTTTGGCATTTCCACGTTTTTGAGTAACAGAGACCCAATTGGTGCGAACGGCGACGAATCGAAAATTGGTGGTCATCATTAACACTGGCCGATACAGCTGCGATATTTTCTTCAGTTCGCACTCTACGTAAGCGTGTTGGTGGTTTAATGTCCAACAATGTAAATTTGGTGCGAAATTTAGTCACAATAGCCCGAATAGCCGCTTCAGTGGGTCGATTAAACTGACCATAAAATGGAAGCGCGCAATGAACTTTCTTAACAGAGCACGCATTTTGATAATAAAATTCAATAATTTGCAAGCGTTGTTCGTTTGTAAGACGATTCATGATGAAATGTCAAAGCATACTGAGCATCTTTCTCTTTGACACCATGTCTGAAATCCCACGTGATCTGTCAAATACTAATGCATGAAAATCCTAACCTCAAAAAAATCACTCTTTATAAGAATATTAATTTTTTGATTTGAAATAAATAATTAAAATATTACATTTATTTATAAAATTATTTTTTTCAATATTTGTATTTGTTTTGGTTTGGCTATATTAAAAAAATTATATTTGCCTGTAATATTTCTGCACTTCTACGAAAACCAACAACCTCTGTGGAATGCAATCCATGATGGAGGGTATATAAAGTTCGGCCCGGCCGAACTTAACGCCGTTTTTACTTGTTTTGGTTTTGTTTTGGCGCTGGCTGTTGTGTTGTGGCTTAAACTTTTTGTTCGTTTATGTGTTTATGTTCGTTTCGTTTTTAGCGTCTTTTTCAAGGTCTGCTCGCGTGGCGCACAAAAAGCGACAACAGGGAAACGAGTTTTTATCGCCATCGTTTCGGTTTCTGTGTTGGTGGCTGGCTGGATGGCTGTTGTAAATTGTCCATAAACACAACATTGCATTCCGAATAAAAAACGAAAAAACGAAAATTTCATTGAATTTTTGTGGCAAAAATGTTTTGCCACAATTTGCAGACTGTGGCACGAGTGCGTGTTAAGCACCATGAAGAGGAGGAGGAGGAGGAGGTCGCTCGGTCGTTCGTCCTCGTGCACTTTGTTGGGTAAAAGTTTTAATTACGCATTATACTCTGCTCAGAGCTTGGATAATGTCGAAATGTGTACATACATATCATGCATATGGGGCATGATGACATTCAAATATGGTAGTACATAATTGGCTTATAAAGGAAAATGGAAAATTATATTTTGTCAAGGAATTGGTGTACATCAAATGTACAAACAGCACATGGATTGTGCGAGGAAGTAAATGTTATGTCAATTGGAACAATCCTACTGCGCCCACCCATCTAGGGTTTTAAACGATTCAATACTTTGAAATAAATTAAAGAAACTACAACTTGAAAACAAATTAAATCAAATAAAGGGTGGTTGTTAAATTTCTCAATTTCAGACTAACTCAATCAAAGTTATACAGGCTTATTATGAAAATTGGCGTTCAAATCAAAATGCATATCGAAGAAAATCATCTTCAGTGGTGAGGCACATTTTCACCTCAGTGGATTCGTCAATGAGCAGAATTGCCACATTTGGGCGAATGATAATCCAAGAATTATTGTCGAAAACCAATGCACCCACAAAGAGTGACTGTTTGGTGCTGTTTATGGGCTGGCGGCATCATCGGGCCGTATTTTTTTTTTAAATGAGACCGGTCAGGCAGTTACTGTAAATGGTCTTTGCTATCGTGAATTCTATGGCCCGAATTGGAAGATATGGATGTGAAGGATGTGTGGTTTCAACAGGACGGTGTCACTTACCACACAGCTAACGAAACAGTGGCTCTTTTGCACGACCAATTCAACGGCCGCGTTATCTCTCATGGTGGCGATGTCAATTGGCCACCAAGATCATGATCATGATTTGACACCGTTGGACTTTTTTCTTTGGGATTATTTGAAAGAAAAGGTGTACGTCGATAATCCAGCAACAAAGCAAAGAGGCAAAGGATGAGATAATTCGGCACATTAACGGCATAGAACCTCAATTATGCCTTAGCGTCATTGAAAATTTGGACCATAGGATGGAGGTGTGCCGCCGAGGTCGCTGATATTTGGTTCCATACATAATTGAACCATACCATTATCATCATAATAATAAGAAATGACAATAATTACCTAAATAATTTGTTTTTATTGGTCGTTAAATTTAAAAAATCGACAAATTTTATTTTTTTTTTAAATGGGATCTAAAACATGGAGGAATAAAATAAAAAAAAAGGAAATAAATAAAATTTATCGAAATAAAAAAAAAATAATTTTTAGATCATTTGAATGAAAAAAGCTTGAAAAATAGTATAAATTTTTTTTCGATAACTATCTTAGCTATCGAAATTTAAAATGAAAAATAAAACGATATATTTTTATGTTTAACACATGATTGAAAAAATGATAGCATCGGATAAAAGTTTTCGATAACTTTTCGAGATATCTAAACCAAAAATATCGGAAAGAAGTGGCTTTAATAGTAAACCAAAAATGTGCAGAAAAGAAGGTAAATTAAGAATTACTGATCATTATTAAGGGAATTACATCGCATCTCATCAAAATCACTTCGATAACTTAGTTATCGAAATTTAAAATTAAAAAAATAATAATTTTTAGATTATTGGAATAAAAAAAATATTGAAAAATAAAATAATTTTGTTCGATGACTATCTTAGCTATCGAAATTTAAAATGAAAAATAAAACGATTTAAGAATCGGGTAAAAATTTCGATAAAATTTTTGGAGATATCGAAACCAAAAATATCGGAAAGAAGTGACTTTAATAGTAAACGAAAAATGTGCAGAAAAGAAGGTAAATTAAGATTTATTGATCATTATTAAGATATTGTACAATGTTTTCAAATTTTTGCTAAAAATATTTTTTCGGTAAAAATTAAATAAAAAATAAAACAAAAATTGTTCGATAACTATTTTAGTTATATAAATTGCACATAAAAACACAGTTTTTTATTGAAAAAAAAGCGTCCCTAGATTCCTTGTAGATTGTATTGGATAACATGCTGAATAGTAGGACGCTCGATTCATATTTAGGTGATGCAAATCCAAGAAGAATGGCAACGGGTGATAGACACAAAATCACTTCGATAACTTAGTTATCGAAATTTAAAATTAAAAAAATAATAATTTTTAGATTATTGGAATAAAATATTTTTTTTTCGATAACTATCTTAGCTATCGAAATTTAAAATGAAAAATTAAACGATTTAAGAATCGGGTAAAAATTTCGATAAAATTTTTGGAGATATCGAAACCAAAAATATCGGATAGAAGTAACTTTAATAGAAAACCAAAAATGTGCAGAAAAGGTAAATAAAGATTTATTGATCATTACTAAGATAGTGTACAATGTTCTCGAATTATTGCTAAAAATATTTTTTCTTCAAGAGTATGAGTCAGAGGACTTTAACTTTAACTTTACTTTTGAAAAATCAAAAAATATTTTTTGTGTAAAATATGGTCAAACTGAAAAAATAAAATAACAAATTAAATTGTAAATTACAAACTTGTTTTTTGTTTTTTATTTAGAAAAAATCGAAACTATCGAAAACAAAAATATCATAAAAAGCCGAGTTTTATAGAAAACACAAAAGTTAACATAAAAAATAAAGTAATCTTTATCGCTAACAGGCGTAGTTATAGAGATATTGTAAATACAATCTTCCCGAAAAAGGTGGCCCACTCAAAAATAAAACAAATTCTTGATAACAATTTTAGTTATCGAAATTGTAAATTAAAAAAAAATGAAATAAAGCGAAAACAAATGGTAAAAATTTTCAATAACTTTCGAACTATCAAAACCAAAAATATCAGAAAAAGCCGAGTTTTATAGAAAGCACAAAAGTTTGCATAAAGAATAAAATATATCTTTTTCGATAACAGGCGTAGTTATCGAGATGCTGTATAATGCTCCCGAAAATGATAGTCCCGCCAAGAAATTTGAAGAGATTAGCCCTGAAACACAATTCAGTATTCATCAGCAGGTCCATGCTGAATATTCCAATCGCTATTGCTGCATTTTATATTGTTGGCGACAAATGAATTATTAATTTATTAATAATAAATAAATAAATTTGTGGACAAATTAGCCGAATCAAAGAGGAATCTTCACCTCAATCTATTTTTAAAAAGATGGAAAATTAAATTATTAGGATTTTTTATGGAAACAATTACCAGATCGACTTTATTTCTCAAATAATTTATAAATGACATTGTTTTAGTGTTCGTATACAAGAATTTCAATGTTTTTTTTGCATTATTACCAAAAACGTAAAAATATGTAAAAAAAACATAAAAACAAAAATTAAAATTCTAATTTTCTTTTAAATAGTAGCCAACATTGGGCTAATTTCTAAAATATATCAAATCGCCTGATTTTCAATGTTAGTCTGCACACAAAAGTGTTTTTTAATTTTGGCCGATAGAAATTGATCCACCACTTTGATTCTGTTCAAAGGTTATTTAAAAAATTAAAAAAATAAATTATTAATTTTATATTTTTTTATTACATGTTTTTAAAAGAATTTTTAATATAAAAAATTGCCTATTTTCTTAAATATTTTTTCTTTTCAGTATTCTTTCATTTAATAACTGAATTTCTTTAAAGGGTTAGGGGTAAAATTGTGTTTTTATTTTGCTCTGAATGGAAATACACACAATTTTTAGTGGATCGATAACTATGAAAGTTATTGATTACTAAGGCAGTAATCGATAACCAAAAAAAGTTATCGAAAAAATCAATTTTTTTCATCTAATTTTCGATTTCAAGCTTCGTGTGAAAATAAAAATCGCTGAGTCGATAACTATGAAAGTTATAAGTTATCGATAACTAAAAAAAGTTATCGAGATGTTTTCAAATTTTATGTTCAATTTTTTATTTTGAGCCTATTGGGAAAAAACGTGATTTTTTCAAACTTTAACGTCCGATAACTCGATAGAATAACAAAACGCCGACCAATATTTTTCTAATCCAAAAGTGTCAGAACTTGGCCATATCATACTCTCCCCGCGACTTTGGCCCAACTCGCTAAGACTGAGCGAGTAAAATTTCATTTTCTAATACGAATGTTGATTTAAGCAGAAAAAATCAGCCTTAATTGCCATTAGCGATTTAAATGTAATTTCTAATTAGAAATTTAATCTAGCAAGTCGAAGAAGCCGTTTTATTCGCTTTCAGAGTTTTGAAGCCTGTTTACACATAAAAATTTATTGTACAACTTGGAATCCGAAACAAGTTCATTTAGTAGATCTGAACCTTAAGTTACAGATAAAACATATTTTCCATGGAAAAATGCTAAATCTGTCAAGTTTTCGTCATAATCTACGTTAAAAGTGTACAAATAAATATTAAAATATAAACAGCTGTATAACCTTTTCAGACTGCATGCAAACTCTATTGATTTAAAGACGACCTTACATCGATTTCAGCTCGATTTTGCTGTCAGTATGAAACATATAAAAGTCCAAGGCCCATGATCTAAATATATTTTAGGAAAGAGGGCCTCATGATTTCCCTAAAATCCCAAAAATCGTTTGCCGCGTTTACACTTACCACACTATAATAATGCAAAATTAAAATCAATTAAATACATTTAATAAGCAGTTTTAATATTTGTTTACTTTATTTCTCGATGGAATATAACGCTGAATGTGGGAATTTTTGACAAATTAAAAATAAATAAAAAACAGTCATAATTTGCATGCGATCGAAATCATGTGGTTTTGTTTACACTATGCTACTTTACACGCGATCTGTCATTCTTTGACAGACCGCAATATCTAAAGGCTGCTTAAATGGAGAAGACTATCATTTCCTTTCTGCTACATTCGAGGGATTTGAGTCATTTTTACAAAAATTAATTATGGAACGCCTAAAAAAGGCGGCCCATTATAAAAAATATGCACACAGCAATTGTACTCAATAATACCTACCATACACACACAAACCATACATTGTCAAATGTGATTAACACACACACACACTAACGGCTGTGAATTTCATATATGAATGAATGACATTTGCATGCGCCAAAAATATGGAGGGAAATAATTCCGCCACTGCCAGCCACTATGGCAGAAATAAAAACAACAACAAAAAATGTGACATTTCTCACTCACATTCGCCCAACCAGAAATCTGCCGTTACAATTCGCTGCTTCAACAACACAATGGGCGCAATAAAAACCAAAGAAACATTTGAGAATTTGCTGGTGGAAGAGGAAGAGAAAAGGAAAAACATTTCTGAAGAAAGCCCAAAAAAGAAATGCCAAAGTTGCCCATGTTAATGTTAGCACAGCACACAGCCACACACACACCACTCGCCACCACCACCAAAAGTTAACGAAAATTTGTAATCAAAACAAAAATGTTATACAAAACAAAGTAGTATCTGTGGTTGCATGAGGGGTGTATGTATGTCAGAGGGTATGTGCGTGTTATTGTTGTTTTTCGAAATTCTTCTTCATTACGAGTACGTATTGTTGTTGTTGGTGTTATCTCAGCCGTCACATATCTACTTTGTTGTTTTTTTCTGAGGTTTCTTTGCTGTTTTTATTTTCCCTTCTTTGAAAAGTGCGGCTGTTCATGCAAAAAAGTTTTTTTCTTATTTGTATGTAGTTGTTGTTGTTATGTATGATTGTTTCTCGTGTACTTCAGAGAAAGAGAATATGACGAGAGCATCAAAAGGAAACAAATGTTAATAACAAAACTGACAAGTGAACCAACCTATTGTCAACAAGACGACCCCATCAACCATATGTTATTTCACAAACACAAAAACAAAGGGTCTTAAAAAAGTATGTTTGTTACACTTTCGCAGGCAAAAAAACGCAAGACAAGCAAATAAATTAAAATATACTCAAACAAACACGCCTCACAATTTAGACATTCACATTAATTCATTCACCAATCAATCATTTGCCATTCGTTTCATTACGCCCCCTTCTATCTCATAACACTACACGATTCTCTCATTACCACGTTCTTGGACCGGATGTTTTGGGGAGGGAAGAGAAATGCCATACCAACGTCATTGTTTTGTCATTTTTTTGCTTCATTTTCTTTCCATCCTCCCCCCCCTCCACAATTGTTTTTGCCATTAAGAAAATTGAAACAAAAACAATATAATTCCAATAAATAATAGTGGGAGAGGTATGCATGGAAATAAAATGGAATCGAAAACGTCTATTGTGTGTGTGTGTGCCTGAGGAGAATTTAAAAGCAACAGTGTTAAATAATACTCGTGAAAGATGAGAAAGCACCAGTGTTGTCATTTTATTATGTTGGCCTTAATTAGACGTTTTTAAATTGGAGCCCATGCAAATTTGACACTTGAAATAGAGCTATGCTCGACTTCGCTCTCAGAGTGTTAAGGCCTGTTTACACATAAAAATGTATTGTACAAGTTGAAATCCGAATCTAATTCTGTGAAGTCTTTTCAGGTAAAAATGTTGTATTATTTAGTAGATCTAAGCCTTATGTTACACATAAAACTTATTTTCCATCGAAAAATGCTAAATTTGTCAAGTTTTCACCATAATGTATGTTACAGCTATACAATTAATATTAAAATATAAACAGATGTATAGCCTTTCCAGACTGCATGCAAAATCAATCGATTTCGCCATCGCTATGAAGTAAATAGAAATTGCGGCAAGAGTATGATAGCCGAGGCCCCCGTCTAAACATTTTCGTGGGAAATGGACCTCATAATAAGAAAACTAGCTTAGTTATCGATTTGTCGGGGGTTAGCGTTTGGAAATGTGTGTGTAACATATGATCAGAATGAAAGAGAAAAAAAAGAAATTGTAAATTAAAAATATTTTTTTATTATTTTAAGTTCATTTAAAAAATTGTAAAAAAAGTAAAACTCGAAAATAGTAAAGTACGATTAAGCGATAACTGGCGTAGTTATTGATATAGTACATTACGGAGATCATATGAAGAAATTTTAAATTATTAGCCCTAAAAGCTCAATTCAGTATTCAGCAGTCCATGCAATTGGAGTAACACTGCAATAATGCATTTTATATTGTGGATGACAATTTGTGGAAAGTTTTAAAAATTGAAATTATTAGCCCAAATGCACAAATCATGCAATTGGAGCAAATACGCTATTGCTACATTTGTGAAAAGAAGCCTACATACACTTTTAAAAAGCATTTCTATTATTGAATCCTTTAATTACACTGACCAACACCATTTTTGGAACCCTATAATTCTGAAACGGCATGTTGAGTGGATCATTTTTGTAGAATAAACTTATAGTACAGCGAGTTTCTTTTTACAGTGGATCCAACTTTTAATTTTTTTGTCGAAGGGAGTAGTATACTACTAATACTAACTAATACTAAGTGTGAAAATTGTTGTATGTTAATGTCCGAGAGAATTCTTATTGTCAGAACTATATTGTGGAATTTTATGAGGATTATTTTTATAGGAGATCTCAACCCTCTAGTGCCTCTCTGTATGGGCCAATTCGAGAAATCGAAAAGTCATTTCAAAAAGGATATTTAAGGATTGAAATGTTCTACGATTGCAGGAAAATGTCAGAGGTGGTTGTAAATATAGCTCTACATGCTTAAATGACAAAATTACACATCAAATTATACAAAAAAAATACTAGGGATAAGATTCGTCCACGTTTTTTTAAAGATTGATCTTTTTCGACAAAGAGTGTGCATTTTTCGGTAGAACACGTTAATTTTTTGAAAAAAATTATTTTCGCGGGGAGATATGGCTAAAATGATATATATGGATGACAGTTTTGTTTTGTATTTTTTTTCGTGATCTATCCAACGGACAGCCATCATTTATCATATTTAAATATTACACAGATGACAAACTGAAGCTTTAAGGCGCTAGCACACCACGTGATTTATGGTAGCTTTTTCAAGTTTTTTTTTACTTTTTTTCTGTAAAAGGATTATTTTGAGATATTAACATTAAAAATCGGACAATCGGATATATTTTTGAAATCGGTCAAATTGACTACTTTTTGTATTTTTCGATTTTAAAGAAAATTTAAATTTTTATTTTTTGGTTTTATGTTTTTTAACATATTTTTATGCATTTGTGCATAATGCGAAGAAAATAATTTAGTTTTCTTTTGTATTACAGATGTTCACTTTTTTCTGATTTTTAATTTAGTTTTGACTTTGTAGAACTGTTTATCATACATTTTAAGAGATTTTGCATTGCAAATGAACTCTGATTGTTACAAAATTTAGCATTTAATCATTGGGTCCTTGTCTAATTTAGGTTTTTTACAGAACACAAAAATATCTACTAGAACAAAAGGTATTGATGGATTTTGAACCACTGTGCGGCGATTTCAATATCAGTTAAAAACTTCAAAAACGCCCATCTGATCAGTCGCCCATCTGATCAGAATTTCTATTGTAGGTAAATCGAGCTAAAATGATTTTCAGATCCCATACAAATCGCTTGATTTTGCATACTGTTTAAAAAGACTATTACGCAAATGTAAAATTCCAACTTATAAATTTAAGTATTTTCCGAAAATTATACTTATATCCACTAAAAAGACAAGATTATACTCTAAAGAAAAGAATTAGATTCCAAGTTGTACAATAATTATTCATGTGTAAACATTCCCTTATAGCCAACATGCGAAATCTAGCTGAAATGACATAAGGTCGATTTCCAAATGTCAAATTTGTATGGGATCTGGCATTTGTGTTGACTACACTAATTGGGCGAAATCATTTCTTCTGCAATTTGCGATTAATTGACAACACTGCTGTTAAAGTGGAACAAATTGATCTCATTTAGTGAAAACAGGTTTTAACAATTAGTTTTTATATTTTAATAAAGATTATAAAATGTATTCTAATTTCTCTAATTGCTTCATTTTTAGTTACGTTAATGTTTTTAGAATCGACTAGTTGTACGATAAACCTTTGAGTGTAAACGCCACTACAACACATGTTAAAGTGTAGATGATTGTTTTCATTTCTCTTCGATAACGGCAACCCTGCACAATAAATACACTCACGAAATTAAACTTGTCTCCGCACATTACTTTACCCCCTATCCATTTGTGTGCTTTTCTTTTAATTTTTTTCTCCATCTCTTCACCACTTAATCATCCGCATGATGACAATAAAGAGATGTGAGATGTGTGTGTGTGTGTAAAAAATGAAGTCCCATAGAATGTAACAAAAACAAACAATAACACCAAAAGGGACAAAAACAAAACAAATGAGAAGGTGAGGGGAGGGGGTAGAAAAAACAACACAATGTTTGTGGAAAAACGAAAAACAAATAGAAACACACAGAACAGAACACGACAAAAAAACAACAACGACGGACGGCTGTAGCACAACTTAAAAAGGAAAGAAGAAAAAACAAACAAGAAAACAATGAAGAGAAATTTAAAGAAAGAAAACAGAAAATGTTGAGGTGTTGGGTGTTCGCGTAGTAGTAGTTGAGTTGAGTTGTGCGGTGGTAGGGATGTTGGTGTTGGTGTTGCTGTGCTGCTGGTAACCGGCTAATGCCCCATCTAAAAGCGTGCATGACAGTCCAACAACACTTATCTCAGTAGTTCCCCCCCCCTCCATCCTTCGCCGTCAATAAAATAAAATACATAGTAAGACCAAACAGCCAGCCAGCCATTCATTCAGTTCAGTTCAGTCACTCAATCAGTCTTGCAGTCAAAGTCAGTACTTCATTCTTTCCGTTTCGCGCTGCTGCGAAAAGTCCAGACAGACCAACAAACAACAACACACACTTGCACAACGTTCACGCAGCTTTTGTTGTTGTCAATTTTTAGCGCCAACAAGTTTGCATTTGCCATTTGTGCAGCCGATTTTGCTGTGCTAGAAATCAATGGAATTTTTCATATCGATGGTCAGGAATTGACACCTCGTAAATACATATTATTTTTCGTGGACTATATTATTATTTAAATGATAAATGCTAGTAAGGAATTTCTGATAATTTAGATATAGTGAATACATGAAGAAGAGACAAATTTTACTTTGGACAACAAATCGCATCACGACAGAGTATGGCATGGAATGTTTTAATATAGCTTATTAATATAGCATTTGTATGGTAGACTGACTGCTACTTTTTGACAGTCGGTAGGATATGAAAATGATCAAATAACTCCTTGCTTTCAATGCCATCCATCAATTTAGGAAAACAACACTTGTTGCCCTGGGTAAAGTTGAAAAAAACACAAATACCGAAGGAAAAATCCAAAATTGTGAATAAGAAGAGGTAGAAAAGAATGAATAAAGAATCATATTATTCCGCAAAAGCTAATTTTGATAGAAAATTTGAAATTAAGTGCTAAATTGTGTCACATGTTAGTTCTTCAAATTGACAGTTATTGATCAGAGTTGCATTTCGCTGCAAAAATTCCATCCATATTAGATGACTAAGTGCTGTTTAATGTCCAATTTAACATTTCTGATCCTTAGAGGATGCGTAATATGTAATAAATTAGGCAGTTCACAGAATAGGAACGTCATTATCTATTCGTAGAAAAATGAGCAATAAAAAATTAATATTTAACGCAATATTATTCAAACACCAGATTTAATTTATTCAGAAAATATTTAAATACTTTTACTAGTTTAGACTCTAATTTGTTCCAATAAGAAATAATCAAAAAACAAAATTTTATTTTTAAGGGGTGTACAGCAATCAAGCGAGTTCAGCAATTTCTATGCTTACTAAAAAGCAGTTTGTTGATTTTTTTAATTGAGTTATATTATTATTTGTTAATCACACTAGTTCAGTACATATTACAATTGTTATCAAGATGATCTTATCAGGATTATTGTTACACTGAAGTAAATTTGATACTGATCAAGTGACGTTCAAAGCGGGAATTGCAAAAAGTAGTGAATTGGCAAAAGATGGTGCTCCAAAAGGTACGGCAAAAATGAAGGTGATATTATTATATTGAGAGGCAATAATAAATTTATTGTAGGTGATGTTGACCTAGAAGATGTCGCGTCCTTTTGCTACCTTGGTAGCATAATTTCGAACACCGGTAGCTCTAGCAATGATGTCGCCACAGAATTTCAAAGGGAAATCTGCCATTCGGTATGCTAAACCCAATAATACCAAGACAAATCTGTTCGACTCGTGTGTAAAATCTCTACTTCTGTATGCTAGCGAGCGATGGAATGTACTGCCAATTTGAATATGTAGTAGCTCATACCGGTCTAAGCCGGAGAGATATAAAACACTTATCATCAAACAGAATTGAATGGAAAAACTTTGTAGTTGTACTTTATTCCACATAGGAACTATAGGACATAATGTATTTTGAGAGGGTGATATGTAAATTAAAAATGGTATTTGTGGAACCTACTCTAGCTTACTTGCATTGAAAGCTAGCTCAAGAAAAGCTGGAGATTTATTTTATGATTTAATATTCCATTTCTCAACCAATTATACTGATTTTCTTCTACAAACTTTCGTATAATAATACATTATTCTGAATATATTCTTTTCACTTTAGTGAACGTCTTACTAAACTTAACTGAAATACACTTCGTCACCATTGGATAAATTTATATACGAATTTATATGGTTTTCGTGACAATCACTGAAAAGTCAGAATGTTCGGGAGTTCCAAGAAACTACTGGTTCTAGTACTTATATGTAGAAAGAAGTTATGGATATCCAAGAAACTACTCGTTCTAGTACTTATATGTAGAAAGAAGTTACGGATAGATTACTTTCAAATAATTTTAAATAATACAATTGCTTGTATTACATAACTAAACACTTTTGCATAATAACCTCAAAACGAGATTAGTGAATATTGCTGAAAACCACAGATATATGTATGTGGTTAGGTTGCTGTATAATGTATTTAATCTCGTAACTTGTAGAATAAACTCTGTCAGTAATTCATTTATCGTCTCATTCTTATTCCTTAGTTCAATAGTTATTTTGTTTCATTTGCTGGTAAAATAAAAATAGAGAATGATAATGTGAACGATTGTGGGAAAGAGTAAACCTATTTTAGGGTCATATATATATATATATATATATATATATATATATATATATATATATATAAAAGAGTTGCGTTACTGACTGACTGACTGACTGACTGACTGACTGACTTATCATTGACCAGCCCCCAGACCAAACGGCTGAAGCCAGGGTCATGAAATTTTCAGTGTAGTTCCCAAATATGACGTAGACGTCGACTAAGAAAGGGTTTTACGAAATTCGTACTTTTAGGGGATAAAATGGCCCAAAAAGGGATAAACATCGAACCTTCGTCCTGACTAAACGGCAGTAGCTATAAACATGAAATTCGGTGAGTTCCTTGCAATGACCATGCAGACGAGCTACAAATAGGGATTTTTCGAAATTTGTACTTTTAAGGGACGAGCGGGACAAAAAGGGATAAAAATGGTACCAACTAAAGTATTACAGCTAGAAACGTGAAATTTGGTATGTAAATTCCTCTGACGATATAGAAACGAAGTAAAATTGGATTTTTCGAAATTTGTACTTTTAAGGGACGAGCGGGACAAAAAGGGATAAAAATGGTACCAACTAAAGTATTACAGCTAGAAACGTGAAATTTGGTATGTAAATTCCTCTGACCATATAGAAACGAAGTAAAATTGGATTTTTCGAAATTTGTACTTTTAAGGGACGAGCGGGACAAAAAGGGATAAAAATGGTACCAACTAAAGTATTACAAGTAGAAACGTGAAATTTGGTATGTAAATTCCTCTGACCATATAGAAACGAAGTAAAATTGGATTTTTCGAAATTTGTACTTTTAAGGGACGAGCGGGACAAAAAGGGATAAAAATGGTACCAACTAAAGTATTACAGCTAGAAACGAGAAATTTGGTATGTAAATTCCTCTGACCATATAGAAACGAAGTAAAATTGGATTTTTCGAAATTTGTACTTTTAAGGGACGAGCGGGACAAAAAGGGATAAAAATGGTACCAACTAAAGTATTACAGCTAGAAACGTGAAATTTGGTATGTAAATTCCTCTGACCATATAGTAACGAACTAAAATTGGATTTTTCGAAATTTGTACTTTTAAGGACAAGCGGGACAAAAAGGGATAAAAATGGTACCAACTAAGGTATTACAGCTAGAAACGTGAAATTTGGTATGTAAATTCATCTGACCATATAGAAACGAAGTAAAATTGGATTTTTCGAAATTTGTACTTTTAAGGGACGAGCGGGATAAAAATGGTACCAACTAAAGTATTACAGCTGGAAACGTGAAATTTGGTATGTGAAGTCCACTGACCATATAGAAACGAAGTAAAATTGGATTTTTCGAAATTTGTACTTTTAAGGGACGAGCGGGACAAAAAGGGATAAAAATGGTACCAACTAAAGTATTACAGCTAGAAACGTGAAATTGTATGTAAATTCCTCTGACCATATAGAAACGAAGTAAAATTGGATTTTTCGAAATTTGTACTTTTAAGGGACGAGCGGGACAAAAAGGGATAAAAATGGTACCAACTAAAGTATTACAGCTAGAAACGTGATATTTGGTATGTAAATTCCTCTGACCATATAGAAACGAAGTAAAATTGGATTTTTCGAAATTTGTACTTTTAAGGGACGAGCGGGATAAAAATGGTACCAACTAAAGTATTACAGCTGGAAACGTGAAATTTGGTATGTGAAGTCCTCTGACCATATAGAAACGAAGTAAAATTGGATTTTTCGAAATTTGTACTTTTAAGGGACGAGCGGGACAAATAAGGATAAAAATGGTACCAACTAAAGTATTACAGCTAGAAACGTGAAATTTGGTATTTAAATTCCTCTGACCATATAGAAACGAAGTAAAATTGGATTTTTCGAAATTTGTACTTTTAAGGGACGAGCGGGATAAAAAATGGTACCAACTTAAGTATTACAGCTAGAAACGTGAAATTTGGTATGTAAATTCCTCTGACCATATAGAAACGAAGTAAAATTGGATTTTTCGAAATTTGTACTTTTAAGGGACGAGCGGGACAAAAAGGGATAAAAATGGTACCAACTAAAGTATTACAGCTAGAAACGTGAAATTGTATGTAAATTCCTCTGACCATATAGAAACGAAGTAAAATTGGATTTTTCGAAATTTGTACTTTTAAGGGACGAGCGGGACAAAAAGGGATAAAAATGGTACCAACTAAAGTATTACAGCTAGAAACGTGAAATTTGGTGTGTAAATTCCTCTGACCATATAGAAACGAAGTAAAATTGGATTTTTCGAAATTTGTACTTTTAAGGGACGAGCGGGACAAAAAGGGATAAAAATGGTACCAACTAAAGTATTACAGCTGGAAACGTGAAATTTGGTACGTGAATTCCTCTGACCATATAGAAACGAAGTAAAATTGGATTTTTCGAAATTTGTACTTTTAAGGGACGAGCGGGACAAAAAGAGATAAAAATGGTACCAACTAAAGTATTACAGCTAGAAACGTGAAATTTGGTATGTAAATTCCTCTGACCATATAGAAACGAAGTAAAATTGGATGTTTCGAAATTTGTACTTTTAAGGGACGAGCGGGATAAAAATGGTACCAACTAAAGTATTACAGCTAGAAACGTGAAATTCGGTATGTAAATTCCTCTGACTATATAGAAACGAAGTAAAATTGGATTTCTCCAAATTTGTAGTTTTAAGTGGCGAGCGGGACAAAAAGGGATAAAAATGGTACCAACTAAAGTATTACACCTAGAATCTTGAAATGTGTATTACAATTTAGAAGTGCAAATCTAAAAGAATTTTTCGAAATTTGTACTTATAAACGGTGAGCGGGATAAAAATAGTACCAACTAAAATAGTGCAGTTAGAAATGCGAAATTTGGTGTGTAAATTCCCTGACAACGTAGAAGCGCAATCTAAATGGATTTTTTTTTTGAAATTTGTACTTATAGGAGGTGAGCGGTACAAAAAGGGATAAAAATGATACCAACTAAAGTATTGCAGCTATAGTCGAGAAATTTGGAGTGTAAATTCCTCTGACAACGTAGACTTGCAACAGAAATGGATTACTTGATTTAGTATGTAAATTACTCTGACCACGTTGAAGCGCAGTAAAATTGGACTTTCGAAATTTGTACTTTTAAGGGATGCGCGGGACGAAAAGGGATACAAATTGTGTATAGTCCTTTAATTACTTAAACGCGGAACATAAATGGATATTTCAAAATTTGTGCTTAATACAACGATACGTCCTGCATCTGGAAACATGAGATCGAGGATATAAATGGTGGTAATTTTTTGTTCAAAACTTGGAAGAAAAAGATAAAAATTTACATACGAAGGAGTTCAGCTAAAATAGTGCATATCGACAAGCACATTACTTTGACTGTGTGTGAGTGCTGTATAATAGGATGTTTCCAAATTACTATTTTAGATTTAGCTATACCCACCAAAAGAAAATTAAATAAATAGATAAATAAATAACAGAGACGGATAAAATTAACAAATAACTGGCTTTTTCGCGTGCGAAGCAGCGGGTACTGCTAGTATATATATATATAGAGATTTTTGTAAACTAGGGTAACTGATTTTTGATTTCAACTGTGATTATGATTTCATATGTGATTATTCTGGATCAAGACCATTTTGCATCTGTAGCAACCAACTTTGCGTACGTTACATCACGTTTTGAAATTATAAATTAAATAAATAGGCTTAGATTTCTGAAAATAGTTTTTAAGATTGTCAAATGAAAATGGAAATAATAAATCAGTATCAAGGCGTATTTATACAGGTGATAGCACTAGAACAACAACAAATTCGGCAACAACAAAATACAAGTAATTTTTTGAATGGTGAGCCATACTGTCAAAGCAAAATATATGGGATTTGACAGTTTCGGTTACTTTTGAATGAAAAAAATTTCAGTCAGCTGGGTTCCTGCTATCACCTTTATAAATACGCCTTGATCAGTATGTTTCAGTTTTTTGAAATTATGGGATTCGCTCGCCCATACATCTATATTTTATAAAATGAAATTTATTTTACAAACGGCATGGTGACATTTATTAGTTGCCTGCATACTACCACTATCATGATTTCTGGCCCGTGAAAACCTTAGTCAGGTGAAGTCGCTGCTATTTTTGTTTATTATGACCGAAGTTGTTGTGTTTTGTTAAAATAACCAAAAATCTCGAATTGCAAAAAATGTTAGTTGAGTCTTTTTTTATACTTTGGTAACGATATGCAAGTATAGTTACTCAGCAATACTTTTGTCGTGCCAACGCTCATTTGTTTTATTTTTTTTTTCGTTTGTTTTATTTCGGTCTGTATTCAATATTTGATTTGACACAAATCTTAAATGGGAGCACATTTTAAAATGTGTGGTCCCTAGTCATCTAAAATCATCTACGGCAACACATTTAGTGTTGATCAGTATAATCATTTATAAATTCATATATCTGTGCACTGGCATTTTGGATGTATCTTCAGCGATGGTTCGCTAATAGTTATAGGAACATAGTTATAATGTAATCATCGTCAATGCTACCTCCAAAGCTTTCACAAACAAAGTTTTTGAAATCCAGCTTTTCCATCCACCAGAAAAATACCATATATATGCTTTTCATTAATGCAACCTATGACAAAAGTAATGTTTTGCACCATATTCATAGTATTGCTGCTGTTAATGGAAACATGAATTGAATAGTTAGTTTAAGGCCTTTGTAGACAACCAAAAGCATTTGAACAACACGCTTTTGGCCAAATATTTGGTGTTATATAGGTTGAAAAAAAAGAGGAGTCAAAATTCCCACATAATGGTTGAATATAACTTATGACCAGGGGCATACAACTAGTACTATTAAACTAATGACACTAAGAACGTAATGTCTTTTATATTTCGGGAATTCTCTGCTGGCCATGAAATTTAACTATCCTCTGCCCATGAGTGCTTCAACTTAGTTATATTTGAAACGAAAAGGTAACGAGCTCGAAATAACGGGGCAGAGAATGTGTTTCACCTTTTAGATGTTTTCTACACAAGCCATTTACTCACCCCGAGTCCGATCGCACGATGTGGCGTAAATGCGTCATGCATCTATAGGTGAGTGTCCCTTTAGAAATCGCAGACGTTTGGACCTACCCCATAAGACTTTGGTCGTACACATATCAGCGTATGGACTGATGTAGCACATTTATTTAGTTATGTTTACATCGCCTGGAATGGCTTAGCGATGTCCAAGGAGGCCATTTCGAGATTGACTCTATTACAGTGCACTTAGAAGCAATCTAAATGACTATATTCAACGAGTTTTATCGAAAGAATAAGGAAATATTCTACATAAATTGAAAATTATAGGTACATGTGTCGACAAATCAAAATTATTTGATTTATTTGATCTAACAAAGTAAAAATTGTATAAATTATAGCTCTAACATGATTCCCTTCTTGCTAGTTCATCACGTATGTCATTTCCTGTGAATTCATTCATTTCCTCGTTGCATTCCAATATAGTGATCCATAACATCCATTACATCAGCAGGTCAGTGCATTGATGAGTTGTCCAGACCGAACTGTCTGTCTAATGTTACTATTATTTGGATCTCTGGAAATTGGAACTTTTATGTGAACGAACAAGCAGACGAGGATGGGCTCTACTTTGAATACCTTTGCAACGTCTTTGTCTGTTAAATGTGGTATTTTCATTCTAGACCTAGACCGAGTTTATTTCATGTGGAGAAACGTAGTCATATGTCAAATATTGTGACATTCCTGGCCTCAATATAGTAAAAAAACATAGAAGAGACCTTCTAAGCCAGCGTATAAGAAACGTATCAGGAGTGATATCAGTGCTTACGGGTCATTGTCCAATTGGAATCCACGAAAGAAGCTACAATTCAACGATCATTGTCATAACTGCGACGACGAAAGGGAAGATGAGACAGTCGAGCACTTCTTATGGGACTGACCAGCTCTAATAATCCCAGGACGACGAAGAGGAAGATGAGACAATCGAGTACATCTTATGCGACTGCCCAGCTCTAATAAACCCACGGCACAAGGCTTTTGAGAAGCACTTACTACTCGACATTGACGAGATATCGGAAATTTATATTAGAAATCTAATCAAATATCTCAAACTTTCAGACTCGATACAACAGACCTTTCCGAGGGGTGCCTTAAGGCACTACTTAACGTTGACCATGATCGTTTTGATCGCAACTTGGCCAAATGTAAATATTCTCACTTTTCCGTCTATGTTCTGACCCTTGGTACCAATTCCAATGGTGCCGGAGACAACATGATTTTTCTTTGGTGAAGTGCTCCATGTAAATTCCTAAATCAATCCTAATGCCACATTGTCGGCCTTAAGAAAGGATTTTATATCATGTGACGGATGGATGTTTGTGATTGAAGACCTTCGACAGACCCTTCCATCTTGCGTCCATCACTGATTGAAGTTGATATGAGAGATCTAAACAAATATCCCAATCTTTCAGACTGGATATAACAGACCGAGTAGAGTGGTCCATTCAAAATAGTGTCTACTTGACACTGATCATGAGATCCAATTTAGTGATCGTTTTGATCACAACTTGGCTATACACAAATAATCTCCTTTTTACGTCCCTTTCTTGACCCTTGGCACCAATTCCACAAGACAGTGTTATGATCACGGAGACAGCATGATTTTTCTTTGATGAAGTGCTCTATGTAGATTCCTAAATCAATCCTATTGCCACATTGTCGGCCTTAAGAAAGAATTTTTTATCATATGATGGATGGATGGATGCACGTGGATGAAGTCCTCCGACGATACCGTTCATGTGTTGATGAACGTAATCACACAAAAGCCTATAAGTTTGACTGCCGGTGTCGCTCACCTTATTTAACCCAAATTTCTCCTGTACCAAGAAGCATAGAAACCAAACGTAAACGGGCCTAAGTACGACAGTAATATACAGAGAACATTTTACATTATCTGTTCGGTGGAACATATACTTACCCTTTTCTCTATTTCCAATTCCAATTGATTGATGGTGGGAGAGCAATGATTTCCTTCTTAAGCTTTTATTTTGGATTTGTATTGTACAACCAATTTCAGTTGAATGCACCTTTAACAAATGATTGTATCTTGTTGTTGTTGTTGTTGGTTTTTAAGTTGCTGCGGCTGCTGCTGCTATTGCCAGTTTTTGATGAGTTTTGCATAATTTGCGCAAAGGAAGCAACGAATAACAACAAAATATTAAGTAATTTCTTTAAATGCTTCTGCTGCTAGATAGATAGTGTTGTTGTGTAGTTGTTGTTCGCCACTTATTTTTAGTGCGAAAACACAATAAAAACAAACACACCAACCAACGACGGACGACGATGTGATGTGATGTTTGTATGTATATCTCCCGCCTGCCTCACGGTAAACCAAACCAAACCAAATCAAAATCTAATTGAAGTTATGGCGAGGTGCGCTGAGGTGATATGGGATGGGATGCGATGCGCGAAATTAATATTATTTGGCGTTTATTGTAGTTGTTGTTGTTGTGGGGGGTGCTGCTCGGTGTTCGTTCTTTGCTCGCTTTTCACACACACACTCTCACACACAAATTGTTGCTGCTGGCGCGTTCGTTTTGACGTCACAACCGTACAACAGTAGATAAAATACAATTTTTTTAATATTTGATTTCTTCAGCTGTTTTCTTTTAATTTTCTCAATATTTTTTATTTGCAGGAATTTTCGCTCAGCGAATCATAGATTTCTTTGCAATTTTCGATTTATTTTTCTTATTTACTTTCTTGCGAAATTCTAGCACAATTCCAAATTATTCACTTTATTCACTGTGTGTTTTTCTGCGCGTAGTACTTTTATTTTCAATTCATTTGTGTACTTATTCACAGTTCTTTTCACTTCACTCGCTGTATTGTTGTTGTTGGTTTATTTATTTTTTCCTCACAAAAAAATATAATTCAGCATATTTTTCTGTTTTATTCTTTTAATTCTTACACGATTTTCGCACTCCTTTTGTTTTTTTTTGTTCACATTCCACTTCTTTTTTTTTAAGATTTTTTTCTTTTTGGATTTTTATTCCACTCAAGGTCTCGTCGTTGTCGTCGTCTTTTTTTCTTTCACAAATTTGGTGCCTTTTTTTATTGGTTAATTTTATTTTTCGTCACAATTATGTTGGTAGTGGACATTCATTGTATTTCACTTTTTTTGGGTTGTTTCTGGTTGGTGTTGCACAAAAAATATTGTTTATATTTGTATTTTTCACACTTTTCTCGATTTGCTTTTCAGTTATTCATTTTCTGCATATTTTTTGCTTTTTCACTTGTATTTGGTGTCTATAAAGACACAGACATGAAGGAATTTCTGGCAAAGCGTAATTTCGAATAATTATTAGAGAAATGGATTTTTTTGTTCGCTTCGTCACTACATTCGTTGTTCTTCGTTGTTTGTCGGTATCGCCATTTTCGTTGTTTCGTTCAGTTTTGTGGAGAGAAGAGAAGTCGTCTTCGTTCAATTCGCGCCCCTTTAGTTTCTCTTTCTGTTGCTATTGATTTTGATATGCCTACTCAGTGTATAGTGGTCTCTGTCTAATGCATAGATTTCTATCGATTTGTCATGGATGATGTTGCCATATTACCGGGCTCGTGGATTCCACCACACACATTGAATGTGGGGAAATGTAAAGGACAGAACAAAACACAATAGCGAAGAAAATCTGTGGTGGTCACGAACAACAGCTTATCTCGAGAAATGAGAGAACCTCGATTTCAAGAAAGCAGCTGTTTGTTTCCAGCAGAGAGTACGGAATTGGAATTATTTTTATATTTACGTTTTTTATAATCTTTTTAATTGATACCTTTCTACATTTCCCACAAATAAAAATGATACTAGAGAAGTTATATTCGGATTTTTAATTCAAAAGTTATCGATAACTTTGTGTCATTACCGAAAAATGAGATGCAAGAAAAAGTCTGCGTACAAATGCTTTAAAACGGGGAATCACACAAAATGTAAAAATGCACACAATGTGCCACCTAAAGGGTGATTTGTTAGCTATTATCTTTTTGGCAACACTGATTTAAACAGCTGACGCACGTTTCGTGTTTTGTTTCACTGTCAAACATCTTCAGTTTGGTCTATAATTTAACCATGAATCGTCTTACAAACGAACAACGCTTGCAAATTATTGAATTTTATTATTTATTAAAATGCGTGCTCTGTTAAGAAAGTTCATCGCGCGCTTCCATTTTATGGTCAGTTCGCACCAAATTTACATTGTTGGACATTAATTCACCAACACGCTTACGTAGAGTGCGAACTGAAGAAAATATCGCAGCTGTATCGGCCAGTGCTAATGATGACCATCAATTATCGATTCGTCGCCGTTCGCAGCAATTGGGCCTCTGTTACTCAAAAACGTGGAAATGCCAAAATTGGACTAAGCGGATGGACCATTTGAGGCGCAGTCAAGGTCAACATTTGCATGAAATAATCTTCAAACATTAAATTATATGGACCGTACTATCGATTCAAATAAAGATTTCATGATTTTTTTTTTGAAATTTATGTTTTTTTTTAAACTTTCCTATAGCTTTTAAAAAATCACCCTTTATAACCAAAAACGGAACAAAACCTTGCGACAAATTGACCAACTTCCGATAACTATAAATTATCGAATTATTTGAAAGTTTCTGATTCGATTTACCACAATACGAATTATGAAATTAAATGATTTTTTAATAGTCTTGACACACTGCATGCGAAATCTAGCTGAAATGACATAATAGCCATGTCATACTGCGTGTGAAATCTTGCTGAAATGACATAAGGTCGATTTCCAAATGTCAAATTTGTATGGGATCTGACCGGCTTTATTGATTTATAATTTATTTTAATTCAATTAATTCCTCCTAATCTGTCATGTAAGGAACATCTTTTCGACTAAATTCGTCCGCGGTACATGAAGTCAGATTTGTTGGAAGGGCATGAACTCTAATGGTATTTTCTTTTCTGGAAAAAAATACTGCCTAGGCACAATACAACATTTTGAAAATGTTACCTGCTTCTTTGAAATATTTAACATTTTTGTTATGTGAACAAACGTATATATAAGAAAAAGGCGTTAATTTTATGAAAAACCCTAATTAGGTTGGTCGTATCGCAAACACACTTTACTGATAAAGAGCTGACAATTTAAGGAAATATTGTGACCCCTAGATTAGATAGAGGGCTGAAACTGCAACATTTTTACACTTTCAGATGACATTATAATATTATAATATTATATTATAATATATGTAAAATCCTATCGCAAGGTTTCACATTTCTTAGAAAAGGAAACAAAAGTGTAGAAAAAACGAAGCATTTTTTTGCCAGAAAAAATAACATCATAAGAAAATTTAATACAATATTTTTCCTGCTAAAAAATTGACAGAGGTCTCTATAGATACTAGTCTCAATTTTAATCTGGTTTTTATTCATTTTTGGACAAGATATACGAGATCATAGAATCTGACTATATTTTTGGATAGTGGACCTTAAAATAATAAGAAAAATTTATGGGTATATTATCTATAACTCGTTATCAACTTAGTTTAAAAAAGAAAAATTAAAAAATATTGCCTTTCTTTGTAAAATGCGGTAATATGGAAAAAAAGATAAGATTAAAAATGACAGAATCAAAGAAATGGATTTGTCGCTTTCCATGAAGGAAAAAACAGTTGTAGTGTAACGATTGCTTCAAACTTAGTTCGAAGAATATACAAAGTAAGTCTCACTGTTAGCAATGTGACTACTGCACATGAACACCATTTATAATGCGTTGCTTTGCAGTTTTTTCTTCGTTTTTGTTTCTATTTGTTGAAGAGAGAATGCTCTCGAACCCAAATAAAATTAAAAGTTTAGTCAGAGAGAAATTCTTTGATTGAAAGCCGTGAACAATCTTTGGAAATAATTAGGCAAGAGTATGATATCCGAGGCCGCAAGATCTGAGTAAACTTTTGGAAAGAAGACCACAAAGTAATAAAAAACTTGGTCTCTTAGTTAAGTTACCGAAGATTAAATTAAAACAAATCGAAATAAAAAATGTAATAAAAGGGCGTAAATAAAATAGAAAATTCCAATAACTATACTAATTATCGCGTTAAATTTCTAAATATCTTAATAATATTTTTTCTGTATAAAATGTGTCAAAAAAATAAAATTTTTTCGATAACTATCTTAATTATCGAAATTGTTAATTAAAGCATCGATTTTTATTAATCTTTTATGTGTAGTTCTTTTGGGAAAATGACGAAAAAAATCAGGAAAAAATACTCCATAACTATCGAGTTATCGACATCAAAAATATCGGAAAAAGTAGACTTTTATAGAAAACTTAAAAATAGGGGGAAAGTCAAGTATTATTATTATTTTTTTGCAGGACATGCAATTGGAGTAACATCGATAAAAATAAAACTAAAATTAGAATGACAGAAACAATGAAACTTTCTTTTATTAAATCGTTTAATTATTTAACAAAAAAAGAGAAAACTTGTTTAAAAAACCACGCGATGTTTTAAAATTTTTTAAAAAAATCACGCGATGTTTTAGAAATATTTTTTGTTATTTTTGTAGAATAATTTTGAAACCTCTACAGGGCGCCGCTGGTGAATAAATAAATATTAAAAATCGTGCCATTTTTAAAATATTTTTTTTCTTTTGATGTTTCGTTTTTTATAGAGCTTAATTATTATAAAAAACGAAACATCAAACTATATCAGAATAAAGATCGAATAAATAATCCAAACATCCACAATTTTTTTCTTTTTTAGTTTCCTTTGATGTAAATTAAATAAATTAAAATTTCTCTTTATATAAAAATACACGACATTTTTATAAAACTTCCACAGGCAGTTATCGATAACTAGAAAACGATTTTTTTATTTTTACTTCCAATTTTCGTTTCTAAGTCAATTGCAACGAAAAAATCGTTTTTTCAAACTTTAACGTCCGATAACTAAGCGAGATATTGATATGACGACCAAGTTTTTTTCTTATTTTGAGGTGCACTATCCTAAATTATTATCAAATTTTGGAGCTTACAATTAAAATCTCCGCAGTATTTACATTGGATGAACAACTGCATACATGGAGAACCAAGAGAATGTTTCCTTTAGCATCGAAGAGAAAACGTGTAATTTCTAATTTCTTCTAATTATTATTTTTGTTATTGAATTCCCTTAAAAAATACGATAACAGTGCACTTAATATTTATGGAATTTCAACAATCGATTTCAACGATTTGGAACGAAATATAGATTCTTTTTATCGATTTTTCTTTGAGGTCCAAAAATAGAGCCAGATCTTGGGCTCATACTATCCCGTTTCGTTTTTCTACATTTGCTTAAACAAAGGGTCTTTTCTTCAAATAAAACCTAATAGCCTTGTCACACTGCATGCGAAATCTAGTTTAAATGACATAAGATCGGTAAATGGCATAAGGTCAAATGTCATATTTGTATGAAATCTGACATTTGTAAATCCACCTTATATCATTTAAACTAGATTTCGCATGCAGTGTGACAAGGCTATAACTGCAATTAGTGAGAACAGTTTAATTTCCAAAATCACTTTTAAACACTGTGGCATTTCAGTTGTCTAATAATGATTATATGGCAACCCCCTCTGCTAATAGCCGTAATGTTGTTCTCTCATTCGCACATCAAAACAAATTGTTGAATGAACAAAAGAAACAAAAAATAATGATACGAAACAGTGGGGGGAGGAGAAATTTTTAGCTATTTTTGGACTTTAGCTATGTGTGCTCTTGTTTCGCACACTTCACCACCAACAACTAACTATTGTTCTTCTGCATCGTCTTCTTTATCTTTTGTATTATGGTCGTCACTTTTTTCTTTTTCCTCCTTTGACGTTTCTCGTTTCATTTTCCCTTTTATTGTCATAGGCCCACACGCCACACACCACTCGACATAAAACACAATAAATTAAAGAAAAACGAAAATTTGAAATTTTTTGTTTAATCAAATGGAGGGAGAGAATGTGACACAGATGGACCGACATGGTGGTGGTGGCTGCGGCGGCGGAATGTTATAAATATATTTTTTGCGTAAATTGGCAATTTAATAATAAATCGTAAACGAGCGGCAGGAATAAATTGAGAGAGTGTACGTCGTCGTGCAAGCCGTTCGAGGGGGAGGCAAATGAAAGTGAAATAGAAATGCGAGGGAAAAAGTGCATACATTTGTACTACGATACAAAAATCGAAAATAATGGTCGGCCAATGCAACACAACACGTTTTTGAAGTGAAATGCAAATTGAATTTATTTTAAATGACAGCAGCGCCGCTGAATGAAACTGGTGTAAATGCACGAACGAAAAACAAATTAAAAAGTGGGTTACACAAGTTGAAATGAATAAGAGGGGACCCGACCCATCCATCCGCCCGTCCGTCCGTCCACAAAGACAAATTGAACATGCACAAGTTATTTTTGTATTAAACACATTGGCAGTCGTCTGCGTACTTTACACATGCTCATCATAACTAGTTATGCAAAAGGAAAGTGCGAATAGAAATGCGGACAATTTCACACGAACGAGTGTCGCTCACATTTTTCACTGGAATGTAAAAAAACCAAACACAATGATTTCCCGGCGCGGCTAATGTGGCAACTCTAATTGACGTTACGTTTGACGGGAGACTTGTCAAAACTCCACTCCACTATTGAACGCGAAGAGCAGCACTTTAACTTATTTTCTTGGCAACCTTTGCCTTCTTTTGATCTTTTTGTTTTTATTTTCGTTTTCTTATGTAAAAGGAAATGAATTTCGTACTTTCTTCATGTTGCACAAACTTAAAAATTCAATTCGCTGAAAAACGAGAAGAGAGCGAATGAACATACAATGCAAATGAAATGTGTGTGAGTGTGATTGATAAGTTGCGGGAACACACGGCAAACAAACACAACAACAACGAACGAAGTTGAACGAAAAATAATTCATTTGCTTTCTCGAACATTTCGTTTCGTTCCTTTTTTTCCTACTCAGCTCTCCTCACTTCATACACAACTAATTTTTTTCTTTTTATTCTCTTTCCCCTTTGCTTAAAAGCAATGGCGGCTTAAAAACAAATTTACGAAATTAATTGTAATATTTTCTCCATTCATTTGTTATATCATTTCGCCAAAACAAAAAAGGAAATTTCCCCGTTATTTTGCATATTTCTTCTTTTTTTCTATTGTTTTCACACATTCTTACAATTCACACTCCTCGTTCTCCTCGTTGTTTCTCCGCTATTTCACTATGTGGTGATTTTTATTTGATTTTCTTTTGCGACTGAGGTCGTCGTATGTTTCTTTTTTAGTGTTTCTTCGTGCAGTTTGGTTTTTCGTTTTTCTTCGTTGTGTTGTCTGTTGATTTGACATTTCCAATAAGAGAGCGCTTGGGGTTGCCACATCGGTGTGGCATCCGCAAACCAATTGGAATTTTAAGGTAGTTTTTTCCGATTTGTTAGATTGAAATTGCAATTAAAAATTTATATTTTAAGGTCCAACCATGGCACAATAATAGAGGTAGAAGCAAGGCATATTTATACAGGTGATAGCACTAGAACAACAACAAATTCGGCAACAACAAAATACAAGTAATTTTTTGAATGGTGAGCCATACTGTCAAAGCAAAATATATGTGATTTGACAGTTTCGGTTACTTTTGAATGAAAAAAATTTCAGTCAGCTGGGCTCGTGCTATCACCTTTATAAATACGATTTGGGTAGAAGCAATTGCCCAACAACAACTAAAATTCAGATACAACCCTGTGTATTTTAGCATTTTGATTGTCAATTCACATTCATATAATCAGGGCCGTACGTAGTATTTTGACCTGAGAGGATGGTTTTCAACTAATCTTACAAAAAGTATAGGTTTAGAAGTACATTTCAGACAAATTATTTAAAAAGTATTTAAAAATTCCTAATTTTATAGCTATAAAAGTCTAGAAAGATTGTAAAAATATTTATTCGAATTCTCTCTGGGGGGAGGTGAACCCACAACACCCCCCTCTTCACATGAACCTGCAACTATAAATTTGACAATCAAAATATTGAAATGAAACAAGTTTAATCAGCTGTTCGAGCGACACTACCTCTGTTATTGTGCCATGGGTCCAACCTAAATCCGCACTGTCAACCGCTACAGATAATGATTTTCATTCGGCTGTATCTAGACTATACATAGCCTAGCCGCATTGTCTAAGTTTTCATTTTCAATTTTAGTCTTAGCGGATTTTATGACATGTATTCAATATTGTCTGCAGCGACTGACTGTTCGGACCTTATAGCCTTTTCAGACTGTATGCGAAACTACGCTCAGCTCAAGGTCGATTTACATATGCCTAATTTGTATAAGCCTTGTCACACTGCATGCGAAATCTAGTTTAAATGACATAAGGTCGATTTACAAATGTCAGATGCCATACAAATTTAACATTTAAAATCGAACTTATGTCATTTAAACTAGATTTCGCATGCAGTGTGACAAGGCTATAAGACATTTGTAAACCGACCTTATAGTCTCGTCACACTGCATGCGAAATCTAGCTGAAATGACATAGGGCTGTTTTTCTTCAATAGCCTTTTCACACTGCATGCGAAATATAATTGAAATTACATAAAATATTTTAAAAAGGATATTTTTATTTTAAGTGGAATTTTTACTTTCACCAATTTTCACCAAAATCGGATAACCTTCGAAAATTTCTCGTTTCGAATTTGTCACTAAAATTTCGAAAACCGTACACTGTGCATTGTCACAAAACAATCCTTATTTATTCACCATAATTAATTTTCATGTCGTACATATTCATTTGGCTAAAATTTCTTGTGGAAAATTTACTAATTTTCACTTTATTATAAGATTTGCTTTTTCTTCGTCGGCTAAAATGTTTTGAATTATTTGTGTACGTTTTGTTCGTCATCACTTGCTATCTTGAATTATACCAGAATTGGGTACAATATTCTTCATTTCAAAGTTAATTACTGCTTCCATACTTCTTGATGGGTTTTTATAAAAAGATTTCTACCAGGAGTATTTTTAATACTCTTTCGTAAAGTTTCCCCTACCTATGTTTTATATAACAACGGATTTTCCACGATTCCAAAAATGTCCATTTGGCTATAGAAATACTGTGTTTGTGTGAAAAATTATTCATTGGAAAACGTGACGGTTGGCAAACAGAATAGTTCTGTAGGAACTTGTTCGTAACATCGTAATGTTTTTCAAAACAAAATTGTTAAAATTAAAGGACCTTTTCACAAAAGTACCTGTCCCTGTCCCACACACACAAACATTACATACACAACCATTTACAACGAAACGCGGAAAAATTCAACCAATAAGTTGAAAAATCATCTCTCGAAAGTGTAGAGTCTTATAAAGGGTGATTTTTTAAAAGCTATAGGAAAGTTTAAAAAAACACATAAAAATCAGAAAAATGCATGAAATCTTTATTTGAATCGATAGTACGGTCCATATAATTTAATGTTTGAAGATTATTTCATGCAAATGTTGACCTTGACTGCGCCTCAAATGGTCCATCCGCTTAGTCCAATTTTGGCATTTCCACGTTTTTGAGTAACAGAGGCCCAATTGCTGCCAACGGCGACGAATCAATAATTGATGCGCATCATTAACACTGGCCGATACAGCTGGGATATTTTCTTCAGTTCGCACTCTACGTAAGCGTGTTGGTGGTTTAATGTCCAACAAAGTAAATTTGGTGCGAAATTTAGTCACAATAGCCCGAATAGCCGCTTCAGTGGGTCGATTAAACTGACCATAAAATGGAAGCGCGCGATGAACTTTGTTAACAGAGCACGCACTTTGATAATAAAATTCGATAATTTGCAAGCGTTGTTCGTTTGTAAGACGATTCATGGTTAAATTATATAAATATTACAGTGAAACAAAACACGAAACGTGCGTCAGCTGTTTAAACCAGTGTTGTCAAAAAGATAATAGCTAAAAAATCACCCTTTACCTTCACTCTCAGAGAACATATGTATGGAAGTTATAGGGACTTAAATTTTACTTAAATGTCAGCTACAAATACAAAACATTTGTACAAATTCAGCAAAAATCAAAAAATTCTAATTTTAATTCAAAAATTCGCATAACACAAAAGCGCAACCATCAGCCCTTTTGCGCAAATATTTGGTACGTCTAAACTTCCCTTTAGGGCCGTATAATTTGTATGCATAGTACTGGAAGGTTCGTCCACATTTATAGTTCAAAAAAGTTTAAAAAGTCATGAAACGGGTTTAGTCCAAACCAGAGCTGTTAAATTTCGATTACGATTAGTAATCAATTACATTACTTTTTAAAAAGAATCGTAATGATTATATAATCCACTATTCAACAATTTCTGATTACTAATTGATTACGATTACAAATAATCAAAAAATAATCAGGATTACTTGCGATTACTGAAAAATAATCAAAAGTAATCAAAAATGAGTTCGACTACTTTAAAAGATTACTTTTGACTATTTTTGATTACTTTTGATTACTTTTGATTTTTTGTGATTACTTTTGATTATTTTTAAAGGAATCTTGTACATTACATTTATTGAAAAAAAAAAACTATACAAAGTTAAGTTAGGGTGAATCCGCTAAATAATTGAAAATCTGAATTAAGCAAGTAACATAAATAAATTAAATTCTGCTACAATAAAATGAATAAATAATGAATAATAATTCTCATTTACATAAAATTTGAATTGGCTTTCATTAAAACTAATTTTTTATTTTTGATTATTTTTCAGTAATCGCAAGTAATCCTGATTATTTTTTGATTACTTGTAATCGTAATCAATTACTAATCGTATAAAACTGAATGTAATCGTATTGTAATCATTACTTCTACTTTTAAAAAAAGTAATCTAATTACTAATGATTACGATTACTAATCATTACTTAACAGCTCTGGTCCAAACAGAGTTCGGGTCTTAAGTCTCTTCAATGCATTACACTTTTTTGCCCCAAATGATATATAAGGCCTGTTCGATTGGGCTTACTGGCTTAATTTTTGTATGGAATTTACTCGCTTAACAAGCTACTTTAGCTTACTACTCCCTTAGCGTTGCTGCCAGATTTTTCTTGTTGATCCATTTGAGATAAACCAATGGGCAACAATGATGCCACCTAATCAAGTCTCTTAATCGTAAGCTAGTAAGCCCAATCGAACAGGCCTATACTCTCCTACTCTGTAAAACAGGGTAAATGAGGTATACTGACTTAGATGATTTTTCAAATGTTTGTCTCATTTTTGTGAGACCACTGAGTACCTACTGCAAAATACGCAACAGTTTTGTTAATGAAATCCTGTTTTGATATATTTCTTTTCACAATACTAGCCTAAGGGCCATTTTCTCATAGTCCGGTTATAATTTGTCGTAACGATATACTCCCGGTTAGCACAATTTCATTTTCTTAATATCTGGTTAGTGGTTATACGGTCGTTAAACGCTAACCGGCACTCGTCCGCCGGTTAGGCGTTTATCGAACCGAAAACAGCCAATTTTTCATAACAGCACATTTTTTTCGTTGAGTAAAATATCGAAAATTTAAAATTTGAATGTTGCGGTGGTCTGAACGGTACTTTATGTCTGTGACAATAGTTCATAGTTGATGACACATTTTTGTACAACTCTGGGGTGATGATTTCCGGCAAGTTGTCTACCGGTTTGTGTCCACACTAATGTGTTGTTGTTCCGCTTATCAACACTGAAAGTGGGAAGTAATGCCATAGTAGTAGTGGTTGTAACGAATGTTCGAATATGCCAACTATTCGCATTTGTGCCCCATGATTAATACCGCAAATATGATATTTCAATAAAAGGATATAATAGGTGTCTTTTGGCGGAAAATGAATTATTGGTTTTCACAAAAAAAGTATTTGAGCTAGGGATGTCCAAAGCGAAGCCGAAAACCGGTGTTAACTCCGACAGCGTCCACCGGTTTTTGAAAAATTGTCATTTTCGACAAACCGGGGAAACCGGTGTTTACATGTCGGTTAACCGGTTTTTAAATTACAAAACATTAGTATTTCGTGGATATATTCTACAATAAAAATACGCAAGAAAATGTGAGAGTAATGATTTGTTGACTAGCTGCGAATATATACTGAACTGATCTCTTAATACCGCAGGTTTAAGACTTTCCCAAAATATTGATTTGTGACATTGAAAAAAACCAAGTAGGATATCAAATAGCTCCGTTTGGAGCTTGATGTGTAACAACGAATCCATTGAATGTTATTGTTTTTTATTGGTATATACCTAAAGGAATCATGTCTTATTCAATCAGAGAGAACCAGAGTTATATGTTTTAATTTCGCGCTCAATTCAATTTCTGATATTATTAGACGTGAATGTTGACGTCTAATAATATCAGAAATTGAATTGAGCGCGAAATTAAAACATATAACTCTGGCAGTAACCAAGAAGAGACTCGAAAGCATTGATGGAGGTAGAAAAGGTACGAAATGTGTAGTTTTGTGAACACCTCCTGCATATTTCCATCAAAAAATAATATTCGAATATATGAATTTGCACAATAATTTGAATTTTAATTTAAGATATGAAAATGAAAATAGAAAATAAGTAAATAGTATTTGAATTCTTATGGTTTAATGTTCAAAAAAGTATAAAAATAGTATAAAATGTTCCATTTTAGCTTATATATTTTAACAAAAAGGGTTTGACCGGTTTTTTTTCAAATTTTAAAAACCCAAACAACAAACTGAAGACCGGTTTCCCGAAGCCGGCCGATTTTTGACATTCCTAATTTGAGCATTCTTAAAAAATATTTCAACATTCGTTTTCGCAAACATAATCTATATAAAGGGTGTTTTTTATTGGGGTATAGAACTTTAAGTTGGCATCACTTTTTTAACTGGCGGCCATTTTGTCAGCTGTCAAGTGATTAATATTTAGTTTGGTTTGTCATTTCATCATGAACAGGTTGACAAAAGAACAACGCTTGCAAATCGTGCAAATTTATTTCGAAAGTAATGGTTCAGTTCGCGAAGTTCACCGCAAGCTCCGTCCATTTTATGGTCGTCATAATCGTCCATCAGAGCAATTAATTCGATGAGCGCATAATTTCGCGGAATGGACCTGTCAATTGGCCACCAATATCGTGTGATTTGACACCATTGGATTATTTTCTTTGGGGATATGTGAAGTCGCTCGTCTACGCCAACAAACCAGAAACGTTAGGGGACTTGGAAGCCAACATTCGTGGCGTGGTTGAAAATTGGACCTGTAGAATTGGCTATATTCGAGCCAGCCGCGGCGGCCACATGCCCAAAATCATATTTAAACATTAATGGCATAAAATTATCCTTCCAATAAAGCCAAATTGATGGTCATTAAAACGATTTTCTTGTGTTTTATTTCAATTCGAAGTTCTATACCTCAATAAAAAACACCCTTTATATAAAAGAGTTGCGTTACTGACTGACTTATCATTGACCAGCCCCCAGACCAAACGGTTGAAGCCAGGGTCATGAAATTTTCAGGGTAGTTCCCAAATATGACGTAGACGTCGTCTAAGAAAGGGTTTTACGAAATTCGTACTTTTAGGGGGTAAAATGGCCCAAAAAGGGATAAACATCGAACCTTCGTCCTAAGTAAACGGCAGTAGCTAGAAACATGAAATTCGGAGGGTTCCTTGCACTGACCATGCAGAAGAGCTACAAGTAGGGATTTTCAGAACTTATTTCGTTTAAGGGGCGAGCGGGACAAAAAGGGATAAAAATGGTACCAACTAAAGTATTACAGCTATTGTCGTGAAATTTGGTATGTAAATTCCTCTGATCATATAGAAACGAAGTAAAATTGGATTTTTCGAAATTTGTACTTTTAAGGCGGCGAGCGGGACAAAAAGGGATAAAAATGGTACCAACTAAAGTATTACAGCTAGAATCGTGAAATTTGGTATGTAAATTCCTCTGATCATATAGAAACGAAGTAAAATTGGATTTTTCGAAATCTGTATTTTTAGGGGGCGAGTAAAATTGGATTTTTCGAAATTTGTACTTTTAGGGGGTGCGCGGGAAAAAAGGGATAAAAGTTGTACCAATTTAAGTATTGCAGCTATTGTCGTGAAATTTGGTATGTAAATTCCTCTGACAACGTAGGAGTGCAAATCTAAATAAATTTTTCAAAATTTGTACTTATTATGGGGTGCCGGACTAAAAGGGATACAAATTGTACCTACTAAATTATTGTAGTTAGAATCGTGAAATTCGGCGTGTAGATTTCTCCGACCATGTAGGGCGCAACATAAATGGATTTTTCGAAATTTGTACATTTAAGGTACCAACTAAAGTATTACAGCTAGAATCGTGAAATTTGGTATGTAAATTCCTCTGACCATGTAGAAGCGGAGTATAATTGGATTGTTCGAAATTTGTACTTTTTAGGGGGTAGGCGGGACAGAAAGGGTTCCAATTTAAGAATTGCAGCTATAGTCGGGAAATTTGGAGTTTAAATTATATATAAAGCGCAATCTAAATGGATTTTTTCGAAATTTTCTTATAGGGGATGAGCAACAAGGGATACAAGTAGTACCAACTAAAGTATTGGAGCTATAGTCTTGAAATGTGGTGTGTAAGTTCCACTGAGAACGAGAAGCGCAAATCTAAACGAATTTTTCGAATTTTGTAGTTATAAACAATGAGCGGCATAAAAATAGTACCAACTAAAATATTTCAGATATAGTCGTAGTTAGATTTTTCGAAATTTGTACTTTTAAGGGGTGCGCGGTCCGAAAAGATATAAAAATGCTGTATAATCTTTTAATTACGTAAACGCGGAACATAAATGTATATTTCAAAATTTGTACTTAAAAGGGGGATACGGTACAACAAGGAATAAATTTGTTACCAAATAAAGTACATATTTTTAGGGGAAACAAAAACACATGTTACCTATAGTGATTTTTCAAAATGTGTACTTTTTGGGAAAGAAGTGCAAAAAGTTATAAACTGGCTGGCTGAATCTAGAAACATGAGATCGAGGATATAAATGGTTGTAATTTTTTGTTCAAAACTTGGTAGAAAATTATAAAATTTATACATACGAAGTAGTTCAGCTAAAATAGTGCATATCGACAAGCACATTCCTTTCACTGTGTGTGAGTGCTGGCTAATAGGAGGTTTCCAAATTACTATTTTAGATTTATCTATATCCACCAAAAGAAAATTAAATAAATACTATCCAAAAACAAAGATGGATAAAATTAACAAATAACTGGCTTTTTCGCGTGCGAAACAGCGGGTACTGCTAGTATTTAATAATTCGCTTCGCATTTGCATTGATAAAAATATTTAAATATTTGTTTTCGCATTCGCTAAAGTACATACGTTACAACATTTTTATAAAATTTGCTCCCACCGCTCTAACTGTCCCAAGGAGGAGCCTAGTGGAGTCAAATGTATGACTGACCCAATATTTTTTCAATACCCACATTTTATCAGGACATACCTTCACCCTCTACCCTACTATCTTCAACCCTTAAGCTGGTTCCCATACTAATTTTTATTTTTATGAAAGAAAGGCCTAAATCTGGCCCGGAGTCGCTCCTAGAGGCGTTAAACGTAAGAGTCGCCCCCATTAACTTTCCCTCCACAAAAAGTTTTCCAAACACACCTACCCCCTATCACACTCCTTAAGGGGCCTCACATTTTTTTATTTTTTATAAAATTTGCTCCCATCGCTCTAACTGCCTCAAGGAGTGTCATAAGGGAGTCAAATATTTGACAAATCCCCAACATTTTCTCAGAACATATCTACTTTTTATCTTCAAACTGCATGCGAAATCGATAAATTAAAAGGGGTGCTTACACATGACGATTTATAGCGCAACTTGAAAGTTAATTATGATTAAACAAGTAAAAAACGGAGGTAAGATCTTTATATACCCTCCACCATGGATCGCATTCTACAGAGGCTGTCGATCTTGGCAGAAGTGCAGTAACATTACAGGAAAATGTCAATTTTTTTAATATAACAAAACCAAAACAAATAAAAATATTGAAAAAAAAAAATAATTTTATAAATAAATATAATATTTTATATAATATTTTAATTTTATAAATAAATATAATATTTTTATTATTTCAAACCACGCTTATAAGGCTAGGCTACCAATACGTTTATACTATATACGGGTGCGGCTAAAGTTACTATATGATGTAAAACAATTGTAACTTCTTTGCTTGCGAGTATTTAACTTTTTCTTTTTTCCTATTTCAGAAATTAAACTTGGGAGAATATTTAAAAATGGAACGCTATACAATTGCGCAATTGCGCTTGGAATTTGCTAGAGCACTTTTAAATCTCGTTGATCAAAATGAAAATTTGTTGTCAAATTTAATGATGACCGACGAAGCGCATTTTCACTTGAACGGTTTCGTAAATAAACAAAACAACAGATTTTGGGGATCCCAAAATCCCAAAAATCTTCATCAGAAATCTTTACAACTAAAGGACAACATTCAAGAAGAAATTGATCGTATACCACAAGAAACACTCAACAAAGTTATGGAAAATGCCATAAAAAGAGCACATTTTTGCGTTAGAGAAAACGCTTCTCATTTAACTGATATTATTTTTCATAATTAATGTAAAAAAAATAACATAAAATAAACTTTCTTTTTATCATAATTTTTTTTGTTATTTTCATTCCATTCAATAGTTATTTAAAAAACAAATCATATAGTTACTTTAGCCGCACCCTGAGATTAGAAGCTGTACAATAATTCTTCATGTATAAACACTCCAAAATACAAAATGACATACATTATTATAATTGAATTATTTATAAAATATATTCATTTCGATATAACAAATTAAGTTATGCATTTTTAACAATCCTAGGTCGAAATACCAGAAACATGTACGTAGTAGCTGGGTATCCAAAGAAAGTGAATCAAATGGTTTGCCAATCTCAGCACATACAACTCATTCCTAATACTGGGAAATGAGAAATCGAGCTAAAATTACATAATCATGTCGATTAAGCACGCCGACGGATTTGCTGCGGATCGGATTGACTCGATCCGCACTCGACTCACTTTGTGATGAAAATTGTATTATGTAATCCGTCGGATGACTGCATTACCAACATAAAGTCGATATTACATTACAGCTGTCAAATTGACATTTATAAGCAAATGACAAACAAAAGTAACCAATAAAGTGCGCTGACATATTCTTAGATTTGAAATTAAATAAAATAATTGAAATTCTAACATTTTATAATGTATTTTATAAATTTGGAAGAAAAAAGTGGCAATAGAAGACAGGTACGGAACAGGGCCGTAAGTGTTTTCAAGTTAACCGATGTAATGTAAGTAGAAAAATTCCTTAAGTGAAAAGTGAATAAATTTTATATATTTCCACAGGTTTGTGAAGCAATTTCGGTTAAAACAAATAAAAAAACAACCAAAAAGTACTTTATCCGCATCAAATCAGCGATGATTTTCTGTCGGATATTTTTGTATGTGAAGTGAGTCGCATGAGGAATACATAATACGAATTTATCCGCAACGGCATTACCATCGGCTTATATAATACCAAAATACTCAACTGCGGAAAAAATCCGATCCGCAGCCATCCGTCGGCGTGCATAATCGACATGAATATCGATTCACAAAAGTCAGATCCCAAACAAATTTGACATTTCAAAATCGAGCTTATGCCATCTCAAGCTGAAATCGATTGATTTCACATCCAATCTGAAAAGGCTATAAGAAACCCCTGTGTATAAATAAGTAATAGCTTTGTCACACTGCATGCGAAATCTAGCTGAAATGGCATAAGGTCGATTTACAAATGTCAGGTCCCATACAAATTTGACATTTGAAAATCGAAATTCCATTCAATAAGAAATGACAAAATTACTGCAATCAAATCAGAAACCCCCCACTGTGCTGTGTTACTTGTATCTATAATAATATTATATGTTAGCGTATTTAATTCACTGCAAACAGATGTAAACTTGTGCAGCGTACATATGTATATTAATTAATACATGCGCGTGTATGTACTCGTGTATGTGTATTTAATATTTAATTAAAACATCAATCATTTATTCTTAATATTACCACAAACACGCAAACAAACAACTGACAAATTGTGATTTTTCTGGTAAGAAGTAATCATCCATCCAAATGAGTCAGTATTTCCACACCAAGCCGTTGTTAATTCCAGTTTCATTAGAAATATGAGTATGGACTATGTACGTACATATGTACATACAAATGTAGTAATATTACGATACGATATTCGAGACGAATGCAAGTGTTAGGAAACCAGATGGTGGTGGAAGTCGTTACGATATTACGGCACTACATGCATTTATATACATAAATCCCACCACGATGAAATGTACATAATATATGTAACACGATGATTGGGGGTTTCAGATACAAATTTATTATCATTTAGAATATCTAGGATAGGAGTTATTTTCCATGGAAAAATTTTATATTTGTTAATTATTTGTCTATTTTCTAGTTGTACAATAAATCTGAAAGTGTAAATCTTAAATAACGCTAAAGTCCTGCGCACACCTATGTTGCTTATATCCTTGTCACACTTCAAATGAAATGCAGCTGAAATGACATAAGGTCGATTTACAAATGTCAGATCCCATACAAAATTGACATTTGAAAATCGACGTTATTTTGTTTTTGCTAGATTTCGCATGCAGTGTGACAAGGCTATAAGGTCGATTTACAAATGTCAGATCCCATACAAAATTGACATTTGAAAATCGACCTTATGTTATTTTTGCTAGATTTGGCATGCAGTGTGAGAAGGCATTTTTCTTGAACAACTGATTGGACTCATAAACAAAAGAAAAAGGAGTGTAAAAAATAAAAAAAATAGGTGTGCACGAGCCTTTAATTGTAAATCTAGGACTTTTGGCCTTGTTTTTATACCAAAACGATCAACATAACATCAACATACAATTTACACTTCTGATTCGTGCATGTAAGTTCTGATTCGTGCATGTAAGTACGGATACAGTCATACCTACCCCCGCATAAGCAAAATATGTCGGTGTTTGCCAGTGACTGTTACCAGCGTTAATTCCCGTTACCAATAAAAGTTCACAGCTTCTGTGGAAAATTGCACAAATCTTTGTCAAACTTCCGTTCATTGAGAACTCACGACAGAGTGTGGAAGAAAGAGAGTGAGTGATGTGGAAGAGGCACGTGTGGAGAATTTTGCAGCAACAATTACAACAAATAAACTTTGTTTGTTTTACGATCGGTGTGCGCGTGTTATAATGATGTAATATTTTGCGTTTGCTCAACCAAGCACACTGAGAAAAATAAATAAAAAAAATCGTGCCTCTGGGCATGAGTCAACCACTTAAGCACACCGGTTGTCGCGACTTATCTCTTTCAAGCTAATAGCCTTTGCAGACTGCATGCGAAATCTAGCTGAAATGGCATAAGTCGATTTACAAATTTAACATATGAAAATCGACCTTATATCATTTAAACTAGATTTCGCATGCAGTTTGGCAAGGCTATTAGGTCATTTCAAGCTGAAATCGATTGATTTCGCATGTAGTGTGAAAAGGCTATAACCTAAATAGAAAAATTTCTTTTAATAAAAAAATAAATATTATTACGGTTGTGTTGATTCAGGTTTCCTAGATTAAAGACAGAAAATAATGGTAAAATTTTTATATTAAACATATAAGAAAACGCCAGTCAGCTAAACTGACTTATATATACCCTCACTCTCAGAGAACATATCTATGGAAACTAAGTTATAGAACAATTGCAAAAACATGATCAAATATCAAGTCACCAGTGTAGAAGTTATGGACGATTTAATTTTACCTAGGATATAGACAATTGTGAGGGAGGTACAAGAAGAAGAGTGGCTAAACCGAAAATATTTTTTTTGGTTTAAAGTGAATTTAAAAACATTTCCATATCAAATTCAAATTCCATATCAAATTTCAAATGATTTTGGCGAAGTTTTGGAATTTATATCGGTTTTATTTTAATCCGCTTTAATGCCGCTTTGTGCGCAAGGTACCAGAAGGGGTGTGGCAATATCGCCCATATTCCACATGAATGCAACATATATAGAAGCATTGCCAAATATCAAATTTCATAGTATTCCGATTATTCTTATAGAAGTTATAACAGCTTTAGTTTACATAGGTTAGGGTGATTTATGTGGGAGGTACAAGAAGGGCGTGGCAATAACCTCCATGTTTTGCACGCTTAAAGTCATTATATAAACTTTATCAAATACCAAAATTTGGGCTATTCCGAATATCCGTGTGGAAGTTACATTGGTTTTATTTTAACACAGGAATATGGGTCATTTGTGTGGGAGGTACCAAAAGGGGAGTGGAAATTTCGCCCATCTTCGAACTTAAACTAAGTTTGGGAAAAATATTACCATGGACAAAGTTTGAATGAATTCCTTAACTCCTTTCGAGAGTTATCGTGTACACCAGCCAGCCAGACGGACATGGCTCAAACATCTTAAAATGCTGTGAAACGGATTTGGTCCTAACATCCTTAGGGTCTTAAGTCACTCCTTTAATGCGTTACACTTCTTTTCTGTCCCAAATGATATATACCCTCCTACTCTGTAGAGTGGGGGTATACAAATTACATTTATAGCCTTTTCAGACTGTATGCGAAATCAATCGATTTCAGCTTGAAATGACATAAGGTTGATTTTCGATTGTCAACTTTGTATGGGATCTGAGATTTGTAAAACGACCTTATGTCATTTCAGTTCGATTTCGCATTCAGTCTGAAATGGCTTTAAGTTATATTTACAAATGACAGATGCGAAATAAATTTGACATTTGTAAATCGACCGTATGTCATTTCAAGCTGAAATCGATAGATTTCGCCTGCAGTGTGAAAAAGCTTTAACCTAAATAAGAAAATAAATATTATTACGATTGTGTAGATTCAGGTTTCCTAGACTTAAAGACAGATAATAATGATAAAATTTGTTAAAAGTCACCATGCCATTTATAAATAAATTTGCATTCTATTAAATATAGATGCAAAATGGTCTCGAGCCAGGAAATTATGCCAGTTCAAATCAAATATTGAAAATATTACATTTATAGCTTTTCAGACTGCATGCGAAATCAATCGATTTTAGCATGAAATGACATAAGGTCGATTTTCAAGTATCAAATTTGTATGGGATCTGACATTTGTAAATCGACCTTATGTCATTTCAGCTAGAGTTCGCATGCATTCTAAAATTAATTTTTCTAAGTGCTTATGTACATATGTCTACATATATGTTTCGACATAATATGCATAGTAAAATGAGTAGCGGACTATTTTTAAAAATTGAATTTGGTTTGTAGAAAAAAGGAAACTTTAGACGACAACATTACCGGCCTCAATTGCTTCAAAAAGTGGCCGAAAATTGTACTTATAAATAGAACTGATGAAAATGGGGGTAATAAAGTCAATTCTCAGTTTGAAATAATGCTATCCAAAATTGATTGAACTTCTAAAGAGATCAAGCTTGTGATGTTTTCAAAAGCTCTTATCTTATGAGCAGCTTTTGCCACAAAGGAACGATTTTATTAAACATCCCATTGAACAACCCACTCTAGTGTACGTTAATCACTGTGTACTTTGGCATATTACGTGGATGTATGCATGTATGTATGTTCGATGGTACACTCCAGTCCAGAATACCTGACTGAACATACACTCATGTCGGCAATTGTTAATAACAATTCGCGTACGTATTCAAATTAAATTATACTTAACGTACGAATATTATGCATAAATAACAATAACACTGGCAATAAAACAATTGGTTAAGGTGACCGTATCACAATCGAAAGTACGTATGCATGCATGTGTGCATTAGGTTGGGTCACGAAAAAAAATTGCTGCGATCAGCGCCACAGAAATGAAGATTGTGTGATGATCTGCAAAATGTTTTCAGTTGTCACTTTAAAAAACACATACAAATACTATAAACGTCTTATAATTCGACCAACAAATTACTGCACGGCAAGAATAAAATTTACATTTTTAGTAGTTCCAGAAAAAAAATTGGAAATGGTGCAACATAAAAAATACACTGGAAAAAGTGATTTTGTGGGTTGCTTTTAACTCACAGATGACTGCACCATTTTCAATTGAAATTGAGAAAATACAACATCATATTGAGAAAATACAAATGCAAATTAAATTAACAAATTGAGATTCTGTTATGTAAATTGAAATTGAGAAAATTCAATTTGATATTAAGAAATAACAAATTGAAAATGAGAAAATACAAATTAATATCAATTTAAATTTCTGAATATCAATTTTTTATTCTCAATTTCAATTTTCATTTCTGAACTTCAATTTTCATTTTGCTTTTAACTCACAGATGACTGCACCATTTTCAGTTGAAATTGAGAAAATACAACATCATATTGAGAAAATACAAATGCAAATTAAATTAACAAATTGAGATTCGGTTATGTAAATTGAAATTGAGAAAATTCAATTTGATATTAAGAAATAACAAATTGAAAATGAGAAAATACAAATTAATATAAATTTAAATTTCTGAACATCAATTTTTTATTTTCAATTTCAATTTTCATTTCTGAATTTCAATTTTCATTTTCTCAAGTTAAATTCGTTTATTCTCAATTTCAATTTAAATTTCTAAATATCATTTTTTTATTCTCAGTTTTAATTTACGTTTTCTCGATTTCAAATTTCATTTCTTAATATCAAATTGTATTTTCTGAATTTCAATTTTCCTTTCTGGATTTCAGCCTATATTTTCTCAATTTGTATTTTAATTTCTAAATTTCGACTGAAAATGGTACAGAAAATATTCATGTCGATTATGCACGCCGACGGATTTGCTGCGGATCGGATTGACTCGATCCGCACTCGACTCACTTTGTGAGGAAAATTGTATTATGTAATCCGTCGGATGACTGCATTACCAACATAAAGTCGATATTACATTACAGCTGTCAAATTGACATTTATAAGCAAATGACAAACAAAAGTAACCAATAAAGTGCGCTGACATATTCTTAGATTTGAAATTAAATAAAATAATTGAACTTCTAACATTTTATAATGTATTCATCAATTGTTTTTTTTATAAATTTGGAAGAAAAAAGTGGCAATACAAAAAAAAAAAAAAACAAATCATTTAACATTTACATTTAATTTTTTCTCATCTTACCTCTTAGCTTCCATTAGAAATTAAAACAAATAAAAAAACAACCAAAAAGTACTTTATCCGCATCAAATCAGCGATGATTTTCTGTCGGATATTTTTGTATGTGAAGTGAGTCGCATGAGGAATACATAATACGAATTTTTCCGCAACGGCATTACACTCAGAAAAAAGTATGCCACGGATTAAGTAAATATGTACTAAAACTGAGGAAAATTGAACTTCGTATAGCGCTAAGGCAAAAATTTCTCACATCAAGTACAAACATTTCCTTATAAGTAATAATAAGACATGCTTTGAACTTGATCCCAGATCAACTTTTCCTCAAAGCAAGTAAAATTTACTCAAACTGAGGAAAATTTTTCTTCAAATCAAGTAAATCTTTATTTAATCTGAGGAAAATTTCTTAAAAATTTTACTCAAAGCAAGTAAATTTATACTCAAACTGAGGAAAATATTCCGATTTTTTTCCTCAATCCAAGTAAATTGTTACTCAAACTAAGTAAATTTGTAGTCATGCCAAGTAAATTTATACTCAATCTGAGGAACATTTTCGGAATTTTTTCCTTAATTCAAGTAAATTTGTACTCAGCCTGACTACGACTATACTTGATAATTGAAATAAATTTTTTCGCTTCAGAGTATGCAACACTTACATGAAAAATGACAACATGGTATAGTTCTCAAACGTTTCATCTTACTTATACCATAAAGAGTTGAGATATTTCACCATGACTGCTGCGGAGGCTAGGTAGGCGCGTTCGCAGTGATTGTTTAGAGTAATATTTGAAGTACTTATGAAGAAAGTCTCGGCTAACGAACGAGAATTGCTTCTTAGACTACTATTCATGTATTTTTCTAAACACTCTGAAGTATTTTTATAAGTTCATTTATACTTGAATGTATGAGGAACATGGCATACATTTAATTACATTTATTTACTTTATTTGAAGTAATAAACACATTTTTAAGTAAAAACATCCTAAATGGAATTTTTCCATACAAAAAAATTCTGCATTATTTTCTTTCTTAAACGCTAGTAAATTTTCTTCCGCACAAATATGAATATACTTAATTGTAAGAAGTTTTTACTAGATCCAAAAAAATGTTTTTAAGTAAATATACTACACTATTTTGAGTATATGTACTATTTTTTCTGGCTTTGAAATAAGGAAAGTGTACTCATATCTATTTAATTTTCCTTCTCGTAAGGAAATTTTACCTAATCTGGAGTAAAATTGTTAAACTAAATTGGAGTATGGATTTTACTCTGATTTAAGAATGCTATTTTTCTGAGTGTACCATCGGCTTATATAATACCAAAATACTCAACTGCGGAAAAAATCCGATCCGCAGCCATCCGTCGGCGTGCATAATCGACATGATTTTTCAAGCACGTAATGTAAATTATGCTGCGTTTGGATATGCACCCAAAATCAACAATTTGATTTTTGGCATTTCATCCATTATTCGACGTAAACTAACGTTCTCCATGGAACATTAAGAAGAGACTTTATCTTATAGAGATAGAGCGAAAAGAAGCTCAATCTGTGATCACTTAAAAGTCCAGAATTTATTCGAAATTTTAAATCGGCTATAACTTCTTAAATATACGAGATAGAGCGAAAAGAAGCTCAATCTGTGATCAGTAGTAAGTCCAGAATTTATTCGAAATTTTAAATCAGCCATAACTTCTTAAATATACGAGATAGAGCGAAAAGAAGCTCAATCTGTGATCAGTAGAAAGTCCAGAATTTATTCGAAATTTTAAATCGGCCATAACTTCTTAAATATACGAGATAGAGCGAAAAGAAGCTCAATCTTTGATCACTTAAAAAACCGGAATTTATTCGAAATATTAAATCGGCCATAACTTCTTAAATATACGAGATAGGGCGAAAAGAAGCTCAATCTGTGAGAAGAATTTATTCGAAATTTTTAATCGGCCATAACTTCTTAAATATACGAGATAGAGCGAAAAGAAGCTCAATCTGTGATCACTTAAAAAACGGAATTTATTCGAAATATTAAATCGGCCATAACTTCTGAAATATAAGAGATAGAGAGAAAAGAAGCTCAATCTGTGATCAGCAGTAAGTCCAGCATTTATTCGAAATTTTAAATCAGCCATATCTTCTTAAATATACGAGATAGAGCGAAAAGAAGCTCAATCTTTGATCACTTAAAAAACCGGAATTTATTCGAAATATTAAATCGGCCATAACTTCTTAAACAGTGATTTAGGAACAGTCTTCAAAAATTTGGGAAATTAAAAAAAAAAAACTATTTTTGCTTTAAGAAATCTAGATAAATGTAGATACTTTTTAATTTTTGTTTAAAAAGCGCGAAAAATCCCTTTACAAATTAGGTAACAGAGTATTTGTTTTTATATTTTTTGGTTTCTAAACTCGAAAACTATTCTTTTGCTAAAATTCTAATTTTTCCAGAAATTATATTTGAACTCTCATTTTGGAAATGTAAGCCCGATAACACCAGGTTTTAAATCTTAATTTTTTAATGTGCATTTAAATAGCGCGCAAAATACCTTTACAAATCAGATAACACAATACAGTTGAACTTCGATTAACCGTGACTCTATTAACCGTGATTATCTATTAACCGTGAAGCTGAGTGGTTGACTTTTTACCTCTATTAACCGTGATTTACCTCTGTTATCCGTGATGCACATGTCCATGTGACTGCTTGTTTGTTTTTTTTTTTCGTATAATACACACACATCTCTCATATTAAAATTCGGTGATTCCCCTTTTTCATGAGAGTGTAATTTTCATATCAAATATTCATTTTTCATTCATCAGTGTGAAATTTGATCTGTCAAGACGTGTTTTCCTTACATCATGCCACCGTCAAAAATTAAATCCGCGAAAAGAGCAAGAAAGGTTCTTTCAATTAAAGAAAAAATGGAGCTGATTAATGAATACTCAAAACGTAAAGTACCTTTTAAAATGTTGTCTGAAAAATATGGAGTTGGCATTCAAACTGTATCCGATTTAATAAAAAACAAAGATCGGATTTTAAAATTTTGCTCCGATTCCGATACTGATTCAATGCTTGGCCTTAAACACAGATATACACTAAAAACATCCGAAAATCCAAAAGTTGATTTCGCAACATATGAATGGTTTCGGCAAGAAAGATTTAAGGGAACTCCAATTTCAGGTAAGTTAACTGAAATCGAGATATTGTATGAACTTAAACTGAAATTTGCTTCTGAACTTCAGGCGAAATGATTGTCGAAAAGGCAAAAATGTTCCATTTGAAGTTAAACATGAATTCAGAGGGCACTTATTCATTTGGTTGGTTGGATAAATTCAAAAAACGTCATGGAATCCGTCGACTGAAATCTACGGGAGAAAAGGAGTGTGCTGATTATGAGTCTGCTACGATGTTTGTGGACGACTTGGATGAAATCATTAAAAACGAACAACTTACAACTGAACAGATCTACAATGCAGACGAAACCAGTCTATTTTGGAGGTGTCTGCCTCAGAGTTCTTTGGCTAGTGGTAATGAATATTCTATTGAAGGGTACAAGGAATCCAAGGAGAGAATCACAGTGCTAGTTTGTTCAAATGCCGCAGGAACTCACAAGTGTAAATTGATGATAATAGGAAAAAGTGCCCATCCAAGAGCTTTAAGAAACGTTAAACAGCTTCCTGTGATTTATAAATCTAATAAGAAAGCTTGGGTAACACAACAGCTATTTCTGGAGTGGTTTAATCAAAATTTTGTACCAGAAGCAAAGGAACATCAACGGCGCATCGGTCTCAAAAATACTTTTACTATTAGACAACTGTCCAGCACACCCAGATGTAAATGCTATGATATCTGAAAACGTTACAGTAAAATATCTCCCATCAAATTGCACGCCCTTGATTCAGCCTATGGATCAAGGAGTAATTCGGAGCTTCAAATGTCACTACCGTAAACTGATCGTTCAAAAACTTGTTGGTGCTAATGACAGACGTGAGTTCGTTAAATCTTTGAATATTAAGACAGCTTTGTGGGCAGCCGCAGCTTCGTGGGACTCTGTAACTCCACAAGTTTTAAAAAGAGTTGGGAATAATTTACTATCTCATAATGAAGATGCTCCAAATAGCCTTGTTGAGATACAAACAGATATAACCATACCGTCTGGATGTACGATTGATGCTGTCGAAAAGTGGATGGTGTGCGACTCTGATGTCGCTCCGTTTGCATATATCTGAAGACGAAATCGTAGACATGGTTACCCAAAGCCAAGAAGATGAGCTTGATTCAAATTCCGAGGAATCAGATGGAGGAAATGCGGACGAAACGCCTACATTGGCTCAGGCAATAGAGGCTAGTAGTATTTTGTTAGGTTTTTTAGAAAACTTTAATTGTCCAAGTATTTCAGAACCAGATAAAATGCAAATATATCGCATACAAACTCATTTGTTGGAAGAACAATCAAAAGCTAAAAGCATAAGACAGACTTCCATAAAAGATTTTTTTTAAATAAATGTATGTATTCCTAGAGATATGATAAGTTATTTATAGACGCAGATGTACATGTTTTTGTCAAAAATAAATAAAAATAATAAAATTTATAAAGGGTGATTTTTTAAGAGCTTGATAACTTTTTTTTTTTTTTAAAAAAAACGCATAAAATTTGCTAAATCTCATCGGTTCTTTATTTGAAACGTTAGATTGGTCCATGACATTTACTTTTTGAAGATAATTTCATTTAAATGTTGACCGCGGCTGCGTCTTAGGTGGTCCATCCGCTTAGTCCAATTTTGGCATTTCCACGTTTTTGAGTAACAGAGACCCAATTGGTGCGAACGGCGACGAATCGAAAATTGGTGGTCATCATTAACACTGGCCGATACAGCTGCGATATTTTCTTCAGTTCGCACTCTACGTAAGCGTGTTGGTGGTTTAATGTCCAACAATGTAAATTTGGTGCGAAATTTAGTCACAATAGCCCGAATAGCCGCTTCAGTGGGTCGATTAAACTGACCATAAAATGGAAGCGCGCAATGAACTTTCTTAACAGAGCACGCATTTTGATAATAAAATTCAATAATTTGCAAGCGTTGTTCGTTTGCATACTGAGCATCTTTCTCTTTGACACCATGTCTGAAATCCCACGTGATCTGTCAAATACTAATGCATGAAAATCCTAACCTCAAAAAAATCACTCTTTACATGTAAAATTGTACCTCTTTTAATCGTGATTTTCGGTTATCCGTGATTAGCCCGGTCCCGAGCATCACGGTTAATCGAAGTTCAACTGCATTTTATTTTAGTTCATAATATCATCTTAAAAAAGAATACAAGGTCTAGTTAAAGAAAATCTATGGATAAATGTAGCAGTTATTACAAAGCAAAACAATATATTCTTTTATATATTTTGTAATGGGACTTTTCTCGCTATTTTAACAAAAATTAAAAATTAAGATTTAAAAAATCGTTTGCGTCTGCAAAGAGCGTCATAATTTCTACATTTATCCATGGATTTTTAAACCCTCCACCTCCAGGATGGGGGTATCGTCATAAAATTCTAAGACGATCTAGCCTTGTCCGTCCGTCCGTCTGTTGAAAGCACGCTAGCATCTAAACGAAAGGAGCTAGAGGCCCAAATTTTGCATAAATACGTCTTATAGTCGTAGATCGGTTGAGATTAAAATCGGCCCAAAGGGAAAAATTTTTCCCTCACAAGGTCTGCAAAAACCCATAATAACCCCTAATATTCTAGAGTATTTAAGCATATTTTTTCAATATTGTACTTACTTGCTATTGGGAATGCGCATTCCCCCGATAACAAAAACGTGCACCAAAAAAAGATTTTTATTCGTAGGGGGTGAATGGGGCAAAAAGGGATAAAAATGGTACATATTAAACGACAACAGCTAGAAACACGAAATTCGCTGTGTACATTTCTCTAATTGAGTAGATACATAATATGAAATTATTTTTTCAAATTCGTACTTTTAATGGATAAAATGGGAACAGAGGGATAAAAATGGTACCAACCAAACGGCTGCACCTAGAATAATGAAATTCGGTGTATACTTTCTTCTGATTGCGTAGACTCGTAAAATAAACGGATTCTTCGGAATTCGTACTTTTTGGGGTTAAAATGGAAAAAGGGGATAAAAATAGTACCAACTAAATGACCACAGCTAGAGTCATGAAATTCGGAGTATACATTCCTCTGACTTCGTAGACACGAGAAATAAAAGGTTTTTTCCAAAGTCGTACCTTCAAGGGATACAATGGGTACAGAGGGATAAAAATAGTACCAACTAAACGACTTACTATAATGATGAAATTCGGTGTGTACATACCTCTAATTGCGTAGATACGTACAATGAAGAGATTTTAGAAAGTCGTACTCTTACGCCCTTAATGGGAGAAGGGGATAAAAATGGTACCAACCAAATGGCAAAAGCTAGAATCATGGAATTCGGTGTAGGCATTCCACTGACTGCATAGACACGCGAAATAAAAAGATTTTTCCAAATTCGTACCGTTTACTTTTACGGCAAAAATTGGTTAGGTTATTTTGCACTATGTACGTGAGATAATGGAGTGTCAAAATTTGTACTTCTGGGACTTAAAATAGAATGAAAATACAGCCTACTGTAGCACCCACTATCTACCAATATTTATGGTATAGGGTCCGCGAAATAACTTTTTTTTAAAACTACTGAATATTTTCTCAAATTTCTTCTTTTATTTGAAAGTACAATCCTTCCGGTTAATAATGGAAAATGATTTCATTCAAATGGCTGCCAAATAATAGTTCAACGGTTGAATAGTTGAAAAAAAAAACGTTAGATGGCGGACCCCATACCAATGTCTCCTATGATTTACTTTTTCCGCTCTAGAAACCACATATTTCAAGAAATAATTTTTTTTGAAAATGCTATAAAAAAAACTACAGAATATTTTCTCAAATTTCTTTTTTTTATTTGAAAGTAAAATCCTTCCGGTTAATAATGGAAAATAACTTCATTCAAATGCTGAGGGCACCCCACAAATAATAGTCCAGCGGTTGAATAGTTAAAAAAAACGTTTGATGGCGGACCCTATATTTAAGCTTTTTGAAAATAGAAATAAGAATATCTTTTTTAATTGACTTGAAGTATTATTTGGATATGTAAACGTATTGGTAGGTTTGTCTCATAAGCGTGGTTTGAAATAATAAATAATATTATATTTATTTATAAAATTGTTTTTGCAATATTTGTATTTGTTTTGGTTTGGCTATATTAAAAAATATATATTTTGTTGTAATATTACTGCACTGCACTACGAAAATCGACAGCCTCTGTGGAATGCAATCCATGGTGGAGGCTATATAAAGTTCGGCCCGGCCGAACTAAAGGCCGTTTTTTACTTGTTTCCCAGAAATAATATTTGATCTCACATTTTGGAAATATAAGTCCGATAACAGCAAGTTTTAAATCTTAATTTCTTAAATTGGATTTAAATAGCGCGCAAAATACCTTAAAAAATATTTTTTTTTGCAAAAAAATCATAGAAAATAGAAAGAAGAAGGAAACATGTATTTTCTTTTATTTTAGCTACAGCTAACATTCTAATGCAAAACATAATGTTTCTATGTAAAAATCTATGGATAAATGTAGAAGTTTTATAAAAAGGATTTTTTATAAAATTTCATTTTTTAATTTTTGTTTAAATAGCGCAAAAAACCTCTTTACAAATCGAATAACAATATATTTTATTTCAGATTGTAATAGCTGACATCTTAGTGAATGAAACAAACAGGCCCGTGCGTCCGTCCGTCCGTCTGTCCGTCTGTTGAAAGCACGCTAGCATCTAAACGAAAAGAGCTAGAACGTTCAAATTTTCCATAAATGCGTCTTATAGTCGTAGATCGGTTGGGATTGAAATGGGGCGAAATCGGCCCAAAGGGAAAAAATTTTCCCTCACAAGGACTAAAAATACCCACAATAATCCCTAATATTTTAGAGCATTTAAGCATATATTTTCAATATGTCTGCTTGTACTTGCTTGATAAACAATTATCCCGCGGGGGTGAAATGGGGCAAAAAGGGATACAAATGGTACATATTAAACGACAACAGCTAGAAACACGAAATTCAGTGTGTATATTCCTCTAATGGAGTAGACACATAATATAAAAATATTTTTTCCAAATTAGTACTTTTAAGGGGTAAAATGGGAATAAAGGGATAAAAATGGTACCAACCAAACGGCTGGCCCTAGAATAATCAAATTCGCTGTATACATTCCTCTGATTGCATAGATACGTAAAATACACGGATTTTTCAAAATTCGTACTTTTTGGAGTTAAAATGAAAAAAGGGATAAAAATAGTACCAATCAAATGACCGCAGCTAGAGTCATGCAATTTGGAGTATACATTCCTCTGACTGTGTAGACACGGAAAATAAAGGGATTTTTCGAAATTGGTACTTTTTGGGGTCAAAATGGAAAAAGGGGATAAAAATAGTACCAACCTAATGACCGCAGCTAGAGTCATGAAATTCGGTGTATACATTCCTTTGGCTACGTAGACATGGAAAATAAAAGATTTTTTCCAAATTCTTACTTTCAAGGGATACAATGGGTACAGAGGGATAAAAATGGTACCAACCAAACGGCTACACCTAGAATAAAGAAATTCGGTGTATACATTTCTCTGATTGCATAGACACGTAAAATACACGGATTTTTCAAAATTCGTACTTTTTGGAGTTAAAATGAAAAAAGGGATAAAAATAGTACCAATCAAATGACCGCAGCTAGAGTCATGCAATTTGGAGTATACATTCCTCTGACTGTGTAGAAACGGAAAATAAAGGGATTTTTCGAAATTGGTACTTTTTGGAGTCAAAATGGAAAAAGGGGATAAAAATAGTACCAACCTAATGACCGCAGCTAGAGTCATGAAATTCGGTGTATACATTTCTTTGGCTACGTAGACACGGAAAATAAACGTATTTTTCAAAATTCGTACTTTCAAGGGATACAATGGTACAGAGGGATAAAAATAGTACTAACTAAATGACTACAGCTAGAATGATGAAATTCTAATTGGGTAGAAACTTTAAATAAAGAGATTTTAGATAGTCGTACTGTTAAGGGGGTAAAAATGGTACCAATCAAATGGCCGCAGCTGGAATCATGGGATTCGGTGTATACATTCCTCTGACTGCATAGACACGCAAAATAAAAAAAATCAAATTTTTGCTTTTTCTTTTACGGCAAAAATTGGTTGAATCATGATAATGGATTTTCAAAATTTAGACTTGTGGAATTAAAATAGAATGGAAATACAACCAACTGTAGCACCCACTATCTACCAATATTTATGGTATTTAAGTTTTTTGAAAATATATATAGAAGAATATTTATTTTTTGAATTGACGTATTGCCTTATAGGCGTGGTTTGAAATAATTAAAATATTATATTTATTAATATTTTTTTTAATATTTGTATTTGTTTTGATTTGGCTATATAAAAAAAATATTTTATATTACTGCAGTTCTACGAAAATGGGCATCCTCTGTGGAATGCAATCAATGGTGGAGGGTATATAAAGTTCGGCCCGGCCGAACTTAACGCCGTTTTTACTTGTTTATATATACTTTGTAAGGAGCATGATTGTTTTTAATATTTTGTGTCTCAAAAAAGAGTATCAAATTATGCATAGATTTTTTTACATATAAACATTGTTTTTTTTTTTGCACTAGAATGTTATTTATTAAAAAATAAAATAAAATATATTTTCCGAACTTTTTCCATTTTTTATGATTTTTTTCGTGCCAGCAAAAAAAGATTTTTTTTCGAAAAATATAATATTTTTTTCCAAAGGTTCTATGTTTTTTCTCCAAAGGTTTTCTAGGTTTTTTTCCAAAGGTTCTTTTCCACTGGTTCTATGTAAAAGTGTATTTCGCAATATTTGTAGACATCAGAATTACCTTTAATTGAACATATAAGCGATCGGACCAAAATGTCCGAAATGAGAATACAATTATTAAAGGTACCTACGAGGAAAATTTAAATTTTAGTAAAAAATTAACAAAATATATATCAATTAAATTTTTCATCAGCATATATTATTTATATTTTATATTTATTTCGTTTTTTTTTTTTAATTTTTTTTTTTTTAATAGTGTTATAGCAGACTTTTTCCCCAAGTGTATTTACCTTTGTAGGGCATCAACGAGTTTTGTCATTTGTCGTTCCACCCCAATGTGCCTAGGTGTGTTGTTTATATGTGTGGTGTGGCTGGTGATGGCTGGCTATGTGCATACATTTGCAAAGATTAAAATATTTGCATGAATTTGCAAAATTAACAATTTCATTTATATGTATGTTTGGTTGCTCGAACGAGTACTCGATGTTTTGTGTCTTTATAATAATACGAGTATCGTACATAGTACATGAGTGAGTACAAGTGGTAGGTATGTATGGATGTATGTATGTAGGTATGTCCGACCACGGACGTGATGAAATGCCAACAGACGTAACTAACAAGAGGTTTGTTCGAGTGGATTTACTCTCTTGTAACTCGTTTAGCTTGTTCTTCGAGATCTTTCAGGTGTTTTCAAGAGGTTCCATTCCACATCTTGATCAGATCTGGCACTATTATAATTTGTTCTCAATGTGGTTTTTCTATATAACACTGCGCCCAAAATCAACTTTGTTAACCTGTCAAACTCCATATGAAAAAAATCAAATCCGGAAAAAGTGGAAAAAGTTGGATTTATATTCGAACGCTGTATAAAGACAGAAGTCAACCCATTCCTTTCTCTCAATATTCTCTACAGTGATGGGGCTCATATTTAGCTCAATTGCCATGTCAATAATCAAAATTGCCGCATTTGGAGTGAAAACAATCTACGACGGATGCACGAGGCAAGTCAATTGAAATCGTTGGTCCTTAATTCATTATTATTATTACTACTTTTTGAAATGCATGTCCGCGCAAAATGTTAAGTCTCTTATGATTGAAATTTTAAAATTGTTTAAAATAAATCATGATAGCGAAATTCAAAACATTCAAAGGAGAGCAAGCTCTTCGTTCTATTCTGTATATTTATAAAAATTGTTACTGCCCTCATGTCACAAAAAAATACTTCATATGTTAATTGCGCCCTATGGCATTCTTTTTTGCATCCAACGAAATGTAGTATTTACAATTGTCCATATGCATGTTTTGGTTTTAGCGTATGCTGTTCGTAGATATAAACTTAATTTTGTTTTGTTTTTTTTTTCGTTTAAACATCAGCTACAACAGCCAAACATCAGTTCGAGAACGAGTAACAACTGTTTTAATTTTCGACGATACTTTTTTGCTGCTACTGCGCTTTCGACTTTCGTTCAAAAAATGCCATTGCTCGAAGCTGTTACTATCAGGGAGACGTATAGGAACAAGATAGTTGCATTGCTTTCAAGATTTTCACAGCGCAGAGAATTGCTTCTTTTTTTTGATAGAAAATAAAATAATTCATAAAATCAAAACCAAATCAATCAATTTTGACAATTTTTTTTTATTTTTTACTAAAATTTAAATTTTCGTTGAAAGTTCCTTTAATATTTGTACATTCATTTTGGGGATATAGGTTCGATCACACTCGCTTATATTTTCAATTAAAGGTAATTATGAAGCCTACCAATGCACTATGGCCGAAATCGCGATTTTAGCGGCAAAAAGTCAGTTTTGTCAACTTTGAATTTATACAATTTTTTTGATGGTGTTCAATACCCAACATATTGATAAGAAAAAACAAAAAAAAGTGTTCCTGTTGGCAACCCTGTTTATGCACAAACAGGTGTTAATGTTTACATATCTTTCAGCAAGTGTTAATGCAAGTGAAGCAGCACAATTTTTATAAAATTAAAAACTGGTTTTTAATAATATATTCTTGTTAAAAAAACTGTGTAAATATGAGTTCTAATACTCCAGGTGAGTATTTTTACTATATACAAATATAGTTTGCTAAATGTTTGTATTTCGTACTTATTTTGGTGGGTTTTTGTGTGTATTTTTTGCGAAATTTTTGAAGAGTTTTATCGTTTTTCGTGGAGTAAAACTAAAAATATTTTGAAGTGTCATTGGAACTATTTACATGTGATTGTTTGTAGAAAACTCAAGTTTTATGTCATGGTGAAATTGTGTGCATTTGACTGCTAATAAATGAATTTTTAATATTTTTGCAGAAACACTCAGGTTCAAAAATGCTGAAATATTTTAATTTTGGTTGAGAAACAACAGGAATGTTTCGAATTACATAAAAGGATAGATTCCATACGAAATTGACAGTCAATTAAGTAAATTAATATGTACTAAAGCTCGGAACTTATCTAATTTTATTAAACTAAAATGGGATAAACAATCCAGAAATGAGAAAGCATTTAGAAAATATTATAAGGAATGGTTGGGTCGACAAACAATTTTTGTTATACCGAAAAAGATTAATGCCATCGGGCGACCAAAAACAACTTATGTTGATAGCGGCGAAAGAAATAAAAGGAGATTAGCTTCCGAATTAGCTTCCCAGCAAGGAGACAATGCACAATTATTAGTTCATGCTGCCTCTATATCTGCCAAAAAATCCCATGCAACGGATTTGAAGTTTGACCTACAACAAGTTGCTATATCTCCAAACCGACCGTCCAAAATTCGAGAACTTCTTAACACTAGCCATAAAGAGGTAACGCCAGTATCGCCTGATGAAGCTCTAATGTTTTTGTTAGAAAACGGATTAACTAAACAGCAGTACTCAAATATGCGTCAATTAAACATAAAACACAATAGTAAGAGCAAATTGAAATGTAGACCGGATGATGTAAGCTTCGAGTCCTTAAATAATTATTCATTGGAATTAGAAGCGGATGAAAACGAAGAAACTCTTTAGAGAATATGTTTGTTATTTTTATATTATTTTGTTATTTTCATATTAATCCATAAATATTCACAATTTCTTTAAAATTATAAATTTATGAATTAAAAAATATATGAATTTCTTGGTAGCATTCATTATTTTTTTAATAATGGGCGTGGCCCGCCCCTTTTTTTCTCAAGTAGCTTTTTTCTAAGTAGGTACTTGTCAGTAAGTACCATTTGTCATTACTTTCGAAAAAGGGGCTTTTTCTCAGTAGCTAGCTTGTCAGGAAGTACTATTTGCCATTACTTTGGAAAAAAGGGGCGTGGCCCACCCATTTTTTCTCAAATCCTTTTTTTATCATTAGAAGTCTACACACCAAATTTGGTGAAGCTAGCTTGTCAGGAAGTACTATTTACCATTACTTTGGAAAAAAGAGGCGTGGCCCGCCCATTTTTTCTCAAATCCTTTTTTTATCATTAGAAGTCTACACACCAAATTTGGTGAAGCTAGCTTGTCGGGAAGCATTTTTTGCCGCTAAAATTGCGATTTCGGCCATAGTGCAATGTTGCGAATTTCACACGGAAAGGGTGGCTTCGGAATAGACTCCAAAGAATTAAGACAACATTTGTTTTTTTTTTCGAAATTCATTTTTTTGCTGGCACTAAAAACCCATAAGCAATAGAAAAAAATTAAAGAAAATTTAGTTTTATAATAACTGGAATCCTAACGAGGAAAATAAGGCATAGAAATTGTGATCCCTATTATACAAGTAAAGGAATGGCAAAATTCAAAATTTTCAGTCTTTAGCTTGCATGTCTCCGCTACAGTTTCCATTGTCGTTTTGTTCTATGAACATTTCGTTTGATCTTCGAACTCTATTTGCAAATGTTGGGTGGACCAAAACTGGATGCCTTCATTTTTAATCACGGGGATAGTGCAGCAAACACATGAGGGTTGCAAAAAAGTATATAAAAAAACTGAAGTACTCTTTTATTTTTTACAACTTCAAGTGTTATTCAGGTTATGAATGGCACCTAAGGCTCCGGCATAAGCAGGCTAAACCAGTCTTTCGTTTATATGTTATCATCATGTTAATGCGATATTCAAAAGGAAGGAATGTAAATGAAAAACCAAAAAAACATTCGTGGCGTATGAGTTACATATCACTCATACGTCTTGTGGTCTAATGACATGATATTAATCATACGTCCCACAGTAGTTGCAAATTGAAATGGCAATAAATGCGTATGTATGTATTTGCGAATGAACTTGCTATACCATCCACCACAATATTCTACTGCGTATTATGTCACTGTGCTTCTCTATGTACAAAACCCCCCTTTTGCACATTCTTATGATGAATCGGCTTAGGAAGCCCTGTGATCCCTCCCCGAAGTTGCTGACAATGAGTATACAAAAAATTGGACTTTTTCACAGCTTTCTTTACAATTATGTTAATGCACAATTGCAACTCCATAGATTTAAAATGCGTCAAAATTTGTAAAAAAAACAATGTCACATTATGGAAATAGTCTTTGAAAATTTGTTTTAATACAAGATTTTTTATTTTGAGTAAAATCTAATACTTTATTAGCATTTATTGTTATCGCTGGTCGATATCTTTGTTTAAAGAAAAAGAATCCTAATATTTTAATTGTGTAAATTAAGTCCATTGACATTTTTTATACCCTCCACCTTAGGATGGGTATGGTACATTCACATGGTCATTTCGTTTGTAAGACCTTAAAATATTCAACGGAGACCCAATAAAGTATATATCGAGCCCTTAGCGCGGAATGATCGCAAGCGCCAAAACACACATTTTACAGGAGAAGTATTTTATTAATTATTTTGAAATATTTGAATAAAATGAAATATGTTTTAATGCAAAATGTTTTAATTCCGCCGTACCCAACGAATTATTATTAAAAATCGATCATTTGTTTACATCATACGGTACTTTTGGCGCTTGCGATACAAATATTGTACTTGCGGCTACAAATACTGGAAAAACTATGGCGCTTACGATATAATTTTTTTTTTCATTAAACATCGAAATTTTAGTAAAAACACACTTTTTATTATAAAATATTTATTATAAAATAATTTATTAAAACAACATAATAAAATAGATAACACTACTATTATTAAGGGAAAATGTAACTTTTCATTAATTCAAATCATTAATAACAAACTATTTTAGACACATTTGAATTCCTATGAGTAATAGTTAAATTTCATGTAAAAGATTTTAGGTAATTTTCTTTGTACGAATAATTAAATTAATATACATTTCATCCACCCTACTATCTGCAAAATATCCATATTCAAATTGTGCGCAAAATTCCAGTTTTTCAAAATGTGCCGATCTCAAACAATTAAATTTTATTTTAATGTTTGGCGATAGAAATGCTGTAGAAAATCCTTAAAACGCTTCGCTATCGTGCGGGAATTTGTAATTATAGTCGGCCACTCAGAAGGGGCCCAAATTATTCTTCCTTTACAAAATGATTCAATTGCAGTGTGTATAGAATCAACTGACCGGGAAGTAAAAATGTTATGTTAACATTCTTAAAGAAAACTGAAGTTTTTATACCCTCCACCTTCAGGATGGGGATATAATAACTTTGTCATTCCGTTTGTAACATCTTTAAATATCGACCTAAGACCCTATAAAGTATATATATTCTTGATCGTCATAAAATTCTAAGGCCATGTCCGTCCGTCTGTCCGCATGTTGGAAGCGCCCTAGCATCTAAACGAAAGGAGCTAGGACGTCCAAATTTTCCATAAATGCGTCTTATAGTCGTAGATCGGTTGGGATTGAAACTGGGCGAAATCGGCCTTAAGGAAAAATTTTTCCCTCACAAGGCATTTTTTAATTTTTTTTTTACATTTTTATTAGTTTTGGTTTGGCCATATTAAAAATATTATATTTTCCTGTAATATTACTGCACTTCTACGAAAATCGAAAGCCTCTGTGGAATGCAATCCATGGTGGAGGGTATATAAAGTTCGGCCCGGCCAAACTTAACGCCGTTTTTACTTGTTTACTCTTTAACTCTATAGAATTGTGGACAATGTGCCCATTTTCATCACTATTTTAAGGTAATTATTATGTTTCTTTATCACATTTGCCACTATTTCAATTATAGAAATGGGAAATAATAGTGAACTGATATCAAAACCATATATATAGTATTTGGCTTAATATACGAATATTCCAAGAAGTATATTAAATTATTGTATAGAAGGCACACAAAGGCTTGTGTTCTCCAAAAAGACAATAATTTAGAGCTACTTTCAGTTCTTGTGGGTAAATTTGTTTCTTGTGGATCGATAAAAAAAATATATAAATCAAATATCTGGGAACTTCGAACCTCTTAGCATAGTTCGTTCGTAACCTATCGTACTTTCAACCAACATTCTATGGCCGAGGGTATAAAAATACACTTATTATTGCATCAATATATTGATAGACCTATTTAAAACATTTATAAATATCTCTAGCATTATCTGACAGTTTTGGCCTAAATTCATAAACTGTCGCCCACGATAAAATTGCTTTCTTTGAAAATGTGAACAGCGACTTACGATAAAATCTTAGCCCCGTTTTTTTATATAAACGTCAACAATTTTGACATTTTGACAATTTTTATTTATGTATCAGCCCATAAAATTTTAAATTCAACAATAAAAAATATTTTCAGAAAATGTGGCTTACGATAATTCCGCGCTAAGGGCCCGATATATCCTGTATCTCTGTCTGTCTGTATGTCTGTCTATCTGTTGAAAGCGCTGCTAAACGAATTGAGCTAGGAGGTTCAAATTTTCCGTCAATGTGTCTTATGGTTGTAGATCGGTTGAGAATGAAAGTGGGCGAAATCGGCCCAGAGGGAATTTTTTCCCCTAACAAGGACTGAAAATACCCCCAACATTTGGATTATTTAAACAATTTTTTGAAAATTTCTGCTTCATATGCACTTGAAATTTTTTGAGAACATTCCTCTTGTCGCTTGAAAGCAGCAAAAGATATTATTTTATTCAATTTTGAGAAGAATGACAGAGAAACAGAAAGTAAGAAAGTAGTAGTAGTCCCTAAGAGGTAGCAACGTTGTAGATTTTTTTATAAAAGTAGGATATTCTAAGAAAAACAAGTAAAAACGGCGTTAAGTTCGACCGGACCGATCTTTATATACCCTCCACCATGGATTGCATTCCACAGAGGCTGTCGATTTTCGTATAAGTGCAAAAATATGTTTTTTTTAATATAGCAAAACCAAAACAAATATAAATATTGAAAAAATTATTTTCTATATAAAAATAATGTTTTTATTTTTTCAAGCCACGCTTATAAGACAAGGCTACGTTTACGTTTACACTATATACATATATGTATCGAAATAATACTTCAAGTCAATTCAAAAAAATAAATATTCTTATATTTATATTTTCGAAAAAGCTTAAATACCATAAATATTGGTAGGTGCTACAGTTGGTTGTATTTCCATTCTATTTTAATTCCAAAAGTACAAATTTTGAAAATCCATTTCTCAAGTACATGGTGCAAAATAACTTAATTTCATGATTCAACCAATTTTTGCCGTAAAAGTATGAATTTGGAAAAATCTTTTTATTTTTCGTGTCTACGCAATTAGAGGGATGTATACACCAAATTTCATCATTCTAGCTGTATCTAGTTTGGTATTATTTTTATCCCCTGTACCCAGTGTATCCCTTGAAAGTACGAATTTGGAAAAAAAAACTTTTATTTTTGGTGCCAGAGGTATGTATACTCGGAATTTCATGACTCTAGCTGCGGTCATTTGGTTGGTACTTTTTTGATCCCTTTTTTCCATTTTAACCCCAAAAGGCACGAATTTGGAAAAATCCATTTATTTTATGTGTCTACGTAATCAGAGAAATCTATACACCGAATTTCATTATTCTAGGTGCAGCCGTTTGGTTGGTACCATTTTTATCCCTCTTTTCCCATTTTATCCCTTAAAAGTACGAATTTGGAAAAATACTTTTATATTATGTATCTACTCAATTAGAGGAATGTAAACATCAAATTTCGTGTTTCTAGCTGTTGCCGTTTGAAAGGTACCATTTTTATCCCTTTTTGCCCCATTTCACCCCCTACGAATAAAAATCACGTTGTGGTAAACGTTTTTGTTATAGGGGGAATGCGTAAGTACAAGCAGACATATTGACAAAATATGCTTAAATACTCTAAAATATTAGGGGTTATTATGGTTTTTTTTCAGTCCTTGTGAGGGAAAATTTTTTCCCTTTGGGCCGATTTCGCCCAGTTCCCAACCCAACTACGACTAGACTATAAGACGTATTTATGCAAAAATTGGACCTACTTTCGTTTAGATGCTAGCTTGCTTTCAACAGACGAACGGACGGACATGGCTAGATCGTCTTAGAATTTTATGACGATCACGAATATATATACTTTATAGGGTCTCAGGTCGATATTTCAAGGTGTTACAAATGGAATGGCAAAGTTAGTATACCCCCATCCTGGAGGGTATAAAAATTGTGCTTCGGTGGAAAAATATTTTTCAATTGACTCAAACATATTTGAAAGCGGATAAAGTGTGACTTAGATCACTATCATACTAACTGGCAAATATGTATTTTAGATTTTTGATATATATTTTTTTTAGTTTTTTGACATATTTTTACGTATTTTTTATGAAGCGCAGAAAAAATAACAATTAACAAAAAATAAAATAAATCAAATTTCTTTTAAATCGAATCGTACATACTCTAGTGTAATTTAGCATATTTACTTCCAAACTTCCTAAATTCTAAGAGCTCCATGTGACCCCTTGCTGGTACAAGTCTTTGTGGTAGCTATCACTGTTGTGTGTTGCTGACGCTGACAACGTCGGTGGTGGTGGTAGCGGCGGTGATGATGTTGATGATCTACGGTCGTACGTACGTACGTACGTTGGTAACACGCAGTGCAAACAAATGCATGTTAATGACATCAATGTTGATGCCAACATTTCATGATTCTCCACCAATACGCCACCGACCAATCACATACTTATAGTAAATGCATTAGGGTGGATCGAGAAATGCAAATAGTAATAGTTGCACTTCGTCACCGGTTGTGAATGTGTATAAAGACTTTACTTTTGACGCTACGTTTACTTTAGTTTACGCTTTGTTGTGAGTGTGAGTGCGTTGCCGAATCAGCTGTTGAAGAAAAACTATGCGTTGCCAATAACAAGTTGTGCGGTGTGTGCTGGCCTTTAAACCAAATTTTATAAAGTTTCATTAGGCCTGTTCGATTGGGCTTACTAGCTTAACTTTTGTATGGAATTTACTCGCTTAACAAGAAAGTAGCTCACTACTCTCTTAGCATTGCTGCCAGATTTTTCTTGTTAATTCATTTAAGAAAAACCAATGGGTAACAATGTTGCCACCCTAACAATTATCTTAATCATAAGCTAGTAAGCCCAATCGAACAGGCCTATTGTGTTATAAATAATAGGTCTCGCTCGCTTACTTTCAATCTAAAAAGTTATCGAAGAAAATAATAGTAGGGCTGTTTCTTTAAGACTGGATAACTAAGCTGCGTTAAACAAAACCTAAATAAAAAGTTAAAATTTCACTCAAAATAAAAAATCTTTTTTAAAATTGTCGCCAAAACAGCAATCTCAATGAGTGTATGAAAACAAATTTTGAAAAAAAAAAAAAACTATTGTATGTTAAAAATGTTGGACTTAGCGTGTCATTGTAAGTCGAATTTGTATTTATTGGGGCTAAGTCCAAAAAAGTGAAAGCAAAATATTTTTTGAAAAGTTGTTTTGATACAAATATTCGTTACTTTAGTTGACGACAAAGCGAAAAAAAATATTTTTTTTTTTATTTTGAGTAAAAAATTAACTTTTTATTAACGTGTTTGTTATCGCAACTTGTTATTCAGGATGGCCATTAATTGGCAACACTGATTTAAATAATTAATGAAATTAATTTTACTTTAATTACACATAATTTTTTTATCGAATTCTCTAAATCGATTATTAAGAAGTTATCGATAACTATGGAAGTTGTCGATTACTAAGAAGTTGTGGATAACTATGGAAGTTATCAATTACTAAGACATTTATCGATAACTAAAGAAGTTATCGATAACTAAAGAAGTTATAGATTTTTAAGATGTTTTTCTTTTAATTTTCGATTTAACTCGATAACTAAGTGAGACATCGTTAACATGTCCAACATTTTTTCTTCTATTATCAGATCATCTAACCAAAAATATTGTCAGATCAAGGGACCTCCCCCGTTTTTTTTTAAATTCTGCAATTTTCAATGCCAATAATTGGCAACACTGATTTAATTAATTAATGCAATTATTTTTACTTTAAAAGACATAATTTTTTATCGAATTTCAAAAATCGATAACTATGGAAGTTATTGATTACTAATAAGTTATCGATAACTATGGAAATTATCGATTACTAATACATTTATCGATAACTGAAATTATCGATTTTTTTAGATGTTTCTCTTCTAATTTTCGATATAACAGATAACTTAGTGAGCTATCGATAACATGCCCTCCAACTTTTCTTCTTATTCATCTAACCAAAAATATAGTCAGATCAAGGGACCTCCCACCGTTTTTTTTTTCAAATTCTACAATTTTCATTGCCATTAATTGGCAACACTGATTTAATTAATTAATGCAATTAATTTTACTTTAAATACACATAATTTTTTATCGAATTTCCAAAAGCGATAACTATGATTGATTACTAATAAGTTATCGATTACTAAGAAGGCATTGATAACTATGGAAATTATCGATTATTAATATCGATAACTAAAAAAATCGAAAACTAAAAAAATTATCGATTTTTTTAGATGTTTCTCTTCTAATTTTCGATATAACAGGTAACTTAGTGAGATATCGATAACATGCCCTCCAACTTTTCTTCTTATTCTGAGATCATCTAACCAAAACTGTAGTCAGATCTCCCCGTTTTTTTTTCAAATTACACAATTTTCATTTGTCGATCCACCCTCATGTGCATGTGTATTGTTTATAAAACCATACATCTAGAGTTGTTGGTGGAATAATAATATTTATAAATTTACAAATGAGTGTACATATTTATACAATGCGATCATTGCAGCTATAGTTTATATGCAAACATACATATAAGCAATATATTGTTGCATAGATACAGAGACACATACATGCACACATACATAGTCATACATAGTAAATTATAGCAATTTATGTCCCTGCATGTTGTTACTCCCATTGTGTATGATTGCCAACTTCATGATCCACGAAGCACCCACCACCCGTCACCCACCCATCATCAGAAGCTACAATTTGACAATTTGAATTGCAACTCCATGGCGAAAATGACACGCATTTCCAAATGGATGGATGGTCCTTTCCAGTGACAGTGCAGTAATAAGCATGTATTTTATGAATTATCTATTATTTCATATTATTTTCTGAAATAATAAAATCTCTATACCATGTTTTATTCTTTTAGTGCTTTTGTTGCCCAGCCTAAATATTAAGATAACATATTCAGAAATTACGAAAAATGTTTTATCGTCAAATCTTTCAGTGCTATTACCTTGCCAGATCTGTCCAATTTGTGACCATTTAATCCTTATCAGAAAATGAAACCCAAAAACAAGTTCTAACTGTCGTTTAGTGGAAATTTCATAATTTTTTGTTTATTATAAACGTTTCTCAGTTTAATACACGACAATAATCTCACTTCTATGTGAGACGAATGACCGACCGAATCAGTTGAAATTTGGAAATGGTTTTTCAATCACTTTAACCCTCAATTTCTCTATGTCCGATTGGAGATAACCAACACTTATCCACACAATCTGGCATCTATAACTCCTGTTTCGATCTAACTCAAGGTTCAAACCAAGCATGCATGAAAATGGGGTTAACCTACAAAATAGTTATGCTTTAAAAACGCCTAAGATGGAAGATAGGTAAAATTAAATTTATAAAATAATTAACCTAATTTAAGCTGAACTTTCTCATTTCTAACTGCGTAAACACTTCTCAATAGTTGATGAGAAAAATGAATAATTCGCATTATGGAACTGACTTTTTGCACTAATGTATCATGTCTACCACGGTGGCGAATTGGGGCGGGCAAAAGTTACCCGCTGAAAAGACTTTTGACATGGTCGAAATCATGATCGTGGTAGTCTGCAATCAAGTAATAAATGTCACCATGCCATTTGTAAATAAATTTGCATTCTATTGAATATAGATGCAAAATGGTCTTGAGCCAGGACAATATCCCAGTTCAAATCAAATATCTTTTTTTCTATAAGGCATTTCCGATTTTCAAAAAATAAGAAATTTTAAACACAGGGTGGATCAAAAATACTGTGTTTTTATCATATGGTAATTTCAAAATATAGGGTCCGCCATCAACGTTTTTTTTCAACTATTCAACCGCTGGACTATTATTTGTGGGGTGCCCTCAGCAGCCATTTGAATGAAATTATTTTCCATTATTAATCGGAAGGATTGTACTTTCAAATAAAAAAAGAAATTTGAGAAAATATTCAGTAGTTTTTTTATAGCATTTTCAAAAAAAAAACTTATTTGGCGGACCCTATATTTATTTTTTTGTGGTATGAGAAACAAATATGCATGTATTTTTACAAATTTCAAGATAATTGCTCCTACTACTACAGAAAATTGTCAAATCTTAACAAATATATTTTATTTATTTTTTCTTGTTTTTTTAAATTTTAGATTTTTGTAAAATATTTTTTATTAACAGACTGCATGCGAAATCAAATGATTTCAGCTCATGGTCGTTTTATAAATGTCAAATTTGTATGAACTCTGACATTTTTAGATCAACCTTATGTCCTATAACCTATAAGACGCTCCATAAGTTTCATGATGGTGTTCCTTATAACAGGACTAGAATTTTTAAAGTTTTTGCTATTTTAATTCTTTTATTTTGATTTTCGAAATGATTACACTAATCCATTTTGTTGAAATTTCAAAGTAGTGTGCTTAGGTCTATTTTTAAGCGACTGTGTGAGTTTGAATGTGGTGGCTTCTATTTTTTATGATTTTTTTTCGATTTTTTTTTAAATCAACCAGAATTACAGTCTTACAGAATTACAGACTAAAAGTACCCACACTGAAAAAAAATACTAAAATTGAGTCTGAGAAATGTACACAATCTAACTAAGTACATTTGTAGTTAAAATGAGTAAATAAAACTCATTTTGAATACATTTTATTTGATTTGAGTATGAACGTACTACATTCAAGTAAGCAAGTAAAAAAGGTGTTAAGTTCGGCCGGGCCGAACTTTATATAGCCTCCAGCATGGATTGCATTCCACAGAGGATGTCGATTTTCGTAGAAGTGCAGTAATATTGCAGGAAAATATAATTTTTTAATATAGCCAAGCCAAAACAAATACAAATATTGAAAAAATAATTTTATCATTCTAGCTGTAGTCGTTTAGTTGGTACTATTTTTATCCCTTGAAAGTACGAATTTGGAAAAAAAACCTTTTATTTTCCATGTCTACGTAGTCAAAGTAATGTATACTCCGAATTTCATGACTCTAGCTGCCGTCATTTAGATGGTACTATTTTTATCCCCTTTTTCCATTTTGACCCCAAAAAGGACGAATTTCGAAAAATCCGTTTATTTTCTCTGTCTACACAGTCAGAGGAATGTATACTCCGAATTTCATGTCCCTAGCTGCGTTCATTTGATTGGTACTATTTTTATCCCCTTTTTTAATTGTAACCCCATAAAGTATGAATTTTGAAAAATCCGAGTGTTTTACATGTCTATGCAATCAGAGGAATGTATACACCGAATTTCATTATTCTAGATGCAGCCGTTTGGTGGGTACCATTTTTATCCCTCTATTCCCAGTTTACCCCTTAAAAGTACGAATTTGGAAAAAATGCTTTTATATTATGTCTCTACTCAGTTAGAGGAATGTACACACCGAATTTCGTGTTTCTAGCTGTTGTCGTTTAATATGTACCATTTTTATCCCTTTTTGGCCCCATTTCACCACCTACAAATAAGAATCACTTTATGGTGCACGTTTTTGCTATAAGGGGAATTCGTATAGCAACTATCAAGCAAATATATACAGGTTTTATAATATTAGGGATTATTATGGGTATTTTTAGTCCTTGTGAGGGAAAAATTTTTCCCTTTAGGCCGATTTCGCCCCGTTTCAATCCCAACCGATCTACGACTATAAGACGCATTTATGGATAATTTGAACGTTCTAGCTCCTTTCGTTTGCTTTCAACATACGGACAAACGGACAGATGGACGGGCATGGCTAGATCGTCTTAGAATTTTATGACGATCAAGAATATATATACTTTATATGGTCTCAGGTCGATATTTCAAGGTGTTACAAACGGAATGACAAAGTTAGTATACCCCCATCCTGGAGGTGGAGGGTATAAAAATAAACTTAAATTGAGTAAAGGCATACTATGTGCCAAACACATATCAATTTCCTTAATTTTAGTACATTTTTACTGGAATTTTTTTCTTAGTCTATAAAAACCCTAATATTTTAAAGTATTTAAGCATATTTTTTCAATATGTCTGCTTGTACTTACTTGATATTGGGTATGCGCATTCCCCCTATAACAAAAACGTGATTTTTATTCGTAGGGGGTGGAATGGTACAAAAAGGGATAAAAATGGTACTTTGTCAAACGACAACAGCTAAAAACACGAAATTCAGTGTGTACATTCCTCTAAATGAGTAGATACATTATATACAAGTTCTTTTTTTCAAATTCGTACTTTTAAGGGGTAAAATGGGAATAGAGGAGTCGAGCAAATTTCTCCGATTTCTATACCCGTCCAATTTCCCGTAGGGAAGGAAACGCTATGTAACGTCGCCAATTTTTAGGCCACATACATTTTAAACCACATTTCATTGGGTGAATTTCCGTAGACCCCCAATAGAAGATATTGCGATACACTGACAATTTTCTTTTGAATTCCTGCAGAAAATTGCCTGCCTGCAAACAGTGTAAAGTTAGTGTATGCCCGGAATACAAAGTGCATTATTATTTAAATCATCATTATCATCATCATTCGTAGACATATTCGTATTTATTTTTATTTTATTTGTATTTTTTGTTGGTTTTTGTTTTTGTGAAATTTATTTGTTTATGAAATTAACATTAAGTAAACCAGTGATTTGCAGTGATCATGCATCGCCAGCAACCATCGCAATGACAGTCATCATCATGATGATGACGATGGCGATGGCAACAATGATGGTCATGATGATGTTGAACATTTATTGCAGTTTATTTATGAAAATCAACTTGTTTCGTTTTTTATTTTTGTTTTTTGTTTTCGGCCACATATTAAAATGACATTTCGTAGCGAAAGATTCTATTAATGAATGGACACTTATAACGGTTATTTGGATTATTTAGAATATCAAGATGGATGGTATTTATTTATACAACCACGAACGATATCATAATTTCTGTCTGTTGTTAGCCATCTTTCACTTTCGTTCTACTCTCCAGCCAAGTGAAAGGTTTTAATGGGAAATCTGGTTTTTGCTGTTGCATACACGTACGTTTTATGTGGCGTGGCCATGCCCGAGAATCATTCTTGGAGAAATGCCAAGACAGTTCATTGCTACGAAGTTTAGAAGGAGTGCAAAAGCGATGTGATGTGTGTCATAACAAGTAGAATTAGTCATTCGTATACGAGTTTAAACAGTAGGTCCCTTGCAGTGAGTATAAAATTTCATTTCCCCGAAAAGCGGGAATTATTTTTAAAATTTTCGGGCTGTTTTTCTTTAAGACTGGATAACTAAGCTACGATAACAATAACCTAAATAAAAAGTTATTCAAAAAAGTATAAAAGTATATGAGTCATTCCATGTCAAGCGGTACGGTTTTTGACCTCGATAGTTGCGATTGTTTTGAATGTTTGTGTATGTATTCTTCTCACAAAAATATTGTATACGTATTTTTGGAAAAAAAAAATAAAAATTTCACGAGTTATGACCAATTCAACAGTGAAAAACATACTACTTTTTTCAAAAAGTGTGGTCATTAAATCGCTTGTAACTCCTGAAAGACTTTACCGATTTTACTGTGTTATACCTCGTTTTGAAGGTAATTTCAATTACTTTTAAAATATTGAGGTCTTGGTTAGATTTTTTACAATTTTTGCAATTTTAATTATTTTATTTAAATTTTCGAAATGATTACACCAATATATTTTGTTGAAATTTTAAAGTAGTGTGCTTAGGTATATTTTTAAGCGACTGTGTGAGTTTGAAAGTGTTGAAATGATGGCTTCTATTTTTTACGATTTTTTTTCGATTTATTTTTTACAAAATCAACCAGAATTACAGTGAAAAATCTCAAAATTATAATTTTTTCATTAGTTTATAAACACAAGATAAAAATAATTGCAATTACCTTCAAAACGATGTATAACACATTAAAATCGATAAAGTTTTTCAGGAGTTACAGGCGATTGAATGAACACACCTTCTGAAAAAAGTAGTGTTTTTCACTGCTGAATTGGTCATAACTCGGGGAAAAAAATTTTAATTTTTTTTTTTACAAAATACGTATACAATATTTTTATGAGAAGAATACATACACAAACTTTCAAAACAATCGCAGCTATCGAGGTCAAAAACCGTACCGCTTGACATGGAATGACTCGTATATAAAAGTATGAAAACAAATTTTGAAAAAAGTAAATTTTTCGAAGGTCATGTATAACATTTTCTGAAGTAATTTGGCTTCCTAAACTCGAAAACGATATTAAAAAAAATTATGGATATTTTTTTTTATTAAAATTCCAATTTTCGGCGAAGTTACCATAAATATTTCTACACTCATTTTGGAAATATAAGTCCGATAACAACTGGTTATATGTTAAATTAAGGGTCTACAAATATTGCGTATTACACTTTCACATAGAAACAGTGGTTTAGGATCAGCCTCCAAAAATTTGAGAAAAAAATGTTCTTTTTTTTCGAAAACAAAAATCTATTTTTGCTGGCTCGAAAAAAATCATAAAAAGTGTCAAAAAGTAGGAAAAGGGTATTTTTTATTTTTTAATAGCTAACAATTTAGCAAAAAAAAAAACAATGTTTATTAGGGAGGGTTGATTTTTTTTTAAATCGTATAGCAAAAACGTAAACTACATAAAATTTTAGGAAAATTCTGCGAAGAAACCATGTATCTAAAATAAAATCATAATCCGCGCCTCTCGACTTGAGAAATTAGAATTATCGTCATTGGTACCCTTATTATTTCAGAAGTATAAGACCGATTGGGGCGACTAATTTCAGGTTAAATTTAAGATAGTTATGAGGGTTACAAATGTCGCCTTCAAGTAGAACCTAGAAAAATTAAAAAACGGATTTTGTTGAGTGTATGCATCGTTGACGTTTTTGTTAAAATTTATGATGTTTTAGTTCGGCTAAATTACATTAAAATTATATTATATTAAAGAAACTGGTGTTATTGTATTACATTTAATTATTTAAATAAATGATAAATATAATATAAATTTTCAAATCGAGAGGATTTTATGTTAGACCCATGTTTTCTTCGGAGAATTTTCTTAGAATTTAATGTAGATTACGTTTTTGCTATATATATATTATATATATTTAATGTTTATATTTAAAAAATATAAAAATATAAAGGGTGATTTTTTAAGAGCTTGATAACTTTTTTTTAAAAAAAAACGCATAAAATTTGCAAAATCTCATCGGTTCTTTATTTGAAACGTTAGATTGGTCCATGACATTTACTTTTTGAAGATAATTTCATTTAAATGTTGACCGCGGCTGCGTCTTAGGTGGTCCATTCGGAAAGTCCAATTTTGGGCAACTTTTTCGAGCATTTCGGCCGGAATAGCCCGAATTTCTTCGGAAATGTTGTCTTCCAAAGCTGGAATAGTTGCTGGCTTATTTCTGTAGACTTTAGACTTGACGTAGCCCCACAAAAAATAGTCTAAAGGCGTCAAATCGCATGATCTTGGTGGCCAACTTACCGGTCCATTTCTTGAGATGAATTGTTCTCCGAAGTTTTCCCTCAAAATGGCCATAGAATCGCGAGCTGTGTGGCATGTAGCGCCATCTTGTTGAAACCACATGTCAACCAAGTTCAGTTCTTCCATTTTGGGCAAAAAACAGTTGGATATCATCTCACGGTAGCGCTCACCATTCACAGTTACGTTACGATTCGCATCATCTTTGAAGAAGTACGGTCCAATGATGCCACCAGCCCATAAGCCGCACCAAACTGTGACTTTTTCTGGATGCATTGGTAGCTCTTGCAATGCTTCTGGCTGATATTCACTCCAAAATCGACAATTCTGCCTATTTACGTACCCATTGAGCCAAAAATGAGCTTCGTCGCTGAACACAATTTCTTTCTTTCTGAACTTTCTTAACAGAGCACGCATTTTGATAATAAAATTCAATGATTTGCAAGCGTTGCTCGTTAGTAAGTCTATTCATGATGAAATGTCAAAGCATACTGAGCATCTTTCTCTTTGACACCATGTCTGAAATCCCACGTGATCTGTCAAATACTAATGCATGAAAATCCTAACCTCAAAAAAATCACTCTTTAGAAGTTATGATACTCTTTGTAGAAGCAAAAGATTTTGTACAAAAATGATATTTTTTTAATTTATTTTAGTTTATCTTTATATAGCAATCCCAAAATTAGATAACAGAATAGTTTATTTTACTTTGTAATAGTTGGCATCGAAAAAAAAACTGGCCTTTTTAAAGAAAATCAATAGATAAATATACAAGTTATGGTCCTACTTGTATGACTATTGACTACTTGTATGACAATGTAAGCAAAAAATTTGTAAAAATAACACACTTTTTTTAAAATTCTCTTACATCTACGTAAAGTTCATAACTTCATAGATTTTCTTCAAAAATGTCTTGTTTTCTTCGTTAAGATGTCAGGGACTTAACCAACTTAACCAAAAATTTTAAAAAATCATGATTTTTTTTTTAAATCTTTTGCGTCTACAAAGAGTATCATAACATATACGGTTATCCATAGATCTTTTATATGTAAACATTTTTTTTGCTTTGTGGGAAAATGTCAATGGGGGTCACCAAAGCACAAAGAGCTTTATTCACGACTTTGGTGTCTTTGTCTGTATTTTAATCCATATGAATTAAACTGGTCACCATCACTAACTTCAATGAAATATCATTGAATTTATCCTATTTTCCCCATAAAACAATAATCTTCGAAAACGAAAAAATTATATGAAAGATGAGAAATATTAAAAGGATTTCCCCTAATCACAAAATCATAGTTATATTCATACAAATTATACATAATCCTAGAACATTCATCCAATATCCTCGACCTGTCATAAGTATCCTTATTAAAATAATGGTAACCCCAGCAAAAAGAGAGTAACCAAAGAAGTGAAAAAGATGTTGGTTGTGATTCGGCAATTTTTTGTGATATGAGATACAAATATATACTTTTGTGACGAATTTCAGCAAAATGCTTCTAGTTTTATAGAAAATCTTATAAAAAGTATTTTTTCAATTTTTGTTCCTACCTTCATGTGTTAGTTTTTAAATAAACAAAAAAGTAATTCCGCGATTTTTCAAAATGAATTTTTTATTAATAGCTAAAATTGTCAGTAAGACGCAAGTAATTTTCATGATAGAGCTCCTAGTATACTGAAACAATTATCCTCATAATATTTATGATTCACTTCATAAAATGTATGAAACCTATTTCATAAAGCACAAATCTGAACTGAAACATTTCATGCAATATCTCTGACATGCAATATCTTTATTTTGCATAATATAATTTATGAAAATTTTCATAGATTTTAAAATGAAGCTTCATTATATTTATGAAAAATTTTGTTAAATAAAAATTCGTTCTTCTGAAATTTCCAATACAAATAAAAAAAAAAGCTCTGACTTGTTTTAGTTGCGGGTAATTGGTTCACTCATCACCTCATCATTGTGAGAACCTTTGCTATGAATATGTCTTCGACCTAATTCAGGGTACATACTTATGCCAGTGTTAACACAGGACAAATGAGAATTGCTAGCAGTGTAGTATTCAAACGCATAAAGTCGACACACCAAAAAACTATTTGTAAATTATGAACCGTTTCATAAAAACAACAACAACCTTCATTATCTTTATGAAAACATTTCGCAACACAAATATTTTATTGGTCATGACAGATGTCATAATCTTTAAGAAATTTTTATTTAATACAATGAATTTTTTCTTTGATCTTATGAAACTTAGTTTCACTAATTTAAGAATTTTATTTTATGAAGTATGAAATGTTTGTGAAAAAAATCGTATGATACATTTCATATCATTTATGAATTTTTCATGTATATTAAGAAAAATCTCGCCAAATTTATGAAAACCTTTTGTGTAATCGCTTCAAAAAATTATGAAGGAAAATTCTCTCAGTGCAGTCGAAATTAAAAAAAATATTTAATAGAAATAATTAAAAGAGCATACTTTCAGCTGGTTTCAAAAGAAGCTGTGGATATTCTCGTCTAAAATTAAATTAATATTTGGTTTGTTTAATTCGTTGCCCCAAAATATCGGCTTTATCATTGTCACTATTAGGGAGCTAGCCAGCTTTTTTTACGATTTTAATCCTATTTTTAATCCATTTTTATAAAACTCGTGTTTTAAGGGGATCGCTGTATAGGTGTTTTTGATTGCTAATTGTGATTTTTGAATTTCTTAACCCACTGTTCAAATTCTTAAATTTTAACTAAAAACGAACGCCTTGACTGGCCGACATTTACAGTTCATCGAACTGACATACTCTCGACGTTCAAAGACCGAAGCGATTTACTTCACCGCTTTACATCCGTTGAAATCGTTAATTGTTTCTCTTTAAGTGGCATGTGATATTAGGGTGTGTTGATTTTAGACAATTTTTGAATTTCAAAAACGTGTAGTTAAAAAAGTGGTGAAATGCTTTGCCTTTCTCAGATATATTTGTATTTTTGTGATAAAATTTAGTTTAGCTCGGTAAATCGTCAAAAGAAAAATCGTCTATTAAAAAAAACGTTTTTTATTTTTTTTGAAAGAAACATTTGTATCCCACATAATTAGCTTAAATTTGATATTAGTCGCCTCGATCGGAATTACACTTCAAAGATTAGAAGTGTACATATATTGCAAATATATCTTTCACGTAGAAACAGTGGTTTAGTAGGGATCGTTAATAAGATAATCGAATAAACGTGTTTTTTTTTTTTGAAAAAAATCGATTTTCTTTTAACAATTTATCGAGCTAAACTAATTTTTATCACAAAAATTAAAAAAAGCTTTTCACAACTAAACGTTTTCAAAATTTCGAAATAAAAAAAAAATTATTATTTCTAAAGTATAAGACCGATCGGTGTGACTAATTTTAGGGTAAATTTAAGGTAATTACGAGGGCTACAAATGTCTCTATCAAGTGAAGCCAGTGGTTTAGTAGCAGTCTACACTGGTCCCAAATCCATTTTTTATGGCATAAAGTCGAAAAATAAAGTTACAATCTTGTAATTTTGCAGATTTGCTAGACATAACATACGTAAAAAATAAAAATAAAATTGGGCCGATCGGACCACGCCCACTACCACCTCCTATATAAACTCAATATATAAACAGCAAAATTATCGCTCTGTATTGGTACAGGGTGACCAAAAACAAAATTTTATGAAAGTTTAAAAGAATGAGGATTTGTTTACTTTGACGAAATGTGTTTTTCTGAACATTATTAACAAAGCAAAATATGGCATACGAATATTATATTATATTACTTGTCACTGCAATTTAAATAATTATTTCAAAATATAAAATATAATGTCTACATACATATGTACAAAAAGGTGAATGATGTTGTATATCATTTTAAAGGTACTTTCAATACCTTTTAAATAAAATATTGATGCGTCTCGTATACAAAACTGATTCAGAGATATAATCATATATACATATGTCTATGGCTAATCTAAAGCTGTGCTAAAATAAAAAGACAATTGTTGGAGTTCGCCGAAAAATGCTGACGAGATATTAATTCCACAATAAACTACAACCTCAGACGAACACTTTCACATTTACACATTGAGTCCAGTTGAGTCATACATATAACTTTTAGTCCATGACATTTATAGATTACTAACTGAACCCCGCCCGCTTCGCCAGGCAAAAAAACAAATGGTAAAATTAAAATCAGGTTTCATATTGATATTATCGTGGTCAGTAATATATACGTTCCAATTTTCAGCCTTCTAGCTAAAAAACACTTTTGCCACGCCCCCACCACCCACGGAACGAAAATTCAAAATCCGACATCATATTTATCTTTCTCGTTATCAGTAATAAATACGTTCCAATTTTCAGCCTTCTAGCTCTCAAAAACACTTTTGCCACGCCTCAACGCCCACGAAACGAAAATCCAAATTTCGGTATCATATTTATCATTCTCGTGGTCAGTAATATATATGTACCATTTTTCAGTCTTCTTGCTCTCAAAAACGCTTTTGCCACGCCCACTCCGCCCACAAAAAGAAAATCCAAATTTCGGCCTCAAATTGATCTTTCTCGTGGTCAGTAATATATATGTACCAATTTTCAGCCTACTACCTCTCAAAAACACTATTACCGCGCCCCACTGCCCACCAAACGAAAATTCAAAATCCAGCATCATATTTATCTTTCTCGTGGTCAGTAATATATATGTACCAATTTTCAGCCTTCTAGCTCTCAAAAAAACTTTTGCCACGCCCACTCCGCCCACAAAACGAAAATCCAAATTTCGGCATCAAATTGATCTTTCTCGTGGTCAGTAATATATACATTCCATTTTTCAGCCTTCTAGCTCAAAGAACACTATTGCCACGCCCACCCCGCCCACAAAACGAAAATCCAAATATCGGCATCATATTTATCATTCTCGTGGTCAGTAATATATACGTTCCAATTTTCAGCCTTCTAGCTCAAAAAAAAACACTATTGTCACGCCCACTCCGTCCACAAAATAAAATTTCAAATTTCGGCGTCATATTTTTCATTATCGTGGTCAGTAAAATGTATGTACCAATTTCCAGCCTTCTAGCTCTCAAAAACACTTTTGCCACGCCCATTCCGCCCACAGAGCTAATTTTTAAAAAATTCTATAGCCTATAGTTCCTTCCAGACCTGCATCTACCTGTACTGAAAATTTCAACAACATCGGTTCAGCCGTTTACACGTGATTGCGGAACAAACAGACAGACAGACTTACACTAAGGTTTTATAATATTAATAGGGATAATAGGGATGTTCTCTACAAATCACAAAATAGCAATTCCTTTGAATTCTGACAAGACCACAATAATCATAAAATGTTAAATATAATTTTTCAACTACTAACTCTTGCCGTTAACTTTCATAATATAGTCGCTTTATTATTTTCTTTATATCAAAATTAATTCCACTTTTTTGAACCGCAAAGTTTAAGTGCCATTCAGGCTTGTGGTGTTGCCACCTAATTTTCTCCAGTACATTTTCTTTATTGCTTGGAGTGGTGCCATAAATTAAATATATGCACATTTAATACTTTCCAATTTTAATTTTTTTGAATTTCTGCCAAAAAAATTGGATTTGGGACCATAGTGCAGTCGTTCAAAAACAATAAAAAACGTGTTTTGTTGAGTGTTCGTGGGCTTTTTGTTAAATTTTATGATGTTTTAGTTCGGCTAAAGACTTATATTAAAAAACTGGTGTTTTTGTTTTAATTTTAATTATCGAAATAAACGATTTTTCTTTTTCAAAGTGGAATCCAGGCACTAGTATTGAAGTTAAGAAGGATTTACTTCTATCTAGGTTAGGGACAATTGTATGGGAGGTATTAGAAGGGGCGTGGCAAAAGCATACATATTTTACAGACTTAAAGTGATTATAAATTATTATATACAAATTATAAAAAAAATTTTCAAATATAAAATTGCAACTGATTTCGACTATCCGTATGGAAGTTATTTTAACCAAAGCTTTTGTCATTTTGTGTGGGAGGTAGCAAAAGGGGTGTGGCAATATCGCCCATATTTCAAGTGAATGCAACGTCTATAAAAGCATTTTCGAATGTTAAATATCAGAGTATTCCGATCATCCGCATATATGTTATAGCAGCTTTAATTTAATCACCCTAATCTAGGTGATTTATGTGTGAGGTTGTAGAAGGGGCGCCATATTTTGTACGCTTAATGTGATTGTAAAAACTTTTCAATTTCCAAAATATAGCGGATTCCGAATATCAGTGTGGAAGTTATATGGTTTTAATTTAGCATATGAATATGGATCATGGCTAACGTGACCATCTCTTATTGGACAAAAACCAGGATTTTGTAGAAAAAAAGCGGGATCGTGAAAATCTAACCAAAAAATTTAAACATAAAAAACTACGCTTTATCTGCATTATAAATTAAAATGTCTGTGCTTAAAATATGACTGCCTGACCTTGTGGACGTGCAAAGGCTTTTTTCTTCAAATTCGTACTTTTAGGGTCACGAAACTGATATATAGGGAATCATGAACTTCCGGCAGGGTAGCCTGTGTGTGTAGACAATTTTTTAAAACAGTAAAAAGTCGACAGGCTAGTATCGGTAATACTGTGAAATTCACTCCATGGTGGAGGGTATATAAGATTAGACATGAACGAACTTAACTCAATTTTACTAGTTTCTTTTTATCAATTTTTCATAGTACTCGATGCTATCTTCAAAATGTAAAGAAATCTGCACATAATTTGTATTTTGAATTGTAGTTTAAAGAGCTTAATATCCGGGTAGAATTTCATGGAAGTATATATATTTTGTTAATCTACATGTGTTTGTAACTACATTATGGCGTTCATTCATAAACTGTTTGACATTGAATGTCATGTCTATGTTTTAAATAAAACAATTGAAAAACACAGCATTGCATTACATTTTATCAAAATATAGATTAAATTACTATTAATAATCTTAAATTTTCCCTTAAAACTAGAGCAAAAATTTAGAGTAAAGTAAAGATTAATTAAATATTTTAGGAATTGTGGATTTTTTCGGTTACCAACAAATTTTTAAGTGCCATTTTTGAATTGATATTCTAACAAAAATAATCTAAAACGAAAAGCGGGATGGACGGTCACCTTAGTCATGGCTCAAACAGCTTAAAAAATCATGAAACGGATTTGGTAGAAACATACTTAGGGTCTTAAGTCTCTCCTTCAATGCGTTACACTTTTTGTCTGTACCAAATGATATATACCTTCCTACTCTATAGATTGAAGGTATTAAAATAAAAATATATCTGAGAAAGGCAAAGCTTCTAACTACACGTTTTTCAAAATCAAAAATTGTCTTAAATCAACACACCCTAATGTGATATGCTCTTGTTGGAAAATGCAAAAAACAAACAATTAAAAGTTAGTAGTGGAGTACTTGAGACACGTGTATCCGGACTATCTATATATGATTGACCCCTGAAACCCTCTGCCGACGACACCGGATGAACTCTTTCCATTCATCTGTCACCTTCCAATGTCGTCAACACTATGCAACAAAAAATTTTGCCGAAGGGCCAAAAATAAAATTTTCTGGTGTAGTTTAGATTTCAAAACCCGAAATGATATTATTTTTTTTACGGATAACTTTTTTTTTTACTTTTATACCCTCCACTTCCAGGCTGGGGGTATACTAACTTTGTCATTCAAATATCAAATATCGATCTGAGACCCTATAAGTATCGTCAACAAATTCTAAGACGATCTAGCCATGTCAAAATTTTGCATGGATATATCTTCTAGTTGTAGGTTGGGATTGCAAATAGGCGAAATCGGTCAGCAGTGAAAATGTTTTCCCTCACAATTACTGAAAATACCCCTAATTTTCATCGTGTTTTTTTGAATATGGCAAAAACGTGCACAATAAAGTGATTTTTGTTTGTAGGGGGTGAAATGGGACAAAAAGGGATAAAAATGGTACCTATCAACGTACAACAGCTAGAAACACGATATTTGGTGTGTACATTCCTCTAATTGAGTGGATACATAGTATGCAAGTATTTTTTCCAAATTCGTACTTTTAAGGGGTAAATGGGAATAGAGGGATAAAAATGGTACCAACCAAACGGCTGCACCTACAATAATGAAATTCGGTGTATACATTCCTTTGATTGCGTAGACACGTAAAATAGAAGGATTTTTCGAAATTCGTACTTTTTGAGGTTAAATGTAACCTGCATGGACACGAAAAATAAAAAGTTTTTTTTTTTTCAAATTCCTACTTTCAAGAGGTACAATGAGAACAGAGGGATACAAATGGTACCAACTAAACGGCTACAGCTAGAATCATTAAATTTGGTATGTACATCGCTCTAATTGCGTAAAATTCCAAAATAAAAAGATTTTCGAAAGTCGTACTTGGGGAAAATGGGAATTTTTTTTTTAAATTCCTACTTTCAAGAGGTACAATGAGAACAGAGGGATACAAATGGTACCAACTAAACGGCTACAGCTAGAATCATTAAATTTGGTATGTACATCGCTCTAACTGCGTAAAATTCCAAAATAAAAAAAATTTCGAAAGTCGTACTTGGGGAAAATGGGAAAAAGGGGATAAAAATGATACCAACCCAATGGACGCAGCTAGAATCAAGGAATTTGATGTATAGATTGATTTGAAGTATTATTTCCATATATATATATATAGTAGGCTGGGCGCTGGCCATACAAATGTAAAGACAATTTCCAGTCACCCCACGAAAATAAAGTTTGGATTGTTTAATAATTATCTGCAAAATAGTTCGTCACTGGCTCAAGCCAGTGCTATAAACTTCCAATAATTCGACCAATAAGTTACTCTAAGACAAGAATCAAAATTTATATTTAAAGTCCTTCCAAGGGTCTATTAATTCGGAAAAAAATTATGGACAAAACGGCAACATGAACAAAATTACACGGGAAAAGCATGATTTTTAGAGGTGTTTTCAGGAGCGTTTAGCTCACAGACGGCTTGACCCAGTGACGAAATATTTTGCAGATCATCATTAAACAAACCATTCTTCATTTCTGGGCGGGTGGCCGCAGCAATTCATTTTCGTGACCATCCTAATATATAGTATAAACATATTGCTAGCTTTGTCTTATAAGCGTGGTTTAAATTATTAAAATTTTAAATTTGATTTGAACTGGGATATTGTCCTGGCTCAAGACCATTTTGCATCTATATTTAATAGAATGCAAATTTATTTACAAATGGCATGGTGACATTTATTACTTGGCTGCAGACTACCACGATCATGATTTCGACCATGTCAAAAGTCTTTTAAATTTATTAATAATTTTTTTTTTCATTATTTTTATTTGTTTTGGTTAGCCCATATTTCCAATCGATGTTGCCATTTTGTTTCACTTTTTCACAGCAGTGTTGCCAACTATTAGCCATCCAAGATATTATTTTCTGTGATAACGTACTAGCTGATTTTTAAGTGCGCCGCAAAAAACACCCCTATTATTTGCTGTTAGTAGCAGATCTTTTAAAAGTCTTGATTCATATGATGTAATAAATATATATACATATTAAAAATAATAAATCATAGAAGTCGTTTAGTTATGAGCAGATAGATAGATATGCACACACATATGGCAAACGCCATTAGCCTCCGTGTGTAAAGATTTAAATTACATCGTTTATGTCATTTTCTGTCGCTGTGCGTTAATCGCTCGTTGCATTATTCGATTCAATGAAGCCTCAGCGTCACTAATGATTGCTTGGACGCTTGCTTGAATACGTGAACCTTTGTATTTGCTTTATAATTCGTATTTATTTAAAGTAAAAATACTCCCAGTAATGGTGATATCAGTAGATATGTAAATTGTTATATGTATAAATATTATTATTATTCAATAAACGTGTGGTTTCGATACAAATGTATCACTATGAACCCTATGTATATATCTATATAAAAATGAATCTGAGTTTGTTTGTTCTTTATAGCAGCCTAAACTACTGGACCGATCTTCTTGAAATTTTCACAGTATGATCATGCTGAACCGGTGGTGAAAATAGGCTATATATAAACTTTTGATATATTCAGTGGGCGGTGGTGAAAATAGGCTATATAAATTTTTGATATCTTCAGTGGGCGTGGCACCTCCCACACAAATGGGGGATTTATTCGATTTTTATAAATTAACATATTCGGAGTACTGTTGCAGCTAGAGTCTTGCATTTTTGTGAAAGTTCACAAATTGTTAGTCTGCCCAAAAATGGGCGGTATTGGAAAAGTGGGCGTGGCACCTCCCATACGAATTTAAAATCTATTATTGAATATTATCAGTTCTATGACACCTAGAGTGCTGAATTTTTGTGCAAGTGCATCTAGCATCAATGCGTATAGTTGTGCCAAAAATGGGCGGTATTAGAAAAGTGGGCGTGGCAGCTCCCATACGAAGTTAAAACCCAATTTTGAATATTGTCAGTTCTATGAAACCTAGAGTGCTGAAATTTTGTGTAAGTGCATCTAGCATCAATGTCCGTAGCTGTGCCAAAAATGGGCGGTATTAGAAAAGTGGGCGTGGCAGCTCCCATACGAAGTTAAACCCCATTTTCGAATATATTCCGTTCTATGACAGATACAATACTGAAATTTTGTCTGAGTGCATCCAGCATCAATGTCCGTAGCTGTGCCAAAAATGGGCGGTATTGGAAAAGTGGGCGTGGCACCTCCCAAACGAAGTTAAACCCCATTTTCGAATATTGTCCGTTCCGTGACACCTAGAGCGCTGAAATTTTGTGCCAGGGCATCTAGCATCAATATGCGTAGTTGTGCAAAAAATGGGCGGTATTAGAAAAGTGGGCGTGGCAGCTCTCATACGAGGTTAAACCCCATTTTCGAATATATTCCGTTCTATGACAGATACAATACTGAAATTTTGTCTGAGTGCATCCAGCATCAATGTCCGTAGCTGTGCCAAAAATGGGCGGTATTAGAAAAGTGGGCGTGGCAGCTCCCATACGAAGTTAAACCCCATTTTCGAATATATTCCGTTCTATGACAGATACAATACTGAAATTTTGTCTGAGTGCATCCAGCATCAATGTCCGTAGCTGTGCCAAAAATGGGCGGTATTGGAAAAGTGGGCGTGACACCTCCCATACGACGGTAAAAAAGTATTGAATATTGACATCAATGTTCGTTGTTGTGCCAAAAATGGGCGGTATTGGAATAGTGGGCATGGTACCTACCATACGAAGTTAAAAGTTAAGTTTTCGACTAAATTCAGTTCTCCCATACGAAGTTAAAACCTTTTATCGAATATATTCAGTTCGATGACAGCTACAATACTGAAATTTTCTGTGAGTGCTTCAGGCATCAATGTGCGTAATTGTGACAACAATGGTATTGGAAGAGTGGGCGTTAAACTTCCCATACGAAGTTAAAATTTTACATTGTGGGTTTTAAATTAAACGCACGGGAACAATACGAATAAACTTCAAATATTCACGCAACATGGATGGGGTTTCTTGATTTGGAAATGATGACTGGATTGTTTAACGATGATCTGCGTCTACAATAGGGATGGGATAGTGAGTGTGAGGCTCGGAAAAAAATTAATGAGCCAAAAATTGGGGTTGGTGGGGTCAAATAGATAAACTGCCTCGGAGTCGCCCCCAGAAGGGTTAAATGTTTGAACGACCCTCATTAGTTTTCCCTCCCCCGCATTTTTTCGAACATACATACCTGCACTCCTCAAGGGGGATACCATACAAAATTTTTTAAAAGCAAATTCGGCAAATGAGTTGTGCTCCTCATTCGTTGGTGAGAATCATCTCATTATAGAGGCCGGGTTTGATGTTGAAAAGTCGCTGCGAAGCCACTTGAAAAGACTTTTGACATGGTCGAAATCATGATCGTGGTAGTCTGCAGCCAAGTAATAAATGTCACCATGCCATTTGTAAATAAATTTGCATTCTAAAGAGTGATTTTTTTGAGGTTAGGATTTTCATGCATTAGTATTTGACAGATCACGTGGGATTTCAGACATGGTGTCAAAGAGAAAGATGCTCAGTATGCTTTGACATTTCATCATGAATCGTCTTACAAACGAACAACGCTTGCAAATTATTGAATTTTATTATCAAAATGCGTGCTCTGTTAAGAAAGTTCATTGCGCGCTTCCATTTTATGGTCAGTTTAATCGACCCACTGAAGCGGCTATTCGGGCTATTGTGACTAAATTTCGCACCAAATTTACATTGTTGGACATTAAACCACCAACACGCTTACGTAGAGTGCGAACTGAAGAAAATATCGCAGCTGTATCGGCCAGTGTTAATGATGACCACCAATTTTCGATTCGTCGCCGTTCGCACCAATTGGGTCTCTGTTACTCAAAAACGTGGAAATGCCAAAATTGGACTAAGCGGATGGACCACCTAAGACGCAGCCGCGGTCAACATTTAAATGAAATTATCTTCAAAAAGTAAATGTCATGGACCAATCTAACGTTTCAAATAAAGAACCGATGAGATTTTGCAAATTTTATGCGTTTTTTTAAAAAAAAAAGCTCTTAAAAAATCACCCTTTATTAAATATAGAAGCAAAATGGTCTTGAGCCAGGACAATATCCCAGTTCAAATTAAATTATTTTTTTTTTATAAAATTTGTTCTCACCGCTCTTCCGGCCCAAGGAGGCCGCTAGTGGAGTAAAATGTACGACCGACTGAACATACCCACCTCCTATCTTCAGTCCTTAAGGTGGACAGCAAGACCCAAAACTGCCCCGGAGTTTTCATAAAAAATTATGAAAAATAAAAAAATGTATGGGGACCATCTTACGGGTTGAAGATAGAATGAAAGTTCTGAGCAAATATTGGGGGATGGCAAATTTTATAAAAATTACTTTTTGTATGGGAGCCCCACTAAGGAGTAGGGATAAGGGGTAAATATGTTAGGAAAAAATGTTTGGGATGGAAAAGTAATGGAGGTCGGTCTTACATTTAATTCAGCTAGGGCCGACTTTGGGACAGTTTTGGGTCTTATTGTCATAACAAAAATTATAAAAAATAAAAAAATCGTATGGGCCACCACCTTAAGGGTTGAAGATAGAAGGTAGGTCTGTTCAGAGAAAATGCGGGAGGTAAACAAATATTGGGGGTCTGTCATACATTAGATTCCTCTACCGGCCTCCTTGGGTCAGTAAGAGCGGTGGGAACAAATTTTATAAACAAATATTTTTTGTATGGGACCTCCTTTAAGGAGTGGGGACAGTGGGTATGTGTGTTGGGGAGGGAAAATTAATGTGGGTCTTTCATATATTTAACCCCTCTGGGTCGACTCCTAGGCAGTTTTCGGTCTTTTTTGTACTTTTACCTCTTTTCCCTCACCTTTTACCCCGAGGAGCGCCCATTTACACCAGAGCTGTTAAGTAATGATTAGTAATCGTAATCATTAGTAATTAGATTACTTTTTTTTAAGTAGAAGTAATGATTACAATACGATTACATTCAGTTTTATACGATTAGTAATTGATTACGATTACAAGTAATCAAAAAATAATCAGGATTACTTGCGATTACTGAAAAATAATCAAAAATAATCAAAAGTAATCAAAAATGAGTTCGACTACTTTAAATGATTACTTTTGATTACTTTTGACTATTTTAGATTACTTTTGATTTTCGCGAAATCGGTATGAGAGTCATAGTAGTCTGTTTGTCAAAACTTTTGACTTTTCAATATATGTCAGTTTTGATTTTTTCTGTTCTCGTTCTTTTGCCAGCTAAAACCGAAAGGTAACGGTAATCGCAAGTAATCCTGATTATTTTTTGATTATTTGTAGTCGTAATCAATTAGTAATCAGAAATTGTTGAATAGTGGATTATATAATCATTACGATTCTTTTTAAAAAGTAATGTAATTGATTACTAATCGTAATCGAAATTTAACAGCTCTGATTTACACTCACTCCACCACCCCCATTTTTGGCTCATGATTTTTTTCCGAACCTCCTAAAATTAGGGGTTCTAGCATATCAAAATCGAAAAGTCTAGCACTATTCCACCCCTAATGTTACAAGCGACATTGAATCTTAATACACATGGGTGATTCCATTGGAACGGGTGTGACACTTTTGTTTAAATATCTCCCATATTCATTGACTGAGATTTTTGAAAACGCCAGTTTAATCGGAATATTATTGCAAATATAAATATGTCTTAGCGTTTTAAATATTGGAGATATACAACAAACTAGAGCGTCACGGGTGTGACTTTAGCTTAGAAGAAAATCTTGAGGTTTTACTTATTTTCTTGAGATCGGAAATGTTCTTCCATTACATGACTTTATTTATTTTTGCTATTCAAAAAAGTAGTTTCTACACTTTCTTCTACAGTATACGTTACCGCCATCTCTTTATGAATATAGGAAATATAGGATATTATTTCTGTTACGACACCAGAAAAAAAAAGAAAAAAATAAATAATCAGACCTATTGTTGTCATTATTTTTTGAAATATAATCAAAAATATGTATTATGAGAATTATAAAAAGTATTAATGTTTATCGGTGTTGTTTTAAATTATAAATTAATTTTCAATTTTGTGCGAAAAAGGGTCACTTTACGTGGAGTCATCCACATGCAAAAAATCAGCCGGATCCGTTCGATAGATCGTAAGAAAATTACAAAACAAAAATGCGATGCATACAAATCATTTCAGCCATATTTCCCGCGAAAATGAAAATTTTGCAAAAATATCCTATTTATATTTTTTATTTAACATGGACGAATGTTAACCGTAGTAATCTGTGTGTATAAGTTGGCGTGTAATTTTGCTATGTAAGTGTGAAGAGCTTTATTTACAAGTTTGGAGACATTGCTAGCCCCCACTGACATTATCCGTCATTTTTTTCATAGAACATTTTAATCCTTAAATGTTCTTTTTGAAAAGAGTTTTTTTATATTCTCGAAAAAGACCGAAATAGACCCTTAAAGAGAGGAGTTAGAGGGTTAAGATATTCCACAAAAATGATCCTCATAAAATTCCATAATATAGTTCTTACAATAAGACATTAACTTGCAACATTTTGTTCATTTAATGCTCCCTTCGATCAAACAAAAAAATGAAAACTTTGACCCATTGTAAAAAGAAACTCCTTTCGATCAAAAAATGAAAACTTTGACACACTGTAAAAATAAACTCGGGGACCAGCTGGACTACACGTTTATTCTAGAAAAATGATCTACTCAACATGTCTTTTCAGAATTATAGGGTCGCTACTCTATTCCAAAAACGATGTTGGACAGTGTTATTAGGTAGTAAATTAGTTGTTTGCTCCGAACTTTATTAGCACAGCATTTCAGTGAATTCTCTGGATAACACCGTGCGACAGTACATTTTGGATGAAATTGGAAGTAATTGGATTTTAACAGATATTCTTCTCTTTGATTTGATATCCATATCACCTTTGTATGACTAGCAAAATTATGAAAATAAATTATTAAAACTTATGTTTGTATGTATGTATGTATCCTTTATAAATTAAAAGCCTTGTAAAAAGGAGAAAAAGTCGCCAAATGGGAAACTGAGTCATAGCTTTTCTATAGGTTGGGCCATTTAACATTTTAAATTTGAGCCAACGATTTCTTTGACTTCGTTTTTATTTTTATTTTCAGGTTTATGTTTGACCTTTGCACAATGGGAAGCTGTAGGCTCGAACAAAATTGGGAAATATTAAAAACATACTTCTTTGAGTAGTAGTGAGTCTTTAACGCAAACAGTAAGAAATTTACATTCGGTGGCCATGTCAATAAGCAAAATTGTCGTATATGGGGATCAGAGAATCCACACGTGACTATTGAGTAGCCAATGCATCCACAACGAGTCACTGTTTGGTGTGGATTTTTGGCTGGCGGTATCATTGGGACATGTACTGAAAAATCATATGAATGCTATTGTGTTCCATTATTAAATGACAAATTTCAAGCTTTCCAATAAAACCAGAAATTTGAAAAAAAAAAATCAGTACTAATTATAGCCGATTCTAATTTTAAATTGTCGCACAGCGTAATATTCAATGAACGATTTTACTTGTTAATACCAATTTAGCCAATTGACTAAATATAGGAAAATGTCAGACCTAATCCCAATTCATATCCCCCCAAGTAATGGCCTACGATCGCTCAACCCACTACTTTAAAACAAATTAGCAACTCCACTACACTTTCAGTGGTCACCTTTAATTCTGCAAAGAAGAAGAATACGTTTCAATTCAATTAAGGACATTTCTCAATGCAAATCAAAGTATACAACAACAACATTCATACTTCTCTCCATTTATAAGTTATTAAAATTATATATTCATTAGTCAGCAGATGTTGAGGTAGACATGGCCATTACATACATTTACACGCCTTTTCACAGCGAAAGAATGGCAATGGGGGGGGGAAACGTAATCGACTTCAATTCAATTCCAGTCAATTCCATTAAGAGCAGATTTATGTAGGTGAGAGAGAGAGAGAGATGATGGAAAGTGAGGGTAGAGTCTGAGATAAGAAGCATTGGGACATTTTATTATATGAAACACAATTGGTAACTAATTAAAAATATTTCTATAGAAATCTTCGAGACGGAAGAGTTTCGACAAAAATTTCGTTAAAAAATTATACACGATTTTTTTAAATTCCTTTACTTCTACAAAAAGGACCATAACTTCTACATTTATCCATAGATTTTCTTCAAACAGGCCTTGTTTTCTTCGTGAAGATAATAAAATAATAATAATTATTTTATTAATTGGTAAAGGCTATTATTTAATTGGTAAAGGCTATTTCGCGCTATTCAAATAAGTATTAACAAGTAAAAACGGCCGGGCCGAACTTTATATACCCTCCACCATAGACTGCATTCCACAGAGACTGCTGATTTGCGTAGAGGTGCAGTAACATTACAGGAAAATTTAATTTTTTTTTAATATAGCCAAACCAAAAAAAAATAAAAACACAAATAAAATAAAAGTACAAATTTTTAAAATCCATTATCTCACGTACACAGTGCAAGATAACCTAACATCATGATTCAACCAATTTTTGCCGTAAAAGTCAAAAGTACGAATTTGAAAAAATCTTTTTATTTTTGTGTCTATGCAGTCAGAGGAATGTATACACAGAATTTCATTATTCTAGCTGCGGCCATTTGGTTGTTACCATTTTTATCCCACTTTACCCCCTTAAGAGTAAGACTTTCTAAAATATCTTTATTTTACGCGTTTTCCCCATTAGAGGGATGAACACACCGCATTTCATCATTCCAGCTGTAGCCATTTAATTGGTACTATTTGTATCGCCTTTTTCCATTTCACCCTTTAAGAGTACGACTTTGCAAAATCTCCTTATTTTACGTGTCTACGCAATTAGAGGGATGTACATACCGAATTTCATCATTCTAGCTGTAGTCGTTTAGTTAGTACTATTTTTATCCCTCTGTACCCATTGTATCCCTTGAAAGTACGAATTTGGAAAAAACCTTTTATTTTTCGTGTCTACGCAGTCAGAGGAATGTATACTCCGAATTTCACGACTCTAGCTGCGGTCATTTGGTTGGTACTATTTTTATCCCCTTTCCATTTTAACCCCAAAAAGTACGATTTTCCGAAAATACGTTTATTTTACGTGTCTACGCAATCAGAGGAATGTATACACCGAATTTCATTATTCTAGGTGCAGCCGTTTGGTTGGTACCATTTTTATACCCTCCACCTCCACTTTGTCATTCCGTTTGTAACACCTCGAAATATTCATCGGAGACCCCATAAAGTATATATATTCTGGGTCGTGGTAAAATTCTAAGACGATATAGACATGTCCGTCTGTCCGTCTGTCCGCCTGTCTGTCTGTCTGTCTGTCTGTTGAAAGCACGATAGCGGCGAACGAAATGAGCTAGGAGGTTCAAATTTTTCCTAAATGTGTCTTATGGTTGTAGATCGGTTGGGATTGAAAGTGGACGAAATCGGCCCAGAGGGAAAAATTTTTCCCTCACAAGGACTGAAAATACCCCTAATATTTTGTGTATTTCAGCATGTTTTTTTAACATATTAGCTTGTATTCACTTGATATTCGCAATGCGCATTCCCTTTATAGCATAAAAGGCCACCATAGAGTGATTCTTATTTGTAGGGGGCGAAATGGGACAAAAAGGGATAGAAATGGTACCTTTCAAACGACAACAGATAGAAACACGAAATTTGGCGTGTACATTCCCCTAATAGAGTAGATAAATAATATAAAAGTATTTCGTCTAAATTCGTACTTTAAAGGGGTTAAATGGGGCAAAAGGGATAAAAATAGTACCAACATAACGGCTGCACCTAGAATAGTGAAATTCGATATATACATTCCTCTGATTGCGTAGACACGTAAAATAAAAGAACTTTCCAAAATTCGTACTTTTTGGGGTTCAAATGGAAAAAGGGGATAAAAATAGTACCTACCAAATGACAGCAGCTAGAATCATGAAATTCGGAGTATACATTCCTCTGACTGCGTAGACACGAAAAATAAAACGTTTTTTTCCCAATTCGTACTTTCAAGGGATACAATGGCTACAGGGGATAAAAATAGTACCAACTAAACGAATACAGCTAGAATGATGAAATTCGGTATGTACATCCCTCTAATTGCGTAGACACGTAAAATAAAGAGATTTTAGATAGTCGTACTCTTGAGGGAGCAAAATTGGAAAAAGGGGATAAAAATGGTACCAACAAAATGGCCGCTTGTAGAATCATGGAATTCGGTGTATACATTCCTCTGACTGCACAGCCACGTAAAATATTTTTTTCCAAATTCGTACTTTATTTTGTTGCTTTTACGTCAAAAAATGGTAGAATCATGAAGTTGTCTTGTACTGCGTACGTGAGAGATAAGGTATTTTCAAAATTTATACTTTTGAAATTAAAATAGGATGGAAATACAACCAACCAAACGACTGTATCTGAAAATACACTCTCTATCCCCCAATATTTAGGGTATTTATGATTGCTCCCTTATATTTACTTTATGAATTGAAGTATTATATCCATTATATATATATATATATAGTATACAAATATTGGTAGCCTTGGCTTATTAATTAAATTTCTTATTTTCATACAGTTAAAATTTGTTGCGGACATTCCTGTTGTAGCTTGGAAGCACCACAAAGAAAATAAAAGTTTTAGCTTGCGAAATGGGACAGAAAGGGATAAAATATTGTACCAATGATACGACAACAGCTAGAATCATGAAATTCGGTGTGTACATCCCTCTAATTGCATAGACACGTAAAATAGAGGGATTTTTCGAAAGAGGGATAAAAATGGGACATACCAAACCGCTGAAGTTGAAATCATGAAATTCGGTGTATACATTCTGACTATGAATACTCGAAAAAGGGTTTTTTTCGAAATTTGTACATTTGGGCGGAGAATGGGGCGAATGGGGATATCTTTAAAATGTATACTTTTCTTATCACTTTGTCTGTATCTGAAAATGCTTCTTTCTAATGGCGACTGATTGTCGATTTTAAACAGTGCGCATAAGTATACATTATAGTTTGAAATAGTAAACAAATATAGTAATGTTCATAAAAATATCACAATTTTCGTAATATGGTACTGTACTTCTATGTAAAGTCGACATCCTTTAATCTGCTGGTAATACTGTGGAATGCACTGTGGTGGAGGGTATATAAGATTCGGCCCGGCCGAACTTAACGCCTTCTTACTTGTTATCCCTCTATTACCATTTTACCCCTTAAAAGTACGAATTTGGAAAAAATACTTTTACATTATGTATCTACACAATTAGAGGAATGTACAAACCAAATTTCATGTTTCTAGCTGTTATCGTTTGATAGGTACCATTTTTATCCCTTTTTTGTCCCATTTCGTCCCCTACGAATAATAATCACTTTATGGTGCACGTTTTTGCTTTAAAGGGAATGCACAAACCATTATCAAGCAAGTACAAGCAGACTATTGGAAATATATGCTTAAATGCTCTAAAATATTAGGGATTATTGTGGGTATTTTTAGTCCTTGTGAGGGAAAAATTTTTCCCTTTGGGCCGATTTCAATCCCAACTGATCTACGACTATAAGACACATTTATGGAAAATTTGGACGTCTTAGCTCCTTTCGTTTAGATGCTAGCGTGCTTTCAACAGACGGACGGACGGACATGGATAGATCGTCTTAGAATTTTATGACTACATATACTTTATATGGTCTCAGGTCGATATTTCAAGGTGTTACAAACGGAAGGACAAAGTTATTAAGCCCCCATCCTGGAGTTGGAGGGTATACAAATTATATTTTATTATTATTTTAGGCTTGGATAAATAAAAAAATCATAAAAATTGTTTTTATGTTGATTTTATGAATCGGCTTGGACACACAATTATTCTTTTTTGTTGCCTAGTGAAATTAAAAGTCCTGCAAAAAGGAGAAAAGGTGACCCAATGAAACACTGTGTACACAGATTTTCTACATACTAGAGACCGTATGTCTCTTGTATATGTCTGAGTATATGATTTTGTTAGGGTCCAAAAAGTGCTGTTGCACTGTGTAATTGCTATTGGCTCTGATATTTCCTTAGTTGGTCCTAGTTACTCCCTTTTTTATGAACCACAAAATCCTTGGGTACCAATTTACCCAAACTTATTGAACGGACATCGTTTGTAATGTCACACAAATCATGACAATCATGGAGCCAATAAAAGCCCAATAAAAGGATAACGGCAATAAAATGTGAAATAACTAATAAAAGTTTAACTCTCAACTCTTGCTTTACTCACATCAGAAATAATGAAGCCTACTTTTAAGAGAACAGCAACAAAAAGGTCAAGCATACTTCAAAGAGAGAGCTATGACAGTAAAAAAAATCGTAGCATACTTTCAAGAGTACAGAACAACAGCCAAAGGCTCTTGCTCTTGGGATGTTTTAAATGAAGTGGACTTTTAAGAGCGAACAGGATGTAGAGTATACATGCGAGTGCATCGAGGGTTTATGTGGCCGCTCACTTTCATAAGGGAGCCTCAAATAGTACCCTTAAGAGAACATATCCATAGCCTTTCTGATAGGTACATACACAACGATAAGAGCGTCATTTGACCTTTTCTGGTGGGGTGGTTGTAGTTTCGGAACAACGATTTAATGATATTTCCACCACCGATGTTGTTCGAAGCAGAGGGTCATACGATACTTACAGCCATTTACATATATTTCAGAGAGAGAGGGAGGGAGAGAGAGTGAGCGAGGATGTGAATGTGTGTGTATGTGTAACATAATATCCCTATGCACTAACCACCCCCGAGGTTCCTCCCAGCCCTAACCCCACATTTTATGTTTACCCTGCTCGATTTAAGGGTAGTTTTCTTTTTTCGAGGGGGTTTTTTCTATACCAAAGCCAAGAAAAAGCCCTCCTTTTGGTGAACAATTACACGACATGAACACACATACTCGTAGTCATGGACATGTTTTGTTTTTGTTGTTGCAACTATCTTGAGTCGAGATCATACTTAACTGTATACAAAAGAAATATCCTAAACACACACACACACACGCATACGAGTAGATTGTGAAACTACGCAGTAGTGTGTTAATACCTGAGTGCATGGAGTGGTGAGCGTGTGTGAGTGTGAACGTAAATGTAAATATACATAGGTGCCGTGTAATCCCAGCGGTATAGGAAGGAAGGAAAATTTTAAGAAGGCCTTTATGTATGTTATCATAAGGCAAGAGAAAGTATGATATCCTAGGCGCCCCTATCTGGCCAAATATTTGATAGAGCACCTCAAAATAAAAATTTGAATTAGTGGACATATTATTGATATCTCCCTTGGTTACAGAGTTAACGTAGGTTAAAGTTTGAAAAATTAAATTGTGTCGAAATCGAAAATTAGAAAGAAATAAATCGAAAAAATATTCGATAACTTTTTTTACTTATCGATAACTTCCTTAGCGGTCGATTGTGGAAATTCGATAAAAACTATGTGTAATTTTGCTTTAAATAAAATTACAATAGTTTTTTTTTTGGCAAATCATGCATGACTCATATCAAACTGCTTCGGCATTTTTCTTCAGCATCGTTTGGCAAGTCAACATAGAAAGACTCACACCACAACAGAGTCTGCAAATTGTTCTGTGAGAAAGAAGACCGTTGCGAATCGATTCGTCGTCGTTCTCAGCAGCTTGGCTTGTCGTATTTTATTTAAGGATCTCGGCCTTAAAGCGTAGAAAATTCAACTTGTGAAGAATTGAAACCAGGCGACTTAAATTTGCGTGTTATTTTTAGTGAATGGGCTTTCTAGTCGTTATGCTCGAAGAAGTCGCCCAAAACTGGACCTTGGAACAGTAAATGTCAGAAATTGTTCTTTTAACCAAAAACAAAAATTTCAAGTTAAATTTCAGATTTATGTGTTTTATTTTACACTATAAATAAAACCTCACGATGAATCACCATTTATATATGTACATCTTGACGATTACGTCAGTTATCGAAATTTTTTACTGTACTTTTCTGCCCATTTTTAGTTTCGATAACTCATAAGTTATCGAATTTTTTTATTCAATTATTTTCATGACTTTCATTCAAATGAGTTAAAATTAGAAAAAATGTAAAAAAAACTATCTTTTTTCAATTTCGAAAACTATGATAATTACCGAAAAATTGTATTTATTTTTTCTCTGATTTTTTTTTTCAAAAAATTTCTATAATTTTTCGTTTTTTTTATCTTTAAATTTTTATTTCTCCTGTTTATTATTTTAAATTTTCCAAATAGTATATTTTTTCGACAGTTTATTTTCGATAACTCAAAAGTTATCGAAATTTTTTGTGTATTTTCATTCAAGTGAATTAAACATAGTAAAAAATCGTTATAGAAAACATTTATTTATTTTTATCTGTTTTTATATTGAGTTCATTTTACCAAAAAAATATTTTTCCCTTTTTCACTTTAAATTTTACTTTTAGTTTCGATAACTCGAAAGTTATCAAATTTTTTATCCAATTTCTTCGAGCTAAAATTAGTACAAAAAAGAAAAATCGCTTTTTTTTAAATTTCGATAATTATGATAGTTATCGAACAATTTTACTTTAATGTTCCTGCCTATTTTTGTTTTTCTATAAGAGTTATCGATTTTTTTGTGCAATTTATTTTTCATTTAAATCAGTTAAAATCAGAAAAAATCGATTTTTTCAACTTCGATAACTATGATAGTTATAGAAAAATTTTATTTATTTTTTTTCTGTTTTTATATTGAGTTCATTTTACAAAAAATTGTATTTTTTCGCTTTTTTCACTTTAAATTTGACCTTTTTGCTGTACATTTTTAAGTTTTCCAAAAGTCAGGTTTTACGATATTTTTAGTTTCGATAACTCGAAATTTATCGAATTTTGTATTCAATTTCTTCGAGCTAAAATTAGCACAAAAAAGAAAAATCGATTTTTCCAATTTTTTCCAATTATGATAGTTATCAAACAATTTTACTTTAATGTTCCTGCCTATTTTTGTTTTTCTATAAGTATTAGTTTTTCGGATATTTTTAGTTTCGATAACTCAAAGGTTATCGATTTTTTTTATGCAATTATTTTTTCATTCAAATGAGTTAAAATCAGAAAAAATCGATTTTTTTCAATTTCGATAACTATGATAGTTATAGAAAAATTTTATTTATTTTTTTTCTGTTTTTATATCGAGTTCATTTTACAAAAAATTTTATTTTTCGCTTTTCCACTTTAAATTTTACTTTATTTTTCCTGTCAATTTTTAAGTTTTCCAAAAGTCAGATTTTACGATATTTTTAGTTTCGATAACTCGAAATTTATCAATTTTTTATTCAATTTCTTCGAGCTAAAATTAGTACAAAAAAGAAAAATCGATTTTTCCAATTTCGATAATTATGATAGTTATCGAACAATTTTACTTTAATGCTCCTGTCTATTTTTGTTTTTCTATAAGTATTAGTTTTTCGGATATTTTTAGTTTCGATAACTCAAAGGTTATCGATTTTTTTTATGCAATTATTTTTTCATTCAAATGAGTTAAAATCAGAAAAAATCGATTTTTTCAACTACGATAACTATGATAGTTATAAAAAAATTTTATTTATTTATTTTTTTTTCAGTTTTTATATTGAGTTCATTTTACAAAAAATTGTATTTTTTCGCTTTTCCACTTTAAATTTTACTTTATTTTTCCTGTCAATTTTTAAGTTTTCCAAAAGTCAGGTTTTACGATATTTTTAGTTTCGATAACTCGAAATTTATTAAATTTTTTATTCAATTTCTTCGAGCTAAAATTAGTACAAAAAAGAAAAATCGATTTTTCCAATTTCGATAATTATGATAGTTATCGAACAATTTTACTTTAATGTTTTTCTATAAGAGTTTGTTTTTCGGATATTTTTAGTTTCGATAACGCAAAAGTTATCGATTTTTTATGCAATTATTTTTTCATTCAAATGGGTTAAAATCGATTTTTTCAATTTCTATAACTATGATAGTTATAGAAAAATTTCATTCTATTTTCATTTTACAAAAAAAAATATATTTTTTGTTTTTTTTTATATAATTTAAATTTTACTTTATTTTCCCTTCTATTTTAAGTTTTCCAAAAAAGTTCGTTTTTCCGATATAACTCGAATTTTTAGTTAGATTGGATTATCTAATTGTTTATAGATTTTTTCAATCAAATGAGCTAAAATTAATAAAAAAGTAAAAAAAATCGATTTTATCTAATAATCGATAACTATGGTAGCTAAAATCTTGTTTTTTCCTTTTTTTTCGATATTTTGAGTTGGATAACTCGGAAGTTATCGTTTTTTTATCTTTTTTTTCACAATTTTCATTCAAATCAGCTAAAAATAATTAAAAAAAAAAGTAAAAATCGTTTTTTCCAATTTCGTTAACTTGGTAGTTAAAATCTTATTTATTTTTTATTTTTAGTATTGTTCTCATTTTACAAAAAATTCAATATTTTTCTGATATTTTTTAACTTTTATCACCGAAAATCGATAACTAAGCGAGATATTGATAGCATTCCCTTCAAATTTTCTTTTTATTTTAGGTCCTCTATTCAAAAATGTAGTCATATACAGAGCGTTTTTCCGATATTTTTAGTTAGATAACTCGATTTTTGGTTAGATTGGATTATCTAATTTTTTTATCGATTTTTTCATTCAAGTGAGCTACAATTTAAAAAAAAAGTAAAAAAATCGATTTTATCTAATAATCGATAGCTATGGTAGCTAAAATCTTGTTTTTCCCCTTTTTTGATATTTTGAGTTGGATAACTCGGAAGTTATCGATTTTTTATCTTTTTTCACTATTTTCATTCAAATCAGCTAAAAATAATAAAAAAAAAGTAAAAATCGTTTTTTCCAATTTCGATAACTTGGTAGTTAAAATCTTATTTATTTTTTATTTTTAGTATTGTTCTCATTTTACAAAAAATTCAATATTTTTCTGATATTTTTAAACTTTTATCACCGAAAATCGATAACTAAGCGAGATATTGATAACATTGCCTCAAATTTTCTTCTTATTTTAGGTCCTCTATCCAAAAATGTAGTCATATTACAGAGCATCGGATATTATACAACATAATTCCACCTAGTTCTGGTGATTTTTAAAGGGAAAGGCTAGTTTTTGCCTTCAGATGTCCATTCACCACCAAACAACTTCTGAATGTACCTCTAGGACAGTGGTTAACAAAATCATGTTCTTGAAGAAAAATATTTCAAAAACACAATCATTAAAAATAGGTTCAGTTCAGGATATTTTGCGTAATAATAGCAGCACTTAAATTAGGCCTCCCTTTAGCTAAGCCTCCTCGATTAAGCCCCCTGGCGCGTTGTGAGTGCGTTTCTTTTGTATGTGTGCGTGCGTGTGTGTGTGCCTAGTGATGTTGGCTTACTTTGTTCTAGAACTTCGTCCCTCGGAGCATTTTTGCTCTTACGTCCGCTACATACAATAGCTACCTCACCCCCTCCCTCTGCCAATCACCTTCCGAAGCCAATCATTTGGGCTTTGTGTTGCTTAGTATTTATGTAGGCATTTCTTCTTCTTCTGCTTCGTATAATTGTATGCTTGTATGCGTTTCAAGGATAAACGATGTTGTTATTGTCATTGTTGTATAGACCCCTCCGCGTACGCCATACCCACGATACATACATACATACATACATAGTCTTTTGTGTTGTAATGTTGTTCTACATACCGAGATACACCTAAAACGGAGAAGCCAACTGACTGACTGTCTGGCTGTCTGTCACACAGCCAAACAAATAGGCTGTCGGACAGCCATAGAAACTTTTAAACATGTAGCTGTATACATAGACATGTCGCATGTATTAGGGTATCCAAGCGTTTAAATTTTATTCGATTAATCGAATAATTATTTGCAAAAGAATTGTTTGGAATAATGAAGAAATCTTGATTTTCGAATGACGAATAATTCCTAAAAATTGTTTACAAACATTTTGTCCATGGACTGTGTACAAAATTTCCTGTTGTATTTTGGGGAGTATATGATATCCAAGGCCCCGTGATCTGGCCACACATATTTCGATAGATAATCCCAAAATAAGAAAAAAAAACTATAACTATAGTAACGATACCTGCATAAACACATACTTACATATGCAACTCAATGAGATGCTTGTAAGATGGCATGTGTGTTTTATTACTTGGTGCGATTTTTTAAACGCAAATTCGACAAGTGAGTTGTGCTTCTCGTTCGTTTGTGAGAATCATCTCCTTATAGAGGCTGCGAAGTCACTTGAAAAGACTTTTGACATGGTCGAAATCATGATCGTGCTAGTCTGCAACCAAGTAATAAATGTCACCATGCCATTTGTAAATAAATTTGCATTCTATTAAATATAGATGCAAAATGATCTTGAGCCAGGACAATATCCCAGTTCAAATCAATTATGTATATTTATACACTCCACGAGAGTATTATGTCTTTGTGCATTTGTTTGTAACACCCAAAAGGAAGCGAGATAGACCCATTGTTAAGTATACCGATAGCCTTAGAATCACTTTTTGAATCGATTTAGCAATGTCCGTCTGTCCGTCCGTCCGTCTGTCCGTCCATCTATTCTTGTAATCACGCTGCAGGTCGCAATTGTAGCCAGAACCAAACGAAACTTTGCACAACGAAGTTTTTCGGCATAAGGACGAACGCTATTCAAAATCGGTTCAGATTTAGATATAGCCCCCATACGAATTTCACTCCCGATTTTACTTTTTTCACGCTGGATACCACATATTTTAACAGATTTGGTTCAAATTTAGGAGAACATCTTATTTTTCCAATATAAACACCCATGATAAAAATGGGTCAGATAGGTTCAGATTTATATGTAGCCCCCATACAAATTTCGCTCCCAATTTGACTTTTTCCGCTCTAGAAACCACATCAGATTGTTTTCGAATTTGGCAAAACATCTGATATTTAACTAGGATCACCTTTGGTGAAAATAGGTCAGATCGGTTCAGATTTATATATAGTTCCCATTCAAATTTCGCTCCCGATTTGACTTTTAGTGCTCTAGATACCACATATTTTAACAGATCTTCTTCAAATTTGGCAAAATATCTAATGTTTCCACTAGAAACACCCATGGTGAAAATGGGTCAGATCGGTTCAGATTTATATATAGCTTTATATTTATATTCGCTCCCAGCTTGACATTACCCCCCCCCCCAGAAACCACCTATTTTCAGAGAATTTCTTCATATTGAGCATAACACATTATACTTGAAGAACCTATTGTGTAAGTGGGTCACATCATTCCATGTTTGGATATAGCTTCGATACAAATATTCTTCTCGATTTGACAAATTGGGTCAGGTCATATTAGCCTATGATTAGGAAGCATACAAAAATCCTTCCTGTTTTCAATTTTTTAACGAATTGGATAGTATTCGGATAGAAAGTGGAGTGTATCACATAGTCTTGTTTTATTTTGAGTTATATGTATTCATACAAAGGAATTCAATAAAAATTAAAAAAATATATTAAAAATTCGTGCGATTTTATTTTTGACGCCAATTGCATTGTGCTTTTCGGCCAATAATATCAAATGTATTCACAGTGTTGCCCAAAGAAAAATTTAGAATACTAAATTTTCATATTCCAAATGTATTTGCATATTAGTTGACCTTATTTTCGAGTGTCCTAAAAAAAATACTTTTTGTTTGATTGATAAAATGAAGAAGTAATGAACGTCTTCGAAGACGCAGAAGAATTAAAAATATAATATTTTTTAAATTTTTGGTTAAGTGACGCGAAACCCCGTTTTATATTAATTAGATATAACTGAATAGTTTAAAATAGCTACCCCCTTAAAAGTATGAAAAATCATAAATCAAAAAAAATGATGTACACACCGAATTTCATCATTCTAGTTGTAGACGATTGGTTGGTACCATTTGTATCCCTCTGGGAACAGATTAATCCCTTGAAAGTATGAAATTTCGAAAAATCGTTTTATTTTGCGCATCTATGCAGTCAGAGGAATGTATTTACCGAATTGCATTATTCAAGGTGCAGTCATTTGATTGGTACTATTTTTATCCCTCTATGAACGTTTTACCCATTTAAAGTAGAAATTTGGAAAAACCAAGTAAGTAAGCTTCAGTCGGCTAAACCGACTTATATATACCCTCACTCTCAGAGAACGTATATACGTTATAAGGAACGGACGTTATAAGGAACGGACGTGGCTAAGCAAAGCAAAAAAAAATTTAAATTGTTAAAATTATACAAAATTAAACATTGTGAAACAATCTTGTTCCTAAGATTGTATGGTTTCATGAAAGGAAACACCTCGAAGGTTTTATAAAATATTTTCCACTCTTTATTTAGAAGGTACCGTCGCTTATAACTACAAATGCTCGTTTCTATTGTTCGATGTGAATTGATTTTCCAGACTCCAACTGCTCTGCCTTTTATACACAAATTTAGATAGAAATAAGCGAGTAACTTACACTATTGAACAAATTAAGTAAATATCAACATATGGTATGAATATAAATACCAACAGGTGGATTACTATATATGGTCCGCCATCTAACGTTTTTTTTTCAACTATTCAACCGTTGGACTATTATTTGTGGGGTGCCCGAGGCAGCCATTTGAATGAAATTATTTTCCATTATTAACCGGAAGGATTGTACTTTCAAATAAAAAAAAGAAATTTGAGAAAATATTCAGTAGTTTTTTTATAGCATTTTCAAAAAAAAGTTATTTGGCGGACCCTATACATTCATATATATATATATATATATGTGTTGAATAAAATAGTGACAAAACTAATAATTTGTTTCAATTGTTTTTTCACCGAGCCACGATTCGAACCCAAGACCTTCTGGGTGGAAAGCGGACACCTTATCTCTGTCATTACATACTAAAAATTCGTTCCCATTCACTTGTGAAAATGCTACATATTATCGACTTTTTTGGAAGTTGTTTAAAAGAACTTCAAAAAAAAACGGGAAAATACATATTTGGATTTTGAGATGAAGTTTTTTTTATTAATAATGATTTTTTGCAAAAATTCAAGTTTTGGTCAGTTCCAGTTCATATCTCTCATTATTTTACGATTTGAGTTCCAACAAAAATACTTAAAATTCATCAAACTAGATAAAAATTGGTCAAAAATTTAATAAAAAATTCCGAATCTTGTATCATATTTTCCCCACTTTTGGAATTCGGGTATTTTTTGAAAAAAAAAAAAATGGAAAATCTAGTCATTATACACTCCACGAGAGTATTATGTCTTTGTGCATTTGTTTGTAACACCCAAAAGGAAACGAGATAGACCCATTGTTAATTATACCGATCGACTTAGAATCACTTTTTGAGTCGATTTAGCAATGTCCGTCCGTCCGTCTGTCCATCTATTCTTGTAATCACGATACAGGTCGCAATTGTAGACATAGCTAAATGAAACTTTGCACAATGAAGTTTTTCGGGACAAGGACGAACGTTATTTAATTTGAAGAAAATCGGTTCAGATTTTGATATAGCCCCCATACGAATTTCACTCCCGATTTGACTCTTTTCACTCTAGTTACCACCTAATACAACAGATTTTCTTTAAAATTGGCAAATATTTATATTTTATATTTCAACTAGAAACATATATGGTGAAAATAGGTCATATCGGTTCAGATTTAGATATAGCCCCCATACAAATTTCGCTCCCGATTCGACTTTTTCCGCTCTAGAAACCACATATTGTATCAGATTGTCTTCAGATTTGGTAAAGCATCTTATATTTCCACTAGAAATACCCATGGTGAATATAGGTCAGATCGGTTCAGATTTATATATAGCTCCCATACAAATTTCGTTCCCGATTTGACTTTCTTCGCTCTAGAAACCACATATTGTATCAGATTGTCTTCAGATTTGGCAAAACATCTTATATTTAAACTAGGAACATCTATGGTGAAAATAGGTCAAATCGGTTCAGATTTAGATATAGCCCCCATACAAATGTCGCTCCCGATTTTACATTTTCCGCACTAGAAACCACATATTGTACTCGATTTTCTTTAAATTTGGCACAACATCTTATAATCCAACTAGAAACACCTATGGTGAAAATAGGTCAAATCGGTTCAGATTTAGATATAGCCCCCATACAAATGTCGCTCCCGATTTGACATTTTCCGCACTAGAAATCACATATTGTACTCGATTTTCTTTAAATTTGGCATAACATCTTATAATCCAACTAGAAACACCTATGCAGAAATTGGGTAAGATCGGTTCAGATATAGATATAGCCCCCATACAAATGTCGCTCCCGATTTGACTTTTGCCGCTTTAAAAGCCACATATTGTGCTCGATTTTCTTTAAATTTGGCACAACATCTTATAATCTAACTAGAAACACCTGTGGCTAAAGCGGGCTAGATTGGTTCAGATTTAGATATAGCCCCCATACAAATGTCGCTCCCGATTTGACTTTTGCGCTATAGAAACCACATAATGTACCCGATTTTCTTTAAAATTGGCACAACATCTTATAGTCGAACTAAACAAAACTATGGTGAAAGTGGGTAAGATCGGTTCAGATTTAAATATACAAATGTTGCTCCCAAAAGTTTAACCGATTTTGGCCAAACTATACACTTTATATTTCACCTATTTCGTTCCATGTTTCAATATATCCTCACACAAATGTCCCCTCCGACTTAACATTTTTTGTCAAACACATACATTTACAGGATACAAAAAACCTTCCCGTTTTCACTTTTTCACCGAATTGAATTGTATTCGGATAGAAAGTGGAGTGTATCATAGAGTCGGCCCCGCCCGACTTTAGCCTTTCCTTACTTGTTTTTCATCGTCTTTTGACGAATTTTAAGTTTTTTATTAGTCCCCAGTTTTTTATTCGACTACATAGATAGATTGCAAATGTATTGACATGGTAACATTTATTACTTACCTTCATCGAGATTTTTGGCCCGTGACGGCATTCTGCAGAAGGTTTTGCAGCCAAGTTTCAGCAAAATTCCCGAACTCTTTAAGTAAATAATTTCCCCAAACGAATGAGAAGCACATTTCATTTTTCGAATATCAGTCGAAAGCAATCGCACCAAGTAAAAATGCCTAAAGCAAGAAAGAAACAGGAAATACAATCTTTATTTTTAGTTCGCTAAAAGAGGATAACATTTTAGAAATAGTACAAGATTACAATTATACAATGAAGAGCAATAAAGCATGGTAGGGTAATTCTGAAAGGGCATGTTGAGTAGATCATTTTTTTTTTTTTGATAAACATATAGTCAGTCCAGCTGACTGGGTTTCTTTTTACAGTCGGTCAAAGTCAGAGTTACAACCGAACCATAATTATCGGCGGCGGCAGCGCTGTTCAAAATGGGTCGGCGGCTTTCGGCTGATTTGCCGGCTCGTTCTGTCATTCGAATACCCCTATTTGGAAGGAACAATTTTCTTTTATTTTTTTGGCAAGTAGTTCAATATTCGTTAATATTAGCCAATGTACCAATAATTTAATATTGTTATTAGGGTATGCAATTGTAATATCAAATTCGAAATTCATTAGAAGTTGACAAAAATCTTAACATCTTATCAAAATTAAGAACCTTCCCTTAAATGAGCATAATATCAGAAGTTATGCATTGACTTTCTTCGTATATGGATCATATGATTTATAACAGAACTGACTTTATTATCACGGTGTTAACCTCAATTTTTTCCACGAATTTACTATTCTATGAAATTACTATTCTTCTTACTATAAATGAAGTCGGATAAATCGTTATTTTAATATCTGTGGAGCATACAAATCAAAAATCGAAAAAATTATATTTTGTGTACCCAAATGGAGCAAACTGGCTATTCAAAATCAATTTATCATACAAAGCACAAGACGATTTCATTAGTTTTTTAAGGCAAAACTTATAATATCGATTAATCGATTATTTGGGACAATTTATTCGAATTATTCGTTATTCGAAAATCATGATTTTTTATTATTCGAACAAATATTTGACAAAAATTATTCGATTAATGGAATAAAATTTAATCGGTTGGATACCCTAATAGTTAACTCATACAATTATTTTTTGGGAGAAGAAATCCATTCCCAAAATGTATAATATGGATAAATATAATAAATATTTTTGCAATTACAGCTTTTCATGTGAGGCATATTTGACCAGACGTCCTTGAATATCATAATCCTTCCAAATAATAAGGGACATTTAAGGATTAATTAATTAATAATTAAAACTTTGAGCCACAGGAAAAAGAAACTCAGACCAGCTGGTCTATAAGTGTGTTCTGTAAAAATAGTATACTCGACATGTACTTTCAGATTTATAGGGTCGCTACTCGGTTTCAATCGATAAGTCTTAATTTGTTGGATAGTGTTATTAGTACATACTTCATAATATTCAGGGCTGTGGAGTCGGGGCAAAATTGTTCGACTCCGGCTCCGACTCCAGCATTTTAAAATGTTTCGACTCCGACTCCTACTCCGGATGTTTAATCAATAATATTTAGTGGTGTATTTTTGTCAATAATTATAACAATGTCTATTTTTTTTTTTAAGAAAAACCATTTTTATTTTATAAAACAAACAAAAAAGTATCCACATTGCAGCTGCTACTAATCCCACATCACGAATAATTTACTCAATTCTTTTTGTTTTTCCGTCAAAATTTTTTATTTCATCCAATTCCCGATAAAAGTTTTATTTTTGTATTTCAACGGAATCAGTTCTTAACCTTTTAGCCTCATTTGCTCCAAACGATCCAAATACTTTTTGAAGTCGTCAGAAGGAGTTGATTCGTGAGATGGTATCGCACAATTAAGAACCATCTGGACTACAAGTTTTTTGCATTCTTTCTGCCAGTTCATATAATCCTTGACATGCCACTAGGATTTGATAATGATTTAATAAAATAAAAATATATTCCCGCCAATAGAATAGAACTCATCATTATTTCCGTCTCTCTTCTAGTCATTGAAGCAACAATATCGTTTGCAATTCAATTTTTAAATTTCTCCAATTTAAATATTAGTTCCTTCCACCTGGTGTCAATTTCCAGATTTGATTTTTTTTTGGTTACAAAACCTTTTCGAAAACAATGGCTTCATCTCAATATTTTTCTGCTAATTGTCCAAATCGTTTAAATAACTTTTCATTTCAGTTAGACGTTTCAGCATTAAACAAGTAAAAACGGCCGGGCCGAACTTTATATGCCCTCCACCATGGATTGCATTCCACAGAGGTTGTCGGTTTTCGTAGAAGTGCAGTAATATTACAGGAAAATATTAATTTCTTTTAATATAGACAAACCATATACAAATATTGAAAAAATAATTTTATAAATAAATATAATATTTTAATTATTTCAAATCAAAAAATAAATATTCTTATATTTATTTTTTCAAAAAGCTTAAATACCATAAATATTGGTAGATAGTGGGTGCTACAGTTGGTTGTATTTCCATTCTATTTTAATTCCAAAAGTACAAATTTTGAAAATCCATTATCTCCCGTACATAGTGCAAAATAACCTAAGTTCATGATTCAACCAATTTTTGCCGTAATAGAAAAGGTACGAATTTGAAAAAAAAAACTTTTTATTTTGCTTGTCTATGCAAGCAGAGGAATGTATACAGCGAATTCCATAATTCCAGCTGCGACCATTTGGTTGGTACCATTTTTACCCCCTTGGCGCAATTCTACGCAATTAGAATTTCATCATTCTAGCTGTCGTAGTCGTTTAGTTGGTACTATTTTTATTCCTCTGTACCATTGTATCCCTTGAAAGTACGAATTTCGAAAAATCCGTTTATTTTCCGTTTCTACGCAATCAGAGGAATGTATACGCCGATTTGCATGACTTTAGCTGCGGTAATTTGGTTGGTACTATTTGTACCCCTTTTTCAATTTTAACCCCAAAAAGTACAAATTTCGAAAAATTCGTCTATACTCCGAATTTCATGACTCTAGCTGCGGTCATTTGATTGGTACTATTTTTATCCCCTTTTTTCATTTTAACCCCAAAAAGTACGAATTTCGAAAAACCTGTTTATTTTAAGTGTCTACACAATCAGATGAATGTATACACCGAATTTCATTGTTCCAGGTGTAGCCGTTTGGTCGGTGCCATTTTTATCCCTCCGTACCCATTGCATCCCTTGAAAGTACGAATTTGGAAAAAAAAAACTTTTATTTTTCATGTCTACGTAGTCAAAGGAATGTATACTCCGAATTTCATGACTCTAGCTGCGGTCATTTGATTGGTACTATTTTTATCCCCTTTTTCTATTTTGACCCCAAAAAGTACGAATTTCGAAAAATCAGTTTATTTTCCGTGTTTACACAGTCACAGGAATGTATACTCCGAATTTCATACACCGACTCTAGCTGCGTTCATTTGATTGGTACTATTTTTATCCCCTTTTTTCATTTTAACCCCAAAAAAGTACGAATTTAGAAAAATCCGTGTATTTTACTTGTCTATGCAATCAGAGGAATGTATACACCGAATTTCATTATTCTAGGTACAGCCGTTTGGTTGGTACCATTTTTATCCCTCTATTCCCATTTTACCGTTTGGTTGGTACCATTTTTATCCCTCTATTCCCATTTTACCCCTTAAAAGTACGAATTTGAAAAAATACTTTTATATTATGTATCTACTCAATTAGAGGAATGTACACACCGAATTTCGTGTTTCTAGCTGTTGTCGTTTAATATGTACCATTTTTATCCCTTTTTTGCCCCATTTCACCCCCTACAAATAAGAATGCACGTTTTTGCTATAAGGGGAATGCGCATACCAAATATCAAGCAAATATAAACAGAAATATATAACATGCTTAAATACGCTAAAATAGTAGGGATTATTATGGGTATTTTTAGTATTTGTGAGGGAAAAAGTTTTCCCTTTGGGCCGATTTCGCCCCGTTTCAATCCCAACCGACCTACGACTATAAGATGCATTTATGGAAAATTTGGACGACCTAGCTTCTTTCGTTTAGATGCTAGCGTGCTTTCAACACACGGACAGACGGACGGACATGGCTAGATCGTCTTAGAATTTTATGACGACCAAGAATAGGTCGATATTTCAAGGTGTTACAAACGGAATGACAACGTTAGTATACCCCCATCCTGGAGGTGGAGTCGCTTGATAATTACGTCTCTTTAAAATAGCATCAATAAATGAATACCACATTAACTTTAGTTTTAATTTGAATTTTTTACAATTATATAAATTGTGTTTACAGAGCATGTCTCAGACTAATATTTTAAGATTTTAAAGCCTTTATTTACTCAATTTTTTCAGCCTGGAGATATATTATAATTCCTAATAACGAAAAAAAAAACATTTACCTGGAGTCGAAGTCGACAATTTCTTTTCCGATTCCGACTCCAACAAATTTCAACCACTCTTAGCCTCCGACTCCACAGCCCTGACAATATTAATAACATTAAATAGTATTAATTAATTTAATAAACATTTAATTGAATATTTATTAGCAATATATATATATTGTGTATATTATTATTGCATTATATATTAGTTTTAGAAGGTCCGCTGTAGCGGCTGATTTTTTGAAACAAAAATGGAAAGTAGTGAAAAAGTTGATTTTTCACTATTAATCACTGCTATGATAACTCCATATTAAATTCATTGGTGAAGATTTCAATTTTCACTACATCCGAATCAAAAGATTAACATCTTTTTCACTTCTTCAGGTACTCTCCTTTTTGGAGGGGTAATAAGGAAAAATAAAGTTAAAGGGAGATGCCCATATGTAAGTGATTTTTCAGGATACTTTGGGGTTCCATCATTCCAGTTATGTTTTTTCAAAAAATTAAGACTTTTTGAGTTTCTTTAATAAAGTCTTGAATTGTGGAACCCCCTATCTTGAATTTTTGTGATGATCCGCCCTTATTCTATCAATGTCTACCCACTCGTGTTCATATGTCTTTCTTTCAAATTTCGTAGAAATATTCAATACAACTCAATTTTGCCATTTGGACGGTGGCTCAAAAAATAGTTTTCATAAATCATACGCAAGAACGATTATTAAATTCGTTTTTGAACTCCTATAATGAAAGATGTCAATTGATTTGAAAATGAATTACATTTTGTTGTCTGTATAAATAACTCTAATAAATTATTTTTTATTGTGGTGGGCAATTATTCAATTAATCGGATCATCCGATTAATTGTAACTTCTTTGTTTTCGAATACGAGATTATTCGAATAATTCAAACGTCCGAATAGTTGGACACCCTAGTATGTTTGTATACGTCAGTAAACATTTACATTTGCATGTAAACGTAAATACATACTTAAGTATGAAAGCTTGTTTTACATAAGTACACATTTTAGTTTAGTTTAGCTTTAGTTAAATTTGTATCACTAATGCTACCTACCTACCTACTGAACGTAGAGTTACTCACAAAACTATACAGACAGATGGGTAGGAGACATGGTGGTTGGATGATGGATGGATGATGTGAGCGATAGGTAGGCACCGTTTTGAATGGAATCTCCAATGGAATGGAATCTCGAACAGTTTATGGAGTCAAACGGAACAGAAGCTACAGAATTAGTTCCAAAAAGTCCAACCACTGCACTGTAGTCGTGAAGTAATTGTTTCCGCTGGGCAGACACAAAAGAAAAACTCAGTCTTTTAAATTCAGGACGCTAATTTTGTATCTTATTTTTATATTTTAATTAATAGCAACAATTTTTAGCAGACTGCAAACTCTTTAGCAGTGTGAATGCTCAAGCAAAAGCGAAAAAACTGTTGTTATGACAGAAAATTTGCTGTAATAGCAGAAAAGTACCTGACGATAGTCAGCAAACAATCTCCGCTGTTAATAGCAGACTTTTTCAGCTACGTCTGAATTATAGCTTCAATCGACTTACATGGTTTCCAATTGGCCGACACTTTGCTTACTTTCGATCCGTCCCTTCTATTGGGCCTGAGAAGGGTCTGGATATTTCAGCAAGTGTTGAATTTTTTCCACTTGAATATTATGGCTAGATTGCTATAGAATTGTATAATGTTCAAAATCGGTTGTCACATCGATATCTCAGGTGTTGCGGAATGGATGTACGAAATTAGAATACATTCCATCCTTTGAGCAAGGGTATATATACCATAATGGAATCTAACTCTAGATGAACATTTTTACGCGTGATATTTTAATTTACGCTGCATGAATGTAAGTACCACGATTAATTTTGATTGAATAATCTTTTCTAATACACCAATACCTCGCTTTGTGTCGTTTCGTTTTGCGTTTTTTTTTTTTTCGAAGTTACGTCGCTGCTGAATTAGTACTAATTTTCGCTGTGCGTCGTTAGATTTTCGAAGTTGCGTTGTTTTGGGTTCGAGTCGTTAATGCTAGAGTTTTGGAAAAAGTTCGACATTATGAAAGACGTAGAAATTATTTCTGATTCGTGGGAGGAGGTTAGACCATGAATGATGTTTGGCGCAAAATATAGCCTGAATGTGTTCACAGAATATGCGCTGCAGAAGTTGATGGCACACCAGCTGTTCGTCATGAAATTTCTAATTTAGCTAGAGATTCTAATTTTGAAGGTATGGAAGAGACTGACCTTAATGAATTGCTAACCTCGCACAACTAAGAATTGTCTTATGAAGAACTATTGCAACTGGAATTGCAATTTGCTGAATGAAGAAGATGACAGTGACCGGTCAATAGAAATCTCCGAAAAACAAAATTTAACCTCCAAACAAATTTCCAAGGCGACATGTTTGATTGACTAAGCTATGGCGACTTTGTGAAAAAAGTTCCTGACAGCGGAAGGAGTTTTAAAGTGTTCCAGGCAGTAGCTACATTGGAGCAATTTTTTGGTGAAAGAAAGACGGCCACTATGGACTCATCTGACAGTGATAAATTTTTATTTTGTTTTTATAAATTAATTGAATATTTTATTTTGTTTTAATTAAATTTGGTTTTTTTTTTGTATGTATGTCATAAAATTTTATATTATTTTTGTTTTTTAAATGTTTAAAGTAAATTTTAATTTTAATTTTTTTTACACCATATCGCCTGAAGTTCAGAAGCAAATTTCAGTTTAAGTTCATACAATATCTCGATTTCAGTTAACTTACCTGAAATTGGAGTTCCCTTAAATCTTTCTTGCCGAAACCATTCATATGTTGCGAAATCAACTTTTGGATTTTCGGATGTTTTTAGTGTATATCTGTGTTTAAGGCCAAGCATTGAATCAGTATCGGAGCAAAATTTTAAAATCCGATCTTTGTTTTTTATTAAATCGGATACAGTTTGAATGCCAACTCCATATTTTTCAGACAACATTTTAAAAGGTACTTTACGTTTTGAGTATTCATTAATCAGCTCCATTTTTTCTTTAATTGAAAGAACCTTTCTTGCTCTTTTCGCGGATTTAGTTTTTGACGGTGGCATGATGTAAGGAAAACACGTCTTGACAGATCAAATTTCACACTGATGAATGAAAAATGAATATTTGATATGAAAATTACACTTTCATGAAAAAGGGGAATCACCGAATTTTAATATGAGAGATGTGTGTGTATTATACGAAAAAAAAACAAACAAGCAGTCACATGGACATGTGCATCACGGATAACAGAGGTAAATCATGGTTAATAGAGGTAAAAAATCAACCACTCAGCTTCACGGTTAATAGATAATCACGGTTAATAGAGTCACGGTTAATCGAAGTTCAACTGTACTCTAAAATATCCTTATGAGGGAATTTTTTTCCCCGCCCAGTTTTTTATTCCAAACTATCTACGACTATAAGACACATTTGTGGAAAATTTTGACGTCCTAGCTCCTTTCGTTTAGATGTTAGCGCGCTTTCAACAGACCGACGGACATGGCTAGATCGTCTTAGAATTTTGTGACAATCAAGAATATATATACTTTATAGGGTATCAGGTTGATATTTCAATGTGTTACAAACGGAATGACAAAGTTAGTATACCCCCATCCTGGGTCTACATCCTGGGGTATACAAATGTAAATTGAAATTGAGAAAATAAAAATTGAAATTCTTAAATGTAAACTGATTACACTAGTCAACAGTCAAAATGTACTCGGGATGCGATAATTTTTTCTGTGTAGATAACCTTGACATGAGCTCGAAAAACGCAATAAAAATTTTTTTTTCGTTTGGTTTTTTTTTTATTTTTTTTTTAAATTTTAAAAATTTTTTTTGGTTAATTTGTTTCGTCCGGCATAACTCGGGAACCACTAGCCCGATTTAATTGAATTAAATTTTAAAAAATTTAAAATTACAATTCCCTTAATCTGTTCATATATTGTTTTCCTATACAAGCAACAGTTTCCAAGTTAAAAATGAATATATAAAGGAAAAAACTTATTTTTTGCCTAAAGATTTAAATTTTTTTTTTAAAAATCCATAAAAAATCCAAAATGAAAAAAATGTCAAATCTTATTACTTTTACGTAAAGTCACATAACCTATGAGCAAAATGAGACAAAGATCATGAAAATCTATGCACGCGTTTCGCTTTTATTCGCAATTGAGTAAAGGTATGAATTTCAAAAATTTGCTCGACATATGCACAACTTTGTCTATGGTAAGGTTTTTTCTTTTTTTTATTCTCAGAATTAACAAAACGGAATAAACAAAGGGTTATTTAATTTTTATGATTGCGTAAGCAAAGTAATAAACGCTAATAAATGTGCGTGAACAATTAAAAGGAAAAAAGGAAAGGGGACTTTTTTAATTATTTGGGTTTTCCGTTGGCTACCTGTATGATTTTTTTACAGAAATGCAACCCACATTTAAGGGTGGTCATTATTCGGAAAATTTAAGACTCACACATGGTGAAACAGGTATGTAGCCACCGTAAAAAAATATACACCCATTTATAAGTACCTGTCAGTAAAATACTAAACAATACACAGTATAAATAGGTCTTCATTGATCGATTTTACTCATTCAACAAGTGTCGACGAACGCGATAGTTAAAATGAGCAAACGTTCGCGAGGATTTGAATGCAATACCAATCCAAGTAATTTTTGTTACATGTGCGGAGAATACGTTTCTGAAAAAAAACAAGCGTTGTTTTTCACCTAAATTGAGAGATTCATTTGAAGAGAGCTTCAATTTAAAGGTCTCAAACATAGATGAGCGGTGGACACCAAGTGCTCTATGTCCAAGGTGCTACGTACAGCTAGCTGACTCAAGGTAAGTGTAGATTACGAAATTCAAGAACATATATAACTTATTATTGAAATTCTTTCAGACGACAGCCGAGAATCATCATGCCAATGCTTTGGAGAGCTCCGCTTTGCCATGTAACAGATTGCTACTTCTGTCTTAGCAAAAAAACAGGCGTGGGAAAAAATATACGATGGACTTACGCTGCTGTTTCAACAGTGAATTTTCCAGTGCCATTTTCCGAAGAACCAGTGGACCCGCAACCGTCCGTTTCAAGATGGGCATCTAATAATGAGGCGATACATCCAACATCAGATCCGGAGACAGTAGAAACCACATCAGAATGCGAGTCAACATATACATTGCATGGAGGTCAACGCTTATGTTCCCAAGCAGAACTGAACGATTGGGTTAGAGAATTGAAACTCTCCAAGGAAGATGCAGAGTTGCATGCATCGCGCATGCAACAGTTCGGTTTCTTGGCTCCTGGTGTGGCGACAACAATCTACAGGAAGCGTCATGAACCATACGCAAGGTACTACACAAAAAAAGACAACATCTGTTTTTGTAAGGACATTCCCGGATTATTTGGTGAACTCGGGTACTCTTACGATCCAGGAGAGTGGCGTCTTTTCATCGACAGCAACAAGCAGAGCCTTAAAGCAATTTTACTGCACAACGGCAACGAGAAACCTTCGATTCCAATTGCTCATGCCGTTGACACCAAGGAAACATACGAAGTCATGGACAATCTACTAAAGTGCCTTAACTATGAGAGGCACGATTGGAAAGTTTGTGCCGACCTTAAGGTTATCGGTATCCTTTGTGGATTACAAGGTGGATTCACAAAGTACTGTTGTTTTCTCTGCCTTTGGGACAGCCGCGATCGTCAACATCATTACACCAGGAGGAGTTGGACAGAAAGAGTTAACTTCATCCCCGGCAGCGACAACGTGAAATATACACCACTCATAAAAAAGGAAAATGTTTTTCTCCCACCTCTTCACATAAAGCTTGGACTCATAAAAAACTTCGTGAAAGCTATCAACAAAGATGGCGAAGCGTTCGCCTATTTAAAAACCATTTTTCCTCACCTTTCATCGGCAAAGATTAAGGAAGGCGTTTTCGACGGTCCGCAAATTAAAAAGTTGTTGCAAGACCAACAGTTTGAGCACATTTTATCACCAAATGAAGCTGCAGCTTGGAACTCATTTCGGCAAATTGTTTCCGGATTTCTTGGAAACAACAAAAGCTCAAATTACAGAGAGATCGTCGAACAACTACTCCAAAATTATAAAAAAAATTAGAGCAAATATGTCGCTTAAGATACATTTTCTACACTCGCACTTGGACTTCTTTCCGGACAACCTGGGCGATGTGAGTGACGAGCATGGCGCACATGTAACAAAAATTACTTGGATTGGTATTGCATTCAAATCCTCGCGAACGTTTGCTCATTTTAACTATCGCGTTCGTCGACACTTGTTGAATGAGTAAAATCGATCAATGAAGACCTATTTATACTGTGTATTGTTTAGTATTTTACTGACAGGTACTTATAAATGGGTGTATATTTTTTTACGGTGGCTACATACCTGTTTCACCATGTGTGAGTCTTAAATTTTCCGAATAATGACCACCCTTAAATGTGGGTTGCATTTCTGTAAAAAAATAATACAGGTAGCCAACGGAAAACCCAAATAATTAAAAAAAGTCCCCTTTCCTTTTTTCCTTTTAATTGTTCACGCACATTTATTAGCGTTTATTACTTTGCTTACGCAATCATAAAAATTAAATAACCCTTTGTTTATTCCGTTTTGTTAATTCTGAGAATCAAAAAAAAAAAAGAAAAAACCTTACCATAGACAAAGTTGTGCATATGTCGAGCAAATTTTTGAAATTCATACCTTTACTCAATTGCGAATAAAAGCGAAACGCGTGCATCGATTTTCATGATCTTTGTCTCATTTTGCTCATAGGTTATGTGACTTTACGTAAAAGTAATAAGATTTGACATTTTTTTTCATTTTGGATTTTTTATGGATTTAAAAAAAAAAAAATTTAAATCTTTAGGCAAAAAATAAGTTTTTTCCTTTATATATTCATTTTTAACTTGGAAACTGTTGCTTGTATAGGAAAACAATATATGAACAGATTAAGGGAATTGTAATTTTAAATTTTTTAAAATTTAATTCAATTAAATCGGGCTAGTGGTTCCCGAGTTATGCCGGACGAAACAAATTAACCAAAAAAAATTTTTAAAATTAAAAAAAAAAAAAATAAAAAAAAACCAAACGAAAAAAAAAATTTTTATTGCGTTTTTCGAGCTCATGTCAAGGTTATCTACACAGAAAAAATTATCGCATCCGGAGTTCATGAAATTTTTTTCATTTTGTTGAGTAGTGTTATATACAATTTGATATGGAGAAATAAACAATGAAAATGAGAAAATACAATTTCAATACAGATTTCTATATTCAATTTGTATATTCCCAATTTAAATTTTCATTTCTTCTTTTCAATTTTCATTTTCTTAATTTCAATTTTCATTTCTGAATTTCAATTGGCATTTTCTCAATTTCGAATTGTATTTTCTGAATTTCAATTTACATTTCTCATTTTCAATTTGCATTTCTGAATTTCAATTTGTATTTTCTCAATTTTCATTTATCATACGTATAATATACGTGATATTTTCTCAATTTCAACTGAAAATGGGGTAACCTGGAACCTATCTTCGATCTTTACATGGTTTGTTATAGAAAATCATAATTCACTTTGCGTTGTTTCAATTTGAGACGTGTTTTGTTTTTTTTTTTTGGAACGTATCCACGACGCAAAGTGAGGTATTGGTGTATTTTATTTTTTTAATGTTTTAAAATTGAATAGGAAAACTCTAAAACATCGATGACGATTACTTTTGTGACTAACAATGAATATAAACAACATCCACGTACATGCCTTCATTCATGCAGTCATATGAAGGTAGGAATGAATGTACATTTCTATGTCAGTTTTTACATTGTTTAAAATTGGAGTAGGAAAGAATAACAGCAGCAGCAATAGCAACAACAACAACAAATCTATAAAAGGGTGGATCACCAGAAATCCCCTATGCCCCCACAAGCGAGAGAACTGGAGTGAGGGCAGAGTTAGGCAAATGGGCACCCATCTGCGGATGAGTGAATCAGGGTTAGAATGTTGTTGTAACTGTGCAACCATAACTATAAGATGACCTGCAGCAATAACAATAGAGCTAAATTTTTTAATGATATTTAAAAAATATTGTGAAAAATAAAATAAAATTAATGAACTGGGATATTGTCCTGGCTCAAGACCATTTTGCTTCTATATTTAATAGAATGCAAATTTATTTACAAATGGCATGGTGACAATTTTGAGTAAATTTTAATTGTTTTAAGTACGTACACTCAGAAAAAAATATGATTCCTAAATTTCAGTAAAATCCAGTAAAATCCAATCATACTCCAGTTTAGCTCAACTTTTTTACTCCGAATTAGTTAAAATTGCCTAAAAAGTAAGAAAATTAACTAAGAATGACAATTTTTTTCCTAACTTTAATGACGTTGAAAATTGTTCATATACTTGGAGAGGGGTAGTAATTTTCTTAAAAAAAAAATTCTTCGAATAAAGTAAAAATTTCCTTCAAATGGGTAAATTCATACTAAATTTGACAAAAATAATCACAACTTTTAGGACGGAAAATATTGGAAAAAATTGTGTATGGAAAAAATAATTTAAATAAAAATATTCATCCCTTAAATTTAGTTCATTAACAACTTGAATTTTTGACCATTTCTTCTATAAATTTGAAAACTTATTTCGAGTTCATTTTTACTCAAAGCCAGTTCAGAAATTACCTTTATTTAATATATGATGCAGTAATGTAATATTTACTTATTTGATATGAAGAAAAATTTCTTTTGCGCCCTACAGTGTTCAATTTTCCTAAGTTTAGTTCATTTTAACCCTTTTTAGGTATCACTTTCTACTTAAATTTAGTAAAATGTTTACCGACTTTCTGAACAAATAACTAAGTGTAACAAAACATATTCTTGTTTGAAGTAATATTGAACTAGAATCAAGTTCAAACCAGTTCATAATTCGAAGTAAAAATGTGAACTTAATTTTAGGAAAAAAATCTTTAGTGTCATACGGTGTTCAATTTTCCTCAGTTTTAGTTCAATTTGAATTATTTTTGGCTTAAATTTTTTTTTGAGTGTATGTGTGAATTCCAATAAAAAATATAAAATAAAATTGAATTGATTTAAATACTGGACACTGGATACCAAACACAAACAAATTTCAATATTCCTATTCCCACCGTAGGAAGTACATTTTATTCTCAGCTAAAAATCCAAAAATGTGGATTTTGGAAGGTTTTACCTTGTCAATGGTTTTTTTCTAAAGGAATTGATTTTAGCCGTGTTTCAAGATTTAGGATATATCGTGTTATCCAATTCTATCATATAGCCGTTTAAAACTTGTGCTTCTAAATTCAGGCTGAAATAAGAGTGAATTTTATTTACATTTACTTTATAATGTTGGGTATAAAGTGAAAAGTATCTTTAGGACACCCCGCATAGCTTTCTATCATATAGAGAATACCAAAATACCCTAGTATTTGTTTTTAAATTGGCGTGTACTTTTTATACTAACTTTGTCATTCCGTTTGTAACACCTTGAAATATCGACCTCAGACCCTATAAAGTATATACAGGGTTTTCCAACAAGAGGTGTTATTTTGGTATTCAAAGAAAAATTCAATTTTTTGAGATAAATTATCGGATGTTTATTTCATAACAAAACACTAGTCAACAGTCAAAATGTACTCGGGATGCGATAATTTTTTCTGTGTAGATAACCTTGACATGAGCTCGAAAAACGCAATAATTTTTTTTTTTTTTCGTTTGGTTTTTGTTTTATTTTTTTTTTTTAAATTTTAAAAATTTTTTTTTGGTTAATTTCTTTCGTCCGGCATAACTCGGGAACCACTAGCCCGATTTAATTGAATTAAATTTTAAAAAATTTAAAATTACAATTCCCTTAATCTGTTCATATATTGTTTTCCTATACAAGCAACAGTTTCCAAGTTAAAAATGAATATATAAAGGAAAAAACTTATTTTTTGCCTAAAGATTTAATTTTTTTTTTTTTTAAATCCATAAAAAATCCAAAATGAAAAAAAATGTCAAATCTTATTACTTTTACGTAAAGTCACATAACCTGTGAGCAAAATGAGACAAAGATCATGAAAATCGATGCACGCGTTTCGCTTTTATTCGCAATTGAGTAAAGGTATGAATTTCAAAAATTTGCTCGACATATGCACAACTTTGTCTATGGTAAGGTTCTTTTATATTGTTGTGGGTCTGTTTCTCTTATCAGGAACCAGATATAGTGCCCCTTCATAGCTTCGTTCCAAAATCCTTGGTATCGGTGCTCAATTTCTTTCATTTGCTGATGAAAATGCTCACCATGCTCGTCACTCACATCGCCCAGGTTGTCCGGAAAGAAGTCCAAGTGCGAGTGTAGAAAATGTATCTTAAGCGACATATTTGCTCTAATTTTTTTATAATTTTGGAGTAGTTGTTCGACGATCTCTCTGTAATTTGAGCTTTTGTTGTTTCCAAGAAATCCGGAAACAATTTGCCGAAATGTTGGTCTTGCAACAACTTTTTAATTTTCGGACCGTCGAAAACGCCTTCCTTAATCTTTGCCGATGAAAGGTGAGGAAAAATGGTTTTTAAATAGGCGAACGCTTCGCCATCTTTGTTGATAGCTTTCACGAAGTTTTTTATGAGTCCGAGCTTTATGTGAAGAGGTGGGAGAAAAACATTTTCCTTTTTTATGAGTGGTGTATATTTCACGTTGTCGCTGCCGGGGATGAAGTTAACTCTTTCTGTCCAACTCCTCCTGGTGTAATGATGTTGACGATCGCGGCTGTCCCAAAGGCAGAGAAAACGACAGTACTTTGTGAATCCACCTTGTAATCCACAAAGGCACAAACTTTCCAATCGTGCCTCTCATAGTTAAGGCACTTTAGTAGATTGTCCATGACTTCGTATGTTTCCTTGGTGTCAACGGCATGAGCAATTGGAATCGAAGGTTTCTCGTTGCCGTTGTGCAGTAAAATTGCTTTAAGGCTCTGCTTGTTGCTGTCGATGAAAAGACGCCACTCTCCTGGATCGTAAGAGTACCCGAGTTCACCAAATAATCCGGGAATGTCCTTACAAAAACAGATGTTGTCTTTTTTTGTGTAGTACCTTGCGTATGGTTCATGACGCTTCCTGTAGATTGTTGTCGCCACACCAGGAGCCAAGAAACCGAACTGTTGCATGCGCGATGCATGCAACTCTGCATCTTCCTTGGAGAGTTTCAATTCTCTAACCCAATCGTTCAGTTCTGCTTGGGAACATAAGCGTTGACCTCCATGCAATGTATATGTTGACTCGCATTCTGATGTGGTTTCTACTGTCTCCGGATCTGATGTTGGATGTATCGCCTCATTATTAGATGCCCATCTTGAAACGGACGGTTGCGGGTCCACTGGTTCTTCGGAAAATGGCACTGGAAAATTCACTGTTGAAACAGCAGCGTAAGTCCATCGTATATTTTTTCCCACGCCTGTTTTTTTGCTAAGACAGAAGTAGCAATCTGTTACATGGCAAAGCGGAGCTCTCCAAAGCATTGGCATGATGATTCTCGGCTGTCGTCTGAAAGAATTTCAATAATAAGTTATATATGTTCTTGAATTTCGTAATCTACACTTACCTTGAGTCAGCTAGCTGTACGTAGCACCTTGGACATAGAGCACTTGGTGTCCACCGCTCATCTATGTTTGAGACCTTTAAATTGAAGCTCTCTTCAAATGAATCTCTCAATTTAGGTGAAAAACAACGTTTGTTTTTTTCAGAAACGTATTCTCCGCACATGTAACAAAAATTACTTGGATTGGTATTGCATTCAAATCCTCGCGAACGTTTGCTCATTTTAACTATCGCGTTCGTCGACACTTGTTGAATGAGTAAAATCGATCAATGAAGACCTATTTATACTGTGTATTGTTTAGTATTTTACTGACAGGTACTTATAAATGGGTGTATATTTTTTTACGGTGGCTACATACCTGTTTCACCATGTGTGAGTCTTAAATTTTCCGAATAATGACCACCCTTAAATGTGGGTTGCATTTCTGTAAAAAAATAATACAGGTAGCCAACGGAAAACCCAAATAATTAAAAAAGTCCCCTTTCCTTTTTTCCTTTTAATTGTTCACGCACATTTATTAGCGTTTATTACTTTGCTTACGCAATCATAAAAATTAAATAACCCTTTGTTTATTCCGTTTTGTTAATTCTGAGAATCAAAAAAAAAAAAGAAAAAACCTTACCATAGACAAAGTTGTGCATATGTCGAGCAAATTTTTGAAATTCATACCTTTACTCAATTGCGAATAAAAGCGAAACGCGTGCATCGATTTTCATGATCTTTGTCTCATTTCGCTCATAGGTTATGTGACTTTACGTAAAAGTAATAAGATTTGACATTTTTTTTCATTTTGGATTTTTTATGGATTTTTAAAAAAAAAATTTAAATCTTTAGGCAAAAAATAAGTTTTTTCCTTTATATATTCATTTTTAACTTGGAAACTGTTGCTTGTATAGGAAAAACAATATATGAACAGATTAAGGGAATTGTAATTTTAAATTTTTTAAAATTTAATTCAATTAAATCGGGCTAGTGGTTCCCGAGTTATGCCGGACGAAACAAATTAACCAAAAAAAAAAATTTAAAAATTTAAAAAAAAAAAAAATAAAACAAAAACCAAACGAAAAAAAATTTTTTATTGCGTTTTTCGAGCTCATGTCAAGGTTATCTACACAGAAAAAATTATCGCATCCGGAGTACATGAATTTTTTTTTCATTTTGTTGAGTAGTGTAATGAAAGCAACATCAGGCAAATGACCGCCACGACCACGCTTACAGGACCATATCCTTTTCATGGAATTTTCCATAACCAAATCGCAAAGTGGCTGCCCTATGTCCTCGATAGCCTCACGAATTCTATCTTTGAGGTCTTGAATCGACGCTGGGCTGTTGGCGTAGACCTTATCTTTCACGTGGCCCCAAAGAAAGAATTCGCAAGGTTTTAAATCACAAGATCTCGGTGGCCAATTGTGATCACCTCTCTTCGAGAGATAACACGGTCCGGAAACTTTTTCAGTAAAAGAGCAATGGTTTTGTTGCTTATGTGGCACGTAGCGCCGTCTTGTGGAAAGTAAACGTTGTCCAGATCAATACCATCCAACTTCGACCATAAAAAATCATTAATCATCTCTCGATAGCACAATCCATTCACCGTAACTGTTGATCCAATCTCATTTTCGAAAAAGTAAGGTCCAATGACCCCGCCGGACCATAAACCGCACCAAACAGTCACGATGAAGATGGAGAGGCTTCTCAACAATAACTCTTGGGTTTTCCGAGCCCCATAAGCGACAATTTTGCTTGTTGACGTAGCCACCGAGGTGGAAATGGGTCTCATCAATCAAGATGATTTTTTGATGGAATTCCGGATCATTTTCATTCATGAATTTTAATAATTTCAATGCGTTGTTGAAGCGTGTATCGTTCCATTTTTAGTAATGGCGTACTTTCTACTTGTCAAATGTCAAAGAATAAAAGCTTCAAAAGGGGACAGCTACCGAAATACCGGGTGATTCAAAATAACACCTCTTGTTAGAAAACCCTGTATATACTTGATCGTCATAAAATTCTAAGACGATCTAGCCATGTCCGTCCATCCGTCTGTTGAAAGCACGCTAGCTAGCAGGTCAAATTTTTGCATAAATACGCCCCAAAGGGAAAAAAATTTCCCTCACAAGGACTAAAAATACCCATAATTACCCATAATATTTTAGAGTATTTAAGCATATTTTTCAAAATGCCTGCTTTTACTTACTTGATATTGGATATGCGCATTCCCCCTATAACAAAAAAGTGCACTATAAAGTGATTTTTATTCGTAGGGGCTGTAATGGGGCAAAAAGGGATAAAAATGGTACATATTAAACGACAACAGCTGGAAACACGAAATTCGGTGTGTACATTCCTCAAATTGACTAGATACATAATACAAAAATAGTTTTACCAAATTCGTACTTTTTGGGGTTAAAATGGAAAAAGGGGATAAAAATAGTACCAACCAAATGACCGCAGCTAGAGTCATGCAATTCGTAGTATACATTCCTCTGACTGCGTAGACACGAAAAATAAAAGGTGTTTTCCAAATTCGTACTTTTAAGGCATACAATGGGTACAGAGGGATAAAAATAGTACCAACTAAACGATTACAGCTTGAACGATGAAATTCGGTGTGTACATCGCTCTACTACGTATAATCAAGAGATTTTAGAAAGTCGTACTCTTAAGGGGGTAAAATAGGAAAAAGGGGATAAAAATGGTACCCACCAAATGGCCGCAGCTAGAATCATGGAATTCGGTGTAAAGATTTTTCCAAATTCGTACTTTTTTCTTTTAAGGCATAAATTGAAATTGAATCATGGAGTTAGGTTATCTTGCACTGTGTTCGTGAGATAATGGATTTTCTAAATTTGTACTTTTGGACATAGAATGGAACGGAAATACAACAAACTGTAGCAACCACTATCTACCAATATTTATGGTATTTAAGTTTTTTGAATATATAAATATAAGAATATTAATTTTTTGAATGGAAGTATTATTTCGATATATAAAGAGTGATTTTTTTGAGGTTAGGATTTTCATGCATTAGTATTTGACAGATCACGTGGGATTTCAGACATGGTGTCAAAGAGAAAGATGCTCAGTATGCTTTGACATTTCATCATGAATCGTCTTACAAACGAACAACGCTTGCAAATTATTGAATTTTATTATCAAAATGCGTGCTCTGTTAAGAAAGTTCATTGCGCGCTTCCATTTTATGGTCAGTTTAATCGACCCACTGAAGCGGCTATTCGGGCTATTGTGACTAAATTTCGCACCAAATTTACATTGTTGGACATTAAACCACCAACACGCTTACGTAGAGTGCGAACTGAAGAAAATATCGATTCGTCGCCGTTCGCACCAATTGGGTCTCTGTTACTCAAAAACGTGGAAATGCCAAAATTGGACTAAGCGGATGGACCACCTAAGACGCAGCCGCGGTCAACATTTAAATGAAATTATCTTCAAAAAGTAAATGTCATGGACCAATCTAACGTTTCAAATAAAGAACCGATGAGATTTTGCAAATTTTATGCGTTTTTTTTTTAAAAAAAAGTTATCAAGCTCTTAAAAAATCACCCTTTATATATATATATATATAGTGTCAACGTATTGGTAGCCTTGTCTTATAAGCATGTCTTGAAATAATAAAAACATTATATTTATTTATAAAATTATTTTTTCAATATTTCTATTTGTTTTGGCTATATTAAAAAAATATATTTTCCTGTAATATTACTGCACTTCTACGAAAATCGACAGCCTTGTGGAATGCAATTCAAGGTGGAGGGTATATAAAGTTCGGCCCGGCCGAACTTGTTCTCATTCTTTTGGACACTATTCCTGAACCACTGTTACTATGTGGAAGTGAAACATATTCGGATTAAGTGCACTGAAGTCTTTCGAAATGGTCTCAAAACTTCCCTGCTAGGAATTGAATTGACCTGTGGAATATTTTGGTCCACTATAAAAAAAAACAAGTGACGATTTTGTAAAAATATTTTTTTTTGAACTATCAAACCCCAGTTTTACTTTATTGTTTCCAAAGTCGCAGATGTGAATCTCGTAAAAAATACAACATTGCGTTGCTGAAAATCAATTTTAATTTCTGACCCTATGGTCTCACCACTCTGAAATTTCGATATCTTGTAGAAAATAAATATAGAAGCAAAATGGTCTTGAGCCAGGACAATATCCCAGTTCAAATCAAATATTGATTACAGACCAAAAAAATGCAAACGAAAAAACTAAAACAAATGAGCGTTGGCACGGCAGAAGTATTGCTGGGTAACTATACCTGCATATACACATACTTACATATGCAACTCAATGAGATGCTTGTAAGATGGCATGTGTGCTTTATTACTTGGTGCGATTTTTTAAACGCAAATTCGGCAAGTGAGTTGTGATTCTCGTTCGTTTGTGAGAATCATCTCCTTATAGAGGCCGGGTTTGATGTTGAAAAGTCGCTGCGAAGCCACTTGAAAAGACTTTTGACATGGTCGAAATCATGATCGTGGTAGTCTGCAGCCAAGTAATAAATGTCACCATGCCATTTGTAAATAAATTTGCATTCTATTAAATATAGAAGCAAAATGGTCTTGAGCCAGGACAATATCCCAGTTCAAAATCTAAAATATATAAAAAATTAATAAAATATTCGACTTACTAAAAAAAGTATAAAGAAAGTTTTCTTTATTTTTTTTCTCAATCACTACAACACAAATTATTTTTTATGTTCAGCCTTAAATTGCCACAAATATAAGTACCTTTGCATGCAATAGATTATGGGTGGGTTTCTCCAAGGTCAATTCGCCAGAAATGAATGAAAGGCCTAAAATGAAGGCGTCATAACATTAATTTTCCTGCTACAATAGAATAGAAAAATATAAATGGGACATATAGACAAAATAATGACAGCCCAACATATTTATATAAACCCAATTATACAACTCCTTCATTCAATTTTGAATAGTTCAGTTCGGATCGACGCAGTGGTAGCATGTACATATGTATGTTCTACGCCCATTAATATTACTTTGTTATTGTCATTAATCATTGTCCAATTAAATGTATTGACAAGACACAAATACAAATACATTTGTATGTATATAGCTACATGAAAAAGAAATGTTATGGGTAATTGCTATGCAAGTCATAATTGCATACAATTTTCTTTGCCTTCGGCTCGGAAATTATGGGAAAACTAATATTTGAAATAAGTGTTATTTGTATGTATCTAAGGCAATAATAATAATTTCTACACTTAACGTTAAAAGTCTGGTTTTATTAAAAAAAAAAAACTAAAAACTACACACGTCCGAAGAAATAGCAAAAAATGTTTTCCAAATCAGCTAATATATGTTTGCTGGTTCAGCATACATGTTTTCACTAGACAAATACTATTTACAATTTATTTTAGTTTTTTTTTTCGTTTGTATTTTTTGGTCTGTAATCAATATATGATTTGAACTGGGATATTGCCCTGGCTCAAGAACATTTTGCATCTATATTTAATAGAATGCAAATTTATTTACAAATGGCATGGTGACATTTATTACTTGGCTGCACACTACCACAATCATTATTTCGACCATGTCAAAAGTCTTTTCAAGTGGCTTCGCAGCGACTTTTCAACATCAATTTAAGAAATTACAAATCTGAACACATCAAATACCAGAATATGGCTGAATCCGAATATCCGTGTGGAAGTTAAATTGGTTTTAATTGGGTCATTTGTGTGGGTGGTACCTGAAGGGGCGTGGAAATTTCGCCCATCTTCGAACTTAAACTGAGTTTGGGATAAATATTACCATGTGCAAAGTTTGAATTGATTCCTTGGCTCCTTTCGAAAGTTACACCAGCCAGCCGGACGGACGAACAACTTAAAAAGTCGTTTGGTCCAAACATACTTAGGGTTCTAAGTCACTCCTTCAATAAATATCTATGGATAAATGTTGATCAAAGGATCAAATGCATCAAAGGGACCAAAGGTCAAAGTTCGATGTTCGAGGGTCAAATGGATTACAGGAATCAAGGGTCAGTGGACAAAGGTAAAAGGGATCAAAGGTCAAAGGCATCACAGGTCAGAGGTCAAAGGTCAATGGATCGTAGGGATTAAAGTATATGGCCAAAGGGATCGATGTTTAAAGTTTGATGTTCAAAAATCAAAAGTATTAAAGGGATCAAAGGTCAGTGGTCAAAGATATCAAAAGGATCAAAGCAGCAAAGGGATCAAGGGGATCAGAGGGATCAAAGATAAAAGATCAAGGGGCAAAGGGATTAAAGGTCAGGGGTCGAAGGGACCAAAAGTCAAAGTTCGTTATTCAAAGTTCGAAGGTCAAAGGGATCCAAGGTCATGAGTGAAAGGGATCAGGGTCAGTGGTTAAAGGTCAATGGATCGAATGGATTAAAGTATATGGTCAAAGGGATCAAAGTTCGATGTTTAAAGTTTGATGTTCCAAAATCAAAAGTATTAAAGGGATCAAAGGTCAGAGGTCAAAGATATCAAAAGGATCAAAGCAGCAAAGGTATCAAAGGTCAGATATCAAGGGGATCAGAGGGATCAAAGATAAAAGATCAAGGGGCAAAGGGATTAAAGGTCAGGGGTCGAAGGGACCAAAAGTCAAAGTTCGTTATTCAAAGTTCGAAGGTCAAAGGGATCCAAGGTCATGAGTGAAAGGGATCAGGGTCTGAGGTTAAAGGTCAATGGATCGAATGGATTAAAGTATATGGTCAAAGGGATCAAAGTTCGATGTTTAAAGTTTGATGTTCAAAAATCAAAAGTATTAATGGGATCAAAGTCAGAGGTCAAAGATATCAAAAGGATCAAAGCAGCAAAGGTATCAAAGGCCAGATATCAAGGGGATCAGAGGGATCAACGGTAAAAGATCAAGGTGCAAATGGATTGAAGGTCAGGGGTCAAAGGGATCAAAAGTCAAAGTTCGATATTCGAAGGTCAAAGGGATCCAAGGTCATGAGTGAAAGGAATCAAAAGGATCAAATTTATCAAAAGGATCAGAGGTCAAAGGGATCAAAGGTCTAAGTTCAAAGGTCACAGGTCAAAGGGATGAAAAGTGTAAAGGTCATATGTATAAAAGGTCAAAGTTCGATGTTCAAAGTTAAAGGTATAAAAAGAATAAAGTGGATCAAAGTTCAAAGTTGAAAGGGATCAAAAGGATCAAGGCGATCAGAGGTCAAAGGAAAGTTCGAAGTTCGAATGTCATAGAGATAAAAAGGACCAAAAGCAAGAATTGGATCAAAGGTCAAAAGGATCAAGGGGATCAAAATTAGCAAAGGTATGAAAGTTCAAATGAATTAAAGGGTAAAGACCAAAGACAAGGATCAAAGTTCAATGCTCGAATTTCGATGTTCGAAGTTAGATTTGCAATGTTCGAAGTTCGAACATCCGCTAAACATACAGTTGCCATAACCACACGAAATATTTTACAGCAGAATATTATCCTGAGACATAAAAATAAAAAATACACGAGTGATTTTTAGGGGTGTTTCAGGAGCGTTTAGCTCACATGCGGCTTAATCTAGGAATGAAATATTTATTTCATTTGTTTGGACCGCGACCCATCCATCCTTCTGTACAATTAGATTTCAATAAGAACAAACAAAATTATCTTATCTCCACATGGGAGCGTATACTTTATTTCAGCTGTCCTGCTAGACGAAAAAGAGCAAAAATCCATAATTTCAGAAATTGGCATAACATAGGCTAAAACTTCCGATGTCGCACCCGAAATCGTTATGAAAAACATACGGATTGGAGTGACACGAAGCCTAACCGACGGGGCTGATGTTTTTGAAGGCGCGTCGCACAGTGTTATGTCTTCAAATAGCGCCCATAGAACAAAAAATAATTTTTTCCTATATTTTTTTTTGGTGGATTTTTGTTTTGTAAATTTAAAGAATATACTCTGGCGCTTCTTTTTGTTGCAATGAGACGTAGGTAGAAGGAGCTAACTTTTTCAATGTCCATAACAGCAATCGTTGAATTTTATAAATTTGCAGTTCGAACGTCGATACAGCCCAATGTTTTCATAACAACGCAGGCATTTATTAGTTACATTCATATTATCAAGAATCATCTAAAAGAGTTATAGATTTGTAGTTTTGGATACTAATCAACTAATTCATTTTTTTTCTCATGTCAATGTCAAATACGAATGGACACGACCATGTAATTTCCCTTTCCGGTGGAAATGTCACACACAAGGTCACGCGATATCTAATTTATTTCTACATCTTCCCGTTCTGATGGACAAACCAACAAGGCCATGTTTGGTGAATGAAAACCGAAACACTAAAACCAGAGAGATAGAGAGTGTGGGTGTGCGTGAAATAGAGGGAGGAGTCCATAGAGTTTATGTTCCGCCGGAAAGGGAAATGCCACACACTTAACAAATTTCAAATCTACAATGAAAGGTATGTGTATGAATCAATCAACGTCGGTATTTGAATTTCTTGTCAATCTCGGAGGACCCGCGAGTACGTAGTTGGATGCTAGGACACAAAGTATACTCGTCCGGCTACACAGAGTAAAGGTTTTAGGTGTTGCCTTTAATGAATTAATGAATTATCACCCAATAGATGATATTTTATATTTGGATTTTTGGGGTGATTTTTTCATTTTGAAAAAAATATGAAATACTAGCAGTACCCGATGCTTCGCAGCCAAAGAAGCCAGTTATTTGTTTTATCCGTTTCTGTTTTTGTATAGTATTTATTAGATTTTCTTTTGGTAGATATAGATAAATCTACAATAAAACCTCCTATTAGATAGCACTCATACACAGTCAAAGGAATGTGCTTGTGTGATGTGAACTCCCTTCATAATTTTTATAATTTTCTACACAGTTTAGAACAAAAAATTACAACCGCAGAGCCTTTTATCTTTATAACTGTTTGCACCTCATTCCCCAAAAGTACACATTTTAAAAAATCACTCTTTTTGTCCGGCGCAACCCTTAAAAGTACAAATTTCGAAAATTTCCAATTGTCACATTGTCAAAGCAATTTACATATCAAATTTCACGATTCTAGCGGCAATGATTTAGTTGGTACCATTTTTATCCCCTTTTTTTGTCCCGCTCACGCCTTATAAGTACAAATTTCGAAAAATCCATTTAGATTTGCGCTTCTACGTTGTCAGAGGAATTTACATATCAAATTTCACGACTATAGCTACAATACTTTAGTTGGTACCATTTTTATCCCTTTTTGTGCCGCTCACCCCTTATAAAAATAAATTTCGAAAAATTCATTTAGATTTGCGCTTCTACGTTGTTAGAGAAATTTACATATCAAATTTCACGACTATAGCTACAATACTTTAGTTGGTACCATTTGTATCCCTTTTTGTCCCGCTCAACCCTTATAAGCACAAATTTCGAAAAATCCATTTAGATTTGCGCTTCTACGTTGTCAGAGGAATTTACACACCAAATTTCACGACTATAGCTGCAATATTTTAGCTGGTACTATTTTTATCCCTTTTTGTCCCGCTCAACCCTTATAAGCACAAACATCGAAAAAATCTATTTAGATTGCGTTTCTACGTTGTTAGAGAAATGTAAATGTAAATTTGTACCATTTTTATCCCTCGCACGCTTTAAAAGTACAAATTTCGAAAAATCAAATTTTACTGTCAGAGGAATTTACATATCAAATTTCACGACTATAGCTGCAATACTTTAGTTGGTACTATTTTTATCCCTTTTTCCCGTTCGTTCCTTATAAGTACTAATTTCGGAAAATCCATTTACGTTGCCAGTCTACGTTGTCCGAGAAATGTAAATACCGATTTCCACGAATATAGCTGCAATACTTAAATTTGTACCATTTTTATCCCTTTTTGTCCCGCGCACCCCTTAAGAGTACAAATTTCGAAAAATCAAATTTTACTGCGCTTCAGAGGAATTTACATATCAAATTTCTTTTCTAGCTGTAATACTTTAGTTGGTACCATTGTTATCCCTTTTTGTCCCGCTCGCCCCTTAAAAGTACAAATTTCGAAAAATCCATTTACGTTGCATGTCTACGTTGTCAGTAAATACCGATTTTCACGAATATAGCTGCAATACATAAATTGGTACCATTTTTATCCCTTTTTGTCTCTTTCTTCCCTTAAAAGTAAAAATTTCGAAAAATCCCAATTTGTTTGTCAGAGAAATGCAATACATAAATTGGTACAATTTTTATCCCTTTTTGTCTCTTTCTTCCCTTAAAAGTAAAAATTTCGAAAAAAATCCCTATTTGTTGCTCGTCTGCTTAGTCAGTGCACCGTCTATGTGTCTATCTACTGCCGCATAGCCTGGACGAAGATTCGATGTTTAACCCTTTTTGTCCCATTTTACCCCCTAAAAGTACGAATTTCGTAAAACCCTTTCTTAGTCGGCGTCTACGTCATATTTGGGAACTACCCTGAAAATTGCATGACCGTTTGGTCTGGTCGCTGGTCAATGATAAGTCAGTCAGTCAGTAACGCAACTCTTTTATACATATAGATTGTAGGGATGTATAGTTGGAGCAAAAAGTAAATTTTTCGACTTTTCGACTTTTGGAAATATATCGACTTTTGAAAAATCGACTTTTGACTGGTGCAAATAAATAAGAAGACGATATGAGATATATGCAAATGAATGAAAAGGCGAGTAGACCAAATCAAAACCAAATCGAGAGACATTTATATTGGATATATAAATCTGAACCGATCTTACCCACTTTTTGCATAGATGTTTCTAATTGTTGTGCTAAATTTGAAGAAAATCGGATAAATGATGTGTTTTCTGGAGCGTAAAAATAAAATGGGCATTCAATAACTTAAAGTCATTGATGCACAAAGTAGAAAACAAAAGTCGACTTTTGACAATGGTAAAGTCGATTTCGACTTTTTCCTCCCAAAAGTCGATTAATCGATTAGTCGAAAGTCGATTTATAGATCCCTAATAGATTGTCCACTAATTATGAATAAGGACCCAATTTTTTGTGATTTTTTAAATAAAAACTAGTCCATTTTGTATAAGTATTTTGGGTCATTTTTCATATTTTTTTTGGTTAATTCTTCATTGGCCGATTTTTCGTAGCCAGGTCTGACTGGTTTCGCGGAAATAGATCAAATGATTGACAAACTTCCTGAGGGAACAATAATGTAATAGACTGGCTAGACGGAGTAACCATGCTTTGCTTAAATTGGATTCAAATAATGACCGAACTCCTTCCGAAATGGGTCAATCGCTGTGATATCATCTAATACCGCATATTAGGGTCGATCATCCCCAAAAAAAAAAAACAATAAAGTCCATTTATGTTTTGACATCATGCGAGTGAGTACACCCAAAAAACAGGCAGACTGAGAAGTGAAATCTGAATTTGACTATCTATCCACCATGAGAAAATTGTATAAATATTTGTTTTGAGCTGAAATTTCACAAGAAAACAAATTTCTAATGATCTCTACATAAATCCAAGTAAAGATCACCATAAAAATGCTACAACAACAATAGCAAAAACAAGCAACAAATGACGTTTGCAAATCTTATCGCAGAGTAGATTGGATTGGATGGATGTAGGTACCTACCTTCATACATATGTACATGTGAATAAAATAGAAAGTACTCGTTCGCTCCAATCAGTTTGATTTTAAGGCGTTGGTCGTCCGTTGCCTCCGTGTTTAATGTTTCATGTTACAACAAATTCCCCAAAATTATGGATCACTAAACCGAACAGACTGACATGACAGCCAGTCAGCCAAGCAGCCCAGCCAGTGTGATCGCATCGCATCGCATACGGGGGGAATGTGTGTCAACTGTCAGTGTGTCATCGTGCGGACATGCTGGATGGAGAGAATAAAAATGTGAACAAAAAAACAAATCGAAAATCCACCAAAAGCCCCCTCCCCCACAGCGGCTCCATTTGCGAAAACATAAAAACCAAGTTAATAAAAAAATCCCATTTAAATAACTCTCTTTCATTTTACAATTATTTGTTTATCTTCAGGTTTTTATATGTTTTTTTTTGGAAATGTTGGTATAAACCGAAATGAGTAAAAATGATTTTCACATTCAAATGGGCCGAACGAAGTGTTTAGTACCCTACAAGAGCAGCGCTACGCACAAAGTGTCAACAATCATGTGACGCTTAAGACAGAAAACTCGAAAAGAAGTGGGAGAAATTACAAAATTTTGTCAACTAAATCCGAATTTTCCCAACACTATGCAACAAAAAAATTTAAAAAATAATATAAAATAATATAACATTTAACCAAAAATTTAATTTTTAACAAAAAAAATGCAAAATTGTAGGAAATAAAATCTTACAAAATATCTATGAAATGTTAACAAAAAACTAAGAAATTCTAAGACAAACTAAGAAAATTGACAAAATTAAATTTTAACAAAAAATCTATGAAATTTTAACAGAAAATGCAACTTTAAGAAAAAATATTTTTGAAATTAAAAAAATATCAAATAAAAAAAATAAAAATAAAAAATTAATTATATCAAATTAATTAATTAAAAATTGCAAATTAAAGTTTTAACAAAAAATTTGAAATTTAGTTTTAACGCAGATAGGCAATATTAGCAACAAAAACTATTTTTTTTTGCCAATTTTTTGTTTTTTATTTTTTTTTTTTTTTGAAATTTCAAAAAAATTTTGTTAATATTGGCAAATTTTCTTTTATATAACTTTAATTTTCGTTAACATTTATTTTTTCTAAAAACCAATTTTTTGGCAATTTTTTGTTTTTTTTTTTTTTGAAATTTTAAAAAAATTTTGTTAATATTGGCAAATTTTCTTTTTATATATTTTTAATTTTCGTTAACATTTAATTTTTCTAAAAACTAATTTTTTGCCAATTTTTTGTTTTTTATTTTTTTTTTTTTTTGAAATTTCAAAAAATTTTGTTAATATTGGCAAATTTTCTTTTTATATAAAGAGTGATTTTTTTGAGGTTAGGATTTTCATGCATTAGTATTTGACAGATCACGTGGGATTTCAGATATGGTATCAAAGAGAAAGATGCTCAGTATGCTTTGACATTTCATCATGAATAGACTTACTAACGAGCAACGCTTGCAAATCATTGAATTTTATTATCAAAATGCGTGCTCTGTTAAGAAAGTTCATCGCACGCTTCCATTTTATGGTCAGTTTAATCGACCCACTGAAGCGGCTATTCGGGCTATTGTGACTAAATTTCGCACCAAATTTACATTGTTGGACATTAAACCACCAAGACGCTTACGTAGAGTACGAACTGAAGAAAATATCGCAGCTGTATCGGCCAATGTTAATGATGACCATCAATTATCGATTCGTCGCCGTTCGCAGCAATTGGGCCTCTGTTACTCAAAAACGTGGAAATGCCAAAATTGGACTAAGCGGATGGACCACTTGAGGCGCAGCCGCGGTCAACATTTAAATGAAATTATCTTCAAAAAGTAAATGTCATGGACCAATCTAACGTTTCAAATAAAGAACCGATGAGATTTTGCAAATTTTATGCGTTTTTTTTTTAAAAAAAGTTATCAAGCTCTTAAAAAATCACCCGGTATTTTTAATTTTCTCCATTTTCGTTAACATTTAATTTTCTATTCTATTGTTAAATTGGCCCAAATCTGCGTTAAAATTTAAATTTTTGTTTACATTTCAAGTTTTTTATTTTTTTTTTAAAATACTGAAGTAAAATTAAAAGTAAAGAAATTAAAAAAATATAACAAAAAATCTATGAAAATTTACCAAAAAAAGTTATAAAATTAGAAAAAATATGTTTTTTAAATTTATGAAATTTTAAGGAAAATATACGAAGTAGGCTTTCTTTGTATTGATGTTGAATAAATAAATAAATAAATTCAAAACAAAATGAAAATGTTAACAAAAATATATTTAGTTTTAATGCAAATAGGCAATTTCAAACAAAAAAAAAAAAAAACAAAATTAAAAATAACAACATTTGCCAATTTTTCATTAAATTTTTTATTAACATTTCATATATTGGCAAATTTTAATTTTTTGTTAAATTTTTCCTAAAGCATTAAAATTAAATATTTTTTTAATTTTATTAAATTTCAAACAAAAAAAAAACAATATTTTAAACAAAATTAACATTAAAAAATTAAAAATAAGAACATTTGCCAATTTTTCATTAATTTTTTATTAACATTTCATATATTGGCAAATTTTAATTTTTTGTTAAATTTTTCCTAAATCACTAAAATTAAATATTTTTTTAAATTTTATTAAATTTCAATTTAAAATTAAAAAAAATGTCAAAATTTATAAAAATATGAAATTTTAAGAGAATGAAGTTAAAAAAAACTAAAATTATAACTTTAGATTTAACGCAGATAGGCAATTTAAACAAAAAAATAAAATTTTAACTTTAAGAAAAAATATTTATGAAATTAAAAAATATCAAATTAATATTTTAACAAAAAAATAGGCAATATTAACAAAAAATTAACTATTGTCATTTTTTTATTACAAATTAAAAAAAAATTGTTACTATATTAACACAAAATTTGAAATTTAGTTTTAACGCAGATAGGCAATATTAACAAAAAAACGTTTGTCATTTTTATATTATTATTTTTTTATTGAAATTTCAAAAAAAAATTGTTACTATTGGCAAATTGTATTTTTATATATTTTTTAAAAGTTTTTAAATTTTTGTTAACATTTTTTTTGTTAAATTTGCCCAAATCTTTATTTTTTTATTTTTTTGTTTACTTATCAAATTTTATTAAATTTCAATTTTTTTAAATATGAAGGTAAAATTAAAAATAAGGAAATTGGAAAAAATATAACAAAAAATCTATGAAAAATTACCAAAAAAGTTATAAAATTAAAAAAAATTGTTTTGTAAATTTATGAAATTTTAAGAAAAATATACGAAATTCGAAGCAAAATTTTAGTTGGTTTTAACGCAAATAGGCAATTTCAACAAAAAATAAAATTTTAATCAAAATTGGTAATAAATTTTAAATTTTATTAAATTTCAAATTAAAAAGCAGATCTAAACAAAATAAAGTTAAAAAAATGCCAAAATTTATAAAAAAAATATGAAATTTGAACAAAAAAAGTTTGAAATTTTAAGAAAAAAAAATATGAAGATAAAAGAGCTAAAATTATAATTTTAATTTTAACGCAGATAGGCAATTTCAAGAAAAAAAATTAAAAATTTAACAAAACTAGACAAAAAAAAGTAAAAATTGTATTTGCCGATTTTTTGTTAACATTTTAAATTTTGTTATAAAAAAATTAAATTTGTTATTATAATTTCATAAATTCGTTGTTAAAATTGCCATATTAGCTTTTTGTATATTTCTAAAAAATATATTATTAATTTTTATACCCTACACCACTTCGTGGTCTAGGGTATTATAAGTTAGTTTCGCGCCAAATGTTTGTAACACCAAGAAATAATCGAGCTAGACCCACCTTTAAGTATACCGATCGGCTTAGAATCACCAGCTGAGTCGATTTAACGATGTCTGTCTGTCCGTCTGTCCGTCTGTCCGTCCGTCTGCTGTCCATCTAAGCTTGTTCGCACTCTACAGGTCGCAATTGTTGTCCGATTGGCATGAAACTTGGCAGAAGTTATTTTTACTGGCCAAGGACCATCGGTATTGAATTTGGAGGAAATCGGTTCAGATTTAGATATAGCCCCCATACAAATGTCGCTCCCGATTTGAAATTTTCCGCTCTAGAAACGACATATTGTACCCGATTTTCTTTAAATTTTGCAGAACATCTTATAATCCAACTAGAAGTACGTATGCAAAAATTTGGTATGATCGGTTCAGATTTAGATATAGCCCCCATACAAATGACGCTCCCGATTTCACTTTTTCCGCTTTAGAAACCACATATTGTACCCGATTTTCTTTAAATTTTGCAAAACATCTTATAATCCAACTAGAAACACGTATGCAAAAATTGGGTAAGATCGGTTCAGATTTAGATATAGCCTCCATACAAATGTCGCTCCCGATTTGACATTTTCCGCTCTAGAAACGACATATTGTACCCGATTTTCTTTAAATTTGGCAGAACATCTTATAATCCAACTAGAAGTACGTATGCAAAAATTTGGTATGATCGGTTCAGATTTAGATATAGCCCCCATACAAATGACGCTCCCGATTTCACTTTTTCCGCTTTAGAAACCACATATTGTACCCGATTTTCTTTAAATTTTGCAAAACATCTTATAATCCAACTAGAAACACGTATGCAAAAATTGGGTAAGATCGGTTCAGATTTAGATATAGCCTCCATACAAATGTCGCTCCCGATTTGACATTTTCCGCTCTAGAAACGACATATTGTACCCGATTTTCTTTAAATTTTGCAGAACATCTTATAATCCAACTAGAAGTACGTATGCAAAAATTGGGTAAGATCGGTTCAGATTTAGATATAGCCCCCATACAAATGTCGCTCCCGATTTCACTTTTTTCGCTTTAGAAACCACATATTGTACCCGATTTTCTTTAAAATTGGCAAAACATTTTATAATCGAACTAGAAATACGATTGCAAAAATTGGGTAAGATCGGTTCAGATTTAGATATAGCCCCCATACAAATGTCGCTCCCGATTTGACATTTTCCGCTCTAGAAACGTCATATTGTACCCGATTTTCTTTAAATTTTGCAGAACATCTTATAATCCAACTAGAAGAACGTATGCAAAAATTGGGTAAGATCGGTTCAGATTTAGATATAGCCCTCATACAAATGTTGTTCCCGAATGTTTAACCGATTTTGGCCAAATTTTACATATTATATTTCACCAATAAACAGACATGGTGAAAGCGGGTCACATCGTTCCAGTTTTCAGTATACCAGCATACAAATGTCCTTTCCGATTTAACATTTTTTGCCAAACACTTACATTTACAGGATGCAAAAATCCTTCCCAATTTCACTTTTTTACCGAATTGAATTGCAATGAGAATTGTTTGGATGATGCCCATATGTCCATACTTTGGTATGACTTTGGTATACTACTGTATAATTTGTATTTGTCTGTCGGACAATTGGATCAATTACCATATTCGTTAAATTTGACTAAAGATGAATTTATAGCATATAAATCATATGAATATAATTTATATTTGCATGAACTACATAAAATTGCTCCCATGAAATACCTGGGTTTAGTAATCAAAGCGAGGTACATACGCAGGAAGTGGTGTAGGGTATTATATAGTCGGCCCCGCCCGACTTTAGCCTTTCCTTACTTGTTGAGAATCATTTACTTAAAGAGGCCGGGTATGACGTTGAAAAGTCGCTGCGAGGAAACCTTTGACAGGGTGGAAATCATGATAGTGGTAGTGTTCAGCCAAGTAATAAATTTCACCATGCCGCCATTCGTAAATAAATTTGCATTCTATGAAATGTAGATGCAAAATGGTCTTGAGCCAGGAGAATATCCCAGTTCAAATCAAATATAGATTTTTTAATTTTTGATTAAATAGCGCAAAAGCTCTTTTAACAACTTAGATAGTAGATTTTCTCTTTATTTTATAAGAGTTGACATCTTAACGGAGGAAACACTTCTTGTAGAAGTACAGGAATTTATAAGGGCCTTAATCCATAGATTTTCTTCTATATGCCTGTTTTCTTAAGATCCCAGCCATTAGAAAATAAAACAAAAAATATCATCTATTTGTTAATTGGGTGATTGGATATATTTTATAAATTAGATCAAAGTTGACTAATTTTCATATTTGTCAATTTAAAAGCTCTTGAAAATTGAAAAAAAAACGATTTCTTCTTTCGACTTTGTCGAACTGTTTCTTAAGAGATGTTTTATGGCAAATTGCGGTTTCTTAGCTTTATTGTGGCGCCAAATATAGTTTATTTGTGCCAAATAAAGTTTGTTTGTAATAAATATTTTAAAATATAACCTTGGACCAACATAACTTTCCTTTGAAAGGCTATAAAGTTTAAAATAGATATTTAGGAAGGTTAAATAATTCCCCGTTTTATGAAGGATAACTTTTGCCTGCCCCTCGGAAAATAGGATACAATTAGTAAGTAACCACCGCAGTGTAGATCCGGTGGACAATTTCTGGCGGGCCATTTTTTTATGTACAGGACGATAGTGTCTTTTTTCGTCCACTCCATTATAACGGGAGTTTTTTGCAGGTTCCATTTTCCGATCACGATAAAATGGTCAGATCTGGCAATGCTATTATCAATTGCGCTCTTTTTGGTTTGTACGCTATGTCCATAAACTTGGATCCTCGATTTCGGATGTTTTCAATATTTTTAAAGAAATTTTATATTGCATACAGAGTGGAGTCAGACTTGTCAGATGTTGGGATTTTTCCCCTACCATGGGGATTTTATGATGGTCAAAAGGAGAACAATATGAAATGAAAAAAATTGTTACTACTGGCATATTTTATTTTTATATATTCATCCCATTTCTATTAAATATAAAAGCAAAATGGTCTTGAGCCAGGACAATATCCCAGTTCAAAACAAATATTGATTACAGACCAAAAAAAAAATGCAAACGAAAAAACTAAAACAAATGAGCGTTGGCACGGCAGAAGTATTGCTGGGTAACTATACCTGCATATACACATACTTACATATGCAACTCAATGAGATGCTTGTAAGATGGCATGTGTGCTTTATTACTTGGTGCGATTTTTTTAAACGCAGATTCGGCAAGTGAGTTGTGCTTCTCGTTCGTTTGTGAGAATCATCTCCTTATAGAGGCCGGGTTTGATGTTGAAAAGTCGCTGCGAAGCCACTTGAAAAGACTTTTGACATGGTCGAAATCATGATCGTAGTAGTCTGCAGCCAAGTAATAAATGTCACCATGCCATTTGTAAATAAATTTGCATTCTATTAAATATAGAAGCAAAATGGTCTTGAGCCAGGACAATATCCCAGTTCAAATCAAATATTGATTACAGACCAAAAAATGGCAAACGAAAAAACTAAAAAAAATTATATATTTTTGTTAACATTTTATTTTTTTGTTAAATTTGCCCAAATTTATTTTTTTGTTTACATATCATTTTTTTTTAATATTTAGTTAAAATTAAATATAAGGAAATTTAAAAAAATAAATTATAACAAAAAATCTATGAAAAATTACCAAAAAAGGTTATAAAATTAAAAAAATATGTTTTGTAAATTTTTGAAATTTTAAGAAAAATATACGAAATTCAAAACAAAATGAAGATGTTAACAAAAATATATATAGATTTGACGCAAATATGCAATTTCAACAAAAAAAAATAAAATTTTAACCAAAATTGGTAATAAAAAATCGTTTGACATTTTTTTTTTAATTTTAATTTTTTTATTAAAATTTGTCGTAAAAATTGCATAAATTTGTTGTTAACCCTTGCACTACTGACTTTTTGTTTAATGACAAATAATTTTTTGACTTTTGATTTATAACTAGAGTACTCAAAGAAAAAATACAAAAAAAAATGTTTACATCCCACCACCATCTTCACCCACCAAGAAAATGTACACTACAGTGTACATTGGTAGTCAGTGTACATTGTTTAGTTTTATTCATAAATTATTTTTTTGCTGTAGATATAAAATCCAAGGGCTACTTAGAGGACGTCCAACTTTTCTTATCGGAGATTTTCCCATTAAAATCATGGCACTGCATATTTGCATTCGAAAATGCATTAGATCGAGTAGTTTGTTGGCTTCATCATTTGCGGCATCTTTCCGATATTCAAGCCATGAAGCTGTACGGCAATGTCAAAAAAATGCATTATTACTCGCAAAGTCCATTTCTTGGATTTGAGAAAAATTCTGTAGTACTCAACAAGTTGATCCAGAAGATCGACACCTCCCATTCCATCATTATATTTTTTTATGACTTCCGGTATAGGGACTTTTATGTAGGTGTGCGATGTTTTGTCATACCGCTCTACATCATCTAGTGTACCCACTCCAAGAAAATTCGAAGCCATATGAACAGGTTTATTATCGAACCATTTGGTAACAATAACACTTCCATCTCTACTAATGAATTGATCCGCCGAACCACGCCCTCTTTTTTTAAATCATCATCGCTAGGAAATGGTGGTTTTAGAAATCTATTAATTCGAGCGGTTCCCGCTGCCTGTATTTTATTGGCTTTCAGGTAATGTAGAATATGATACGAGTTAAAAAAATTGTCAAAGTATAATTTGTGTCCAGTTGCATCTTTAGGGATTCTATTGACTAGGTGAACGACAATGGCAGCACTAAATCCCATGCACTTTACAACATCGTTACTTATTTCAGTAGCCGCGCCTTGATAAGCAACAAAAGCATATGGCATTCCAGTTTTTCCGCAAAGGAAGAAAAATTTAATACCCCATGGATATGGTTTGTTTTTGATGTATTGTTTTATCGATAGTTTGCCTTTAAAAGGTACTAGCTGTTCTTCAATACTAAGGGTCTCTTCCAGTGGGAGATTTAACATCCGTTTACGAACAAAATCCATAACTGGTCTTACCTTATAGAATTTGTCTTTATTGTTCGGATCTCTAGCATTGTTGTCGACCAAATGCAATGCAGTTCTTACTCTATTTTTTGTCATATTTTCGCTAAATATTGGCAATGACAAACCTCTTTCCCAAAACATTTCAATTCAAGGAAATTGTAAAATTCCAATATATATCTGTAGTCCGAAAAAAACTTCAATTTCTTTGGTTGTACAGGGATCAAACCGCATTTCTTTTTGAACTGCTTACAAATTTGTAAATTCTGCTGCTTTCTCAAAGAATTCTTGGGGAAGATATTGTCGAAAATAGCTGTAAGGAGTTTTAACATCCATATCTTCATAAACTTTGTTAAAACAAATAGGTTCTGGTAAGGTGTGTCTAATGCGTCTCCATTCAATAGTCTTCTTATCAACACACACGTAGTCCTGCAACGGTGATATAGACGATGGGACTTCTGTTTCTGCAGCCTCAACTGATACATTGGGCTTCAAACGACGGCGGCAAGTTTTTTTCGATTGTCCGGGGCCACAATTCTCCAAGTTAACAGTATCAGTATGTGCTGTTGAAATGTAAATTTCTTTATCGGGAATATATTTTTTGATTATAGATTCAGTCAACGCAGCAATATTATAATGTTTCTCTGGATCTATATCTTCCTGTTCTTCGTCATTACCTCTATGTTCATCATGATTTTTTGAAAAGACTTTATTTACCACTTCATCTTCATCAGCATCGCCACCATCTTCTATATCTGAGCATATCTCTAAATATTCAAGAATTTGCTCGTCTGTGAATTTTTCAGGGTCTACACGATGCATTTCTATAAAAATTTAACAAAATATTTCAACTCGAAAACAACACATAAAATTTGTACTAACCAATGATTAACACGTGATTAACAACAAGAAGAAGATAAACTGTAACTTCAATTTTGTTTTGCTATGCTTTCCACAAAATTATTACAACAAAAGTGTGCACAAAATTACAAAGAAAAAAAAAAGAACACATAGCAACCATTCACTACTGATGTACACTACAGTGTCGCTAACTTCAAACTATTGTCCAAACTTTACCAATGGCAAAGAAGTTGTAGTAAAGGCACAAACCACTTCTTTAAATCCTCAGTAAACGAAAAAAAAAATATTTTGATTGATTTAATAAAGGCTTGTTGCTATACTTGAAACGCAAATCTGTGTAATTCTTGAAAATATAAAAAATGCAGATCTCTGTATCTGTATTAAATTTCAAATTAAAAGGAGAAGAATATGAAATGGAGACAGGAGATGTTTGTGGGGATTTCATAAAATATTTTGGGGGATTTTGTGGAGATATTTTAAGTACTTTAAAACTGGGAATGTAAATCTATCTAGAAATGTATACTAATTTATTACTTGGCTGTTCATTACCTTTATCATGAGAAATTATAATAAAGATCTGAAAAAGGAAAAAGCAGCATTATCAATAAAAAATAGCGCTCAAAAACTGTTTGTTTTGGTTGATTTTTTTTTTTAATAAAACAACTTTTATAATGGGGATTTTTCATGACTATTTTGGGGACAAAGATCATCAAAATATTCCATGATTGTTGACGAATCAACAAATCATTCAAAATTTGTTTTTGTTTTGATCGAATTCTTTGAAATTCTTTTGGGAATAATTGGGGATTTTTCATAACCAGAAACCATGATTATTTCAAAGTGTTCCATAGCGAATGACAAACTTAACATATTTCGCATTCTATGCTAGAGATCATTAAAGGAGTGATCAGCAACAACAATGAAAACCATTAAACTATTCTGCAACACAAACGAAAAATAAAACACAACAATAATAATCAATTTCTTTTGTAGAGATATGAACACAATTTGCTGAGGGGTTCTGTTTCTCTTTTGGAAATATTTAAAAATGTTGTTGGTTGGCTTCATAAAATTATGCGTGAGTGCTGTAGAAAAATCATAAAAATTGTACAACAAAAGGAACAACAACCCCATCAATCAGACTGTGAACATATGTACAGAAAAGTGAGTTGTGGTTCTCATTCGTTTGGGAGAAACATTTTCACAAATCGAAAAATGATAAGAGTACAAAAAACCTATGTCAAAAAAGTGCTGAAAATGTTTTTGGGGTGTTATTTTGCCGTTTATTGAAATTCGTTGAACTGACTTTTTATTCTTAGAGGCTAATGTTTTCTAAATTGCACAACTTCTGACATAGCTACGATATTTTGATGCGCGAAGATGCGTTTGAAAGGTATTTTCTGAATTGGATGGATTTATAAAAATGAATTTAGTTCAAAAATAATATTTTTTATTTTTTCTATTTTAAATTTAAATGTAAATATCAATGTTTTTTGTTATTGTTTTGTAAAATGTAAGAATTTACATATAAAATTTCGCGATTCTAGTCGCAATACTTTAGTTGGCACAATTTGTTGTCCCTTTTTGTGCCGTACAAAAATGCATTTATATTGCGCTTCTATATGGTGAGAGGAATTTATGTAAAAAATTTCACGATTCTAGCTGTAATACTTTAGTTGGCACCATTTTTAACCCTTTTCGAAGAAACTCAATTTTAATGGTGCTTCTACATGGTCAGAGGAATTTACACACCAATTTTCACGACTATAGCTGCAATACTTTAGTTGGTACTATTTTTATCCCGATCTCCCTTTATAAGTACAAATTTCGAAAAATTCATTTAGATTTGCGCTTCTACGTTGTCAGAAGAATTTACACTTCAAATTTCACGACTATAGCTGCAATACTTTAGTTGGTACTATTTTTATCCCGATCACCCCCTAAAGGTACACATTTTGAAAAAATTCAATTTTAATGCGCTTATACATGGTCAGAGGAGTTTACACACCAAATTTTACGATTCTAGCTATAATACTTTTGTTGGTACCATTTTTATCCCCTATTGTCCCGCTCAACCCTTATAAGTGCAAATTTCGAAAAATCCATTTAGATTTGCGCTTTTACGTTGTCAGAGGAATCGACACACCAAGTTTCGCGACTGTAGTTGCAATACTTCAATTGGTACCATTTTTATCCCTTTTTGTCCCGCTCACCCCTTATAAGTGCAAATTTCGAAAAATCCATTTAGATTTGGGCTTTTACGTTGTCAAAGGAATTTACACACCAAATTTCGCGACTATAGTTGCAATAAATTGGTACCATTTTTATCCCGCTCCCTCTTATAAGCACAAATTTCGAAAAAAATCCATTTAGACTGCGCTTCTACGTAATACTTCAGTTGGTACCATTTTTTATCCCTTTTTGTCCTCTTAAAAGTACAAATTTCGAAAAATCCGTTCATGTTGTCAGTCTACATTGTCAGAGAAATGTAAATACAGATTTTCAGGAATATAGCTGCTTTACCTAAATTGTTACCATTTTTATCCCTTTTTGTCCCACGCACCCCTGAAGAGTACACATTTTACTGCGCTTCTACATGGTCAGAGTAATTTACATATCAAATTTCTTTTCTAGCTGTAATACTTTAGTTGGTACCATTTTTATCCCCTTTTGTCGCGCTCACCCCTTATAAGTGCAAATTTCGAAAAATCCATTTATATTGCAAGTCTACGCTGTCAAAGAAATGTAGATACCGATTTTCACGATTCTAGCTGCAATACTTAAATTGGTACCATTTTTATCCCTATTTATGTCTTTTCTCCCTAAAAAAGTACAAATTTCGAAAAATAACTATTTGTAGCTCGTCGGCATGGTCATAGCAAGGAACACACCGAATTTCATGTTTCTAGCTACTGTCGTTTAGTCAGGACGAAGGTTCGATGTTTATCCCTTTTTGTCACATTTTACTCCCTAAAAGTACGAAATTCGTAAAACTCTTGCTTAGTCGACGTCATATTTGGGAACTAACCTGAAAATTTCATTTCTTCGGCAGTTTGGTCTGGGGGCTGGCCAATAATAAGTCAGCCGCAGCGCTGATTTTTGTAAAAACTGTTTGAACATTTTGGCTCTGAAAAGCCATCTTCTGTATTAAATTATTTCACAAAAATTGAGTTAGTGACGTCATTTTTCGTCCGATATTCATCATTTAGGCATCATTTGAAAGGTATTGGTTCCTTCTACTTATTTTTCATAACGTCTCTTACAAAATGTTTCCAAGAAAGTTCTTAGCTGTCACCTTGAAAACCCCCCAAAAAAATCAATATAAGATAAGAATAAAAATTTTTATTTAAAGTTCTTCCAAGGGTCTACTAATTCAGAAAAAATGGACAAAAATGCAACATAAAAAAATACACGGAAAAATATGTTTTTAGAGGTGTTTTCAGGAGCGTTTAGCTCACAGCGCTTGACCCAGCGACGAAATATTTTGCAGATCATCATTAAACAATCCAATCTTCATTTCTGGGGGGGGTGGGGGGTGACCGCTGTAATTTATTTTCGTGACCCATCCTAATATATATATATATATATATATATATATATATATATATATATATATATATATATATATATATATATATATATATATATATATATATATGTATGGATTGCTAAAAAATTATCTCTCTGAGATCCCGGAATTTTTCATCTCCTTACAGACAGCCAATGTAAAGATTCATGTCAAATTACAATGTATAATCTACACGTAGAAAAAATTGTTGTAATTATTGTTTTCATGGATAAATTTTAATTGTAACCAAAAGTAAAATTCCTTAAAATGAATAAATTTTCACATAAAGGGTGTTTTTTATTGAGGTATAGAACTTCGAATTGAAATAAAACACAAGAAAATCGTTTAAATGCCCATCAATTTGGCTTTATTGGAAGGATAATTGTATGCCATTAATGTTTAAATATGATTTCGGGCATGTGGCCGCCGCGGCTGGCTCGAATATAGCCAATTCTACAGGTCCAATTTTCAACCACTTTTTCGAGCATATGGGCCCGTATGTTGGCAATAACGCCACGAATGTTGGCTTCCAAGTCCCCTAACGTTTCTGGTTTGTTGGCGTAGACGAGCGACTTCACATATCCCCAAAGAAAATAATCCAATGGTGTCAAATCACACGATCTTGGTGGCCAATTGACAGGTCCATTCCGCGAAATTATGCGCTCATCGAATGTTTCCTTCAATAATTCGATTGTGACGTGCGCTGTGTGGCATGTAGCGCCGTCTTGTTGGAACCACAACTCATCCACATTCATGCCACCCAATTCGGGAACAAAATAGTCGGTTATCATGGCTCTATACCGGTCTCCATTAACGGTAACTGACTCTCCAGCATTATTTCGGAAGAAGTATGGCCCAATGACTCCACCAGCCCATAGAGCACACCAAACAGTCAGTTTTTGTGGATGTAATGGCGTCTCAGGGGTCTCATGCGGATTCTCTTCACTCCAAATGCGGCAATTTTGCTTGTTGACGTAGCCATTCAACCAAAAATGAGCCTCATCACTGAACAAAATTTTGTGATGAAAATCAGCATCGAGATGAATCTCATTTTCGGCCCATACACCAAAATCACGACGCATTGCATGGTCTCGCGGCTTTAATTCTTGCACAAGCTGGATCTTGTAAGGTCGCAAGCCAAGATCTTTGCGCAAAATCTTCCATAAAGTTGATGGACAAAGCTCCAATTGCTGTGCACGGTGGCGAATCGATTCATTCGGGTCCTCTTCAACACTTTGCTCTACAGCGGCAATTGTTTCTTCGGTGCGCACTGTTCGACGTCTCTGCGGATGCGTATTATCACATAGAGTAAACGTAGTGCGAAAACGATCCATGGTTAACCGAATTAATTGCTCTGATGGACGATTATGTCGACCATAAAATGGTCGGAGCTTGCGGTGAACTGAACCATTACTTTCGAAATAAATTTGCACGATTTGCAAGCGTTGTTCTTTTGTCAACCTGTTCATGATGAAATGGCAAACCAAACTAAATATTAATCACTTGACAGCTGACAAAATGGCCGCCAGTTAAAAAAGTGATGCCAACTTAAAGTTCTATACCCCAATAAAAAACACCCTTTAGTATATGTATGTGCTGTAATTGTTAAAATTTTATTATTACCTAAATTTTATTATTACCAAAATGTGTAAACATTTTTGAGCCAGGCCAATATCCCAGTTCAAGTCAAATATTGATTACAGACCAAAATAAAGGAAACGAAAAAATTAAAATATTTTTGGGAATTTCATAATTTTTCCTTTGAAAATATGTAAAATATTTTGAATATTTTTTTTTTGAATATTTTAATAAGTTAATATGTTAATATTTTAATTTTACAGTAAACAATTAAATGGGTTCCCGAAAATTCCGGGATTAGAGAAATCCCAGGAATTCGAAAACCCGGGATTCGTGATCCCTGTGTTGGCATCTCTACTGGTAAGTCGGCAAAGGAGGAAATTCAAATGTATGTATGTATGTTGATTTTAGTTTTACGACTTAACAGTGACTCATGCCAAAACAAAAATCACAGTTTAACGGGGGAAATCCGGTATCTAAACCTTCCACAGTGTACTCTGGCTTTATGCATTTGTTTGAAACATCTAAAAATTAAACGATGCACCCAAAATAACAATACTAATGTATGTTAGCAATCTGATATTTCTGATATTTTCGCACAAAATTTTAAAACTTCCAGGTTTGACATTCAAAGCCGTGCAATATGTGGTGGATGGTATCATAAAGTCGACCCTGCCGAACTTAAGCATTTCATTACTTGTTTTTTTTTTCGATTCATCATTAAAATGATTGAATTTTCTAGAATCTGGCATAATACTCGGTTTATGACACATTTATGTCCAAATTTTGTTTTTCTCACGAACTGCACTTAACGAACAAATAAAAATAAAACAAACAACAAATTCTCAATATGAAATTTATGAAAACTTTAAAGGCAACAAAAGGTGTTTTGGCATGACCGATCTTAAATGCGTACATGTGTATTGCACTAAACAAATACCAATACAAACTCTCAACATTAGGTTGCCTCTTAACTGCAGATGATTCCCATTTCCTAATCCTAAATAAAACAAGTAAGAAGGCGTTAAGTTCGGCCAGGCCGAATCTTATATACATTCCACAGTATTACCAGCAGACTAAAGGATGTAGACTTTACATAGAAGCACAGTACCATATTACGAAAATTGTGATATTTTTATGCACATTACTATATTTGTTTACTATTTCAAACTATAATGTATACTTATGCGCACTGTTTTAAATCTACTACTATATATAATTAAAATGCTGTAATTGTAAAAGTGAAAGTGTGCCTAAATATTAGGCGATTGTCAGTCGCCATTAGGAAGAAGCATTTTCAGATACAGACAAAGTGAAAAGAAAAGTATAAATTTTAAAGATATCCCATTCACCCCATTCTCCGCCCAAATGTACAAATTTCGAAAAAACCCTTTTTCGAGTCTTCATAGTCAGAATGTATACACCGAATTTCAACTTCAGCGGTTTGGTATGTCCCATTTTTATCTCTCTTTTTAATTATATCCCTTAAAAGTACAAATTTCGAAAAATCCCTCTATTTTACGTGTCTATGCAATTAGAGGGATGTACACACCGAATTTCATGATTCTAGCTGTTGTCGTATCATTGGTACCATATTTTATCTCTTTTTGTCCCATTTCGCCCGCTAAAACTTTTATTTTCTTTGTGGTGCTTCCAAGCTACAAGAGGAATGCCCGCAAAAAATTTCAAGTGTATGAAAATCTGAAATTTAATTAATAAACCAAGGCTACCAATATTTTTATACTACGTATATATGTAATGGAAATAATACTTCAATTCATAAAGTAAATATAAGGAGCAATCATAAATACCCTAAATATTGGGGGATAGAGAGTGTATTTTCAGCTGTAGTCGTTTGGTTGGTTGTATTTCCATCCTATTTTAATTTCAAAAGTATAAATTTTGAAAATACTTTATCTCTCACGTACGCAGTATAAGACAACTTCATGATTCTACCATTTTTGTCGTAAAAGCAACAAACGAATTTGGGAAAAAATATTTTACGTGGCTATGCAGTCAGAGGAATGTACACACCGAATTCCATGATTCTATCAGCGGTCATTTTGTTGGTACCATTTTTATCCCCTTTTTCCAATTTTGCCTCCTCAAGAGTACGACTATCTAAAATCTCTTTATTTTACGTATCTACACAATTAGAGGGATGTACACACTGAATTTCATCATTTTTATCATAGCTGTATTCGTTTAGTTGGTACTATTTTTATCCCCTGTAGCCATTGTATCCCTTGAAAGTACGAATTTGGAAAAAACGTTTTATTTTTCGTGTCTACGCAGTCAGAGGAATGTATACTCCGAATTTCATGATTCTAGCCGCATTCATTTGGTAGGTACTATTTTTATCCCCTTTTTCCATTTGAACCCCAAAAAGTACGAATTTTGGAAAGTTCTTTTATTTTACGTGTCTACGCAATCAGAGGAATGTATATATCCAATTTCATTATTCTAGGTGCAGCCGTTAGGTTGGTACTATTTTTATCCCTTTTGCCCCATTTAACCCCTTTAAAGTACGAATTTAGAAAAAAAACTTTTATATTATTTATCTACTCTATTAGAGGAATGTACACGCCAAATTTCGTGTTTCTATCTGTTGTCGTTTGAAAGGTACCATTTTTATCCCTTTTTGTCCCATTTCGCCCCCTACAAATAAAAATCACTATATGGTGGTCTTTTATACTATAAAGGGAATGCGCATTGTGAATATCAATTAAATACAAGGTAATATGTTCAAAAAACATGCTGAAATACTCAAAATATTAGGGGTATTTTCAGTCCTTGTGAGGGAAAAATTTTTCCCTCTGGGCCGATTTCGTCCACTTTCAATCCCAACCGATCTACAACCATAAGACACATTTAGGAAAAATTTGAACCTCCTAGCTCATTTCGTTCGGCCGCTATCGTGCTTTCAACAGACAGACGGACAGACGGACATGGCTATATCGTCTTAGAATTTTACCACGACCCAGAATATATATACTTTATGGGGTCTCCGATGAATATTTCAAGGTGTTACAAACGGAATGACAAAGTGAATATACCCCCATCCTGGAGGTGGAGGGTATAAAAAGGCAGCTGCGCTGTAACTCTAATCGATCAAGCATATTTATCATGTTCGCCACAAGAAGCGAATATTTTTTTAAATATATCCCAGAAATATTCCTAAAAATCTAAGACTTTAATTTAGGTTGGTCGTATCACAAACACATTTTTTCCAGAAACAAAAAGGCCATATCGCAAAAAAAATCATATAATTTTGTTAATTCAATTCCATTGGTTTTAAGAAAAAAATAATCAAGATTTTTTTTGTATGGAAGTATCACAATTAAACAATCTATATATGTATGTAACAAGTAAGGAATGGGTAAAGTAGGGCGGGGCCGTCTATATGACACACTCCACTTTCTATCCGAATACAATTCAACTCGGTAAAAAAGTGAAAACGGGAAGAATTTGTGTATGTTTCCTAATCATAGGCTAATATTATCTGGTCCAATTCAATTCAAATCCGAATTATTTATATCGGTGCTATATCCAAACATGGAATATAGTGACTAACTTTCACAATAAGTTCATCCAGTTCAAATATAACGTGTTAAGCTCATTTTGTATAAATTCGTGCTTTATTGTGCGGAAAAAGTCTATTCGAAATTTGTATGGGAAATTTTTGGGGCGAAATTTATAGGGGAGCTATATGTAAATCTGAACCGATGACAGATTTTCACAATTTCCTGTTTCCAGTTGTAATATGAGATATTTTGAAAGATTTGAAGAAGATCTGTTAAAATATGTGTTTTATAGAGTGGAAAAAGTGAAATCGGGAGTGAAATTTGTGTGAGAGCTATATATAAATCTGAACCGATCTGACCCATTTGTGCCATGGCTGTTTATAGAACAAACATAAGATATTTCGCCTAATTTGATGAGGATCTGTTAAAATATGTGGCTTCTAGAGCAGAAAAAGTCATATCGGAAGCGAAATTTTAATGGAAGCTATATATAAATCTGAACCGATCTGACCTATTTTCACCATAGGTGTTCCTAGTTTAAATATAAGATGTTTTGTCAAATCTCAAGACAATCTGATTTAATATGTGGTTTCTAGAGCGGAAAACGTCAAATCGGGAGCGAAATTTGTATGAGGCTATATCTAAATCTGAACCGATTTAGTCCATTTTCAACACAGAGGTTTCTGGTATAATTACAAGGTAATTTGAAGAAAATCAAGTGAAATATGTGGTCTCTAGAGCGGAAAAAGTCAAATTGGGAGCGAAATTTGTAGGGGAGCTATATATAAATCTGAACCGATCTGACCTATATTCACCATGGTTGTTTCTAGTGGAAATATAAGATGTTTTGCCAAATTTGAAAAGAATCTGATAAAATATATGGTTTCTAGAGCGGAAAAAGTCAAATTGGGAGCGAAATTTTAATGGGAGCTATATATAAATCTGAACCGATCTGACCTATATTCAAAATGGTTGTTTCTAGTGGAAATATAAGATGTTTTGCCAAATTTGAAAACAATCTGATAAAATATATGGTTTCTAGAGCGGAAAAAGTCAAATCGGGAGCGAAATTTGTATGGGGGCTATATCTAAATCTGAACCGATTTAATCCATTTTCAACACAGAGGTTTCTAGTAGAATTATAAAGTAATGCAAGGTAATTTGATGCAAATCAAGTGAAATATGTGGTCTCTAGAGCGGAAAAAGTCAAATTGGGAGTGAAATTCGTATGGGGGCTATATCTAAATCTGAACCGATTCTCTTCAAATTAAATAGCGTTCGTCCTTATCCCGAAAAACTTCGTTGTGCAAAGTTTCGTTTAGTTCTAGCCACAATTGCGACCTGAACTTTGATTACAAGAATAGATGGACAGACAGACGGACAGGCGGATAAATCGCTTCAAAAAGTGATTCTAAGTCGATCGGTATAAGTAACAATGGGGTGTTACAAACAAAAATGCACAAAGACATAATACTCTCGTGGAGTGTATAATTATGAAAAACCTTTTATGAATTCGTTTATAAATATGTCCGCATGTGATCGGACCTATGTTTCCAAACTGAAAGTACAAATATTAAAAGGGCCTTCGGCGAGAAGGGAAATTTAGCAAACAAGAAGTATAAAGGCACACCTTTACAATTTTTTTGTAGAAACCCAAAATACACACAGAAAATTTTATACATAACCCTTCGTCAAAATTTTTGTAAACTAGTGTAATAGGTCTGTTCGGCTTACTAGCTTAATATTTGTATGGAATTTACAGATTTTATAATAAAGCTGCTCACTAAATTAACAACTATGGTGCCTGATCCTTCTTCAGAATTGCTCGTGATTTGAAAAATTAACACGGTACTTGAATTCGTTTTTGCTAATCAAAAGAGTAGTTCAAACACTTTCTTCTAAAGTATACATGGCCGACATCTCTTTATAAATATAGGAATTATAGGATATTTAAATTGTAACGGGCGTGACATTTTGATGGAAATCCTGTTACGACACCAGTCTATATCTGGCAAATGAAATGATAAGAAATATTATTTTTTGAAATATAATCAAAAACATTTATTATTAAAAGTATACACATTACAAATGTTTATCGGTGTTTGATTATGAAATTTTGTCGAAAAAAGGGTCACTTTACGTGAATCACCCTTCACAAATCATTTCAAATGCAGTGTTGAATTCGATTTTCAATATGGAACTTATTGAAAAACCCGTAAAACACTGAAAATGTACTTGAACACGTATAAAATTACAGGGGTGCATATATTTAAAGTTTTATTGTACAACTTGATAATATGTAGATTGTGACGAAAACTTAACAAATTTAGCATTTTTCGATGGAAAATACATTTTATAGATAACATAAGACATAGATTTACTAAATGATGCAATATTTTTAGCTGAAAACTCTTCACAGAAGTAGAATTGGATTCATAGTTTTAAAACATATCCTCATGTGTGAACAGCCCTATACAAAGACAAATAAGGAAAGGCTAAAGTCGGGCGGGGCCGACTCTATGATACACTCCACTTTCTATCCGAATACAATTCAATTCGGTGAAAAAGTGAAAACGGGAAGGTTTTTTGTATCCTGTAAATTTATGTGTTTGACAAAAAATTTTATATCGGAAAGGACATTTGTATGAGGATATATTGAAACCTGGAACGAAATAGGTGAAATATAAAATGTATAGTTTGGCCAAAATCGGTTAAACTTATGGGAGCAACATTTGAATTTGGGCTATATTTAAATCTGAACCGATCTTACCCACTTTCACCATAGTTTTGTTTAGTTATATTATAAGATATTGTGCCAAATTTAAAGAAAATCGAGCACAATATGTGGCTTTTAAAGCGGAAAAAGTAAAATCGGGAGCGACATTTGTATGGGGCCTATATCTAAATCTGAACCGATCTAGCCCGCTTTAGCCACAGGTGTTTCTAGTTAGATTATAAGATGTTGTGCCAAATTTAAAGAAAATCGACTAGAATATGTGGCATTTAAAGCGGAAAAAGTCAAATCGGCAGCGACATTTATATGGGGGCTATATCTAAATCTGAACCGATCTTATCCAATTTCTGCATAGGTGTTTCTAGTAAGATTATAAGATGTTGTGCCAAATTTAAAGAAAATCGAGTACAATATGTGGTTTCTACAGAGGAAAATGTCAAATCGGGAACGACATTTGTATGGGGACTATATTTAAATCTGAACCGATTTCACCTATTGTCACCATAGACGTTCTTAGTTTAAATATAAGATGTTTTGCCAAATCTGAAGACAATATGATACAATATGTGGTCTCTAGAGCGGAAAAAGTCAAATCGGGAGAGAAATTTGTATGGGAGCTATATATAAATCTGAACCGATCTAACACATTTTTACCACAGGTGTTTCTAGTTACAATATAAGATATTTTGCCAATTTTAAAGAAAATCTGTTGTAATATATGGTATCTAGAGTGAAAAGAGTCAAATCGGGAGTGAAATTCGTATGGGGGCTATATCTAAATCTGAACCGATTTTCTTCAAATTAAATAGCGTTCGTCCTTATTCCGAAAAACATCGTTGTGCAAAGTTGCATTTGGTTATGTCTACAATTGCGACCGGTATCGTGATTACAAGAATAGATGGACGGACGGACAGACAGACAGACGGACACTGCTAAATCGACTCAGAAAGTGATTCTAAGACGATCGGCATAATTAACAATGGGTCCATCTCGTTTCCTTTTGGGTGTTACAAACAAATGCACAAAGACATAATACTCTCGTGGAGTGTATAAAAACGAGATAAAAGTCATGCGAACGCCTTTTTGTCGTATTATGATTATCACGACATTCATCATCAAGATATTTTACGTCTGAATTTATAGGCAGAATGGAGTTTATGGGCGTTTTCAGTTTTTCATTTCCTCATCCCGTTGTCCCTTAAAAGGACTACAAAGTTTCAAAGTATAGCATTTTCAAAAAAATATTTTAAATACTTCTTCGCGCCCTATATATGAGGCAAATGAAGAGGGAGAAACCCTGTTAAATATTCTTAAAATTTCATGCTTCTCTCTGTGTTTAGCATTGACAACCCCAAAGCGGACAATATATATATATATATATATATATATATATATATATATATATACGAAAAGGCACGTTGGGCCGAGCTCAACAACTTTTTCCAGCATTTCAATTGGAAACTTTGTTTTCTAAATGGCGATATAGATGCTGCGGCTGAAATGATTGAAAATATTATCTTGATTGGAATGAAGTCATTTATTCCAATTAAAGTTATTTCGGATAAACTATCTAATAAAAGTTGGTTTAACCCGACATGCAAGACTGCTGTCAGATCCAAAGAGGAAGCGTTCAGGAAATGACGTTTAAATAAAAATGCCACCACTGATCTGCTACGCAAGCAGACAAGAACCATGGGTGCCAGAGTACTTAGATGTGAAAAGTTTCTGTACGAACAACGTCTTCGTGCCAAGGTTCTTTCTTCTCCCAAGGGAAGTAAGAGCTTTTGGTCAATTGTAAGCAGAGTAAAGGATAACTCCTCATCAATCCCAACTCTTGTTAAAGATGACCAGTTATTCACTAACCCGGTTGCCAAAGCTAACCTATTGGCTGAAATGTTTGCAAGGAATTCATCCTTGCCGGAAAGCAATTAACCACTCCCCGTGATCGAAAATGTATTAAGTTCCATGCCTCAGATATTTTTTCGAACACGTGGAGTTAAAAGGGTTCTCGCAAATCTCGACGTAAATAAATCTCCAGGCCCGAATGGCATTTCAGCACTGGTCCTATGTAAGTGCTCCTCGACGCTTGCCCGTCCCCTTCGTAATCTTTTCAACCTTGCAGGGGTTTTCCCAGCGCGTTGGAAGATTGCGAACATCCAGCCCATCCCTAAAAAAGGTGAGGCTAATAATCCTGCTAACTATCGACCGATCGCGATTTGCTCAGCGCTTTCGAAGTTTATGGAGAGTATGGTTAACCACCATCTTGTGAGGTATTTAAAAACTAATAACTTACTTAATGGCTTCCGTAGGTATCGATCTACGGGAGACCTGATGGCACTGCTATCCGAGAAGTGGAATCGATCTATTCACCAGCTTAATGAGAGTAAGGTCGTTGCTCTAGATATCTCCAAGGCCTTTGATAGAGTTTGGCACGGCGCACTCATATCAAAGCTTATCGCTTTTGGTGTTGGTAGAGACTTCTCTCGATTTATATCGAGCTTCCTCAGAGATCGCACTATACGTGTTGTTGTCGATGGGTTCTCATCCGATGAGCATAGATTAACCGCAGGAGTACCACAGGGCTCTGTCCTTTCCCCCTCCCTTTTTCTTATTTACATCGACGAGCTCTTGGATCGGACTTTGAATTCAATATATGTACTCATTCGCGGATGACAGCAACCTCTGTCCTTCATACTCATTCGCTCATAGACCAAGTCGTCAAGAAATTGAGGATAAAAGGCGATTGATGGATGAGTCACTTAGCCAGGATTTGCTGGCCATTTCTGAATGGGGTCGAGAGAATAGAGTAGATTTTAATGCACGTAAGACCCAGTGCCTCTTGTTGTCTCACAAGCGATTCACTGATCCAACGGTGTCGTCGATTTTAATGAACGGTGTAGATATTGAGCAATCAGATGCTCTCGATGTTCTTGGCATGAAAATACAACGTGATGTTCGTTGGACAAAACATGTATTTGATGTGTCGAAAGATGCCTTCAAATGTTTAGACTTTTTAAAAAGATGTAAGAAGAGAACGTTCGGTAGAGATACGCGACTCTCCAGGAATGCGCACCCACATTACAGAATAAATTCGTTCTTCGCCCGGATGTGGAATCGACTTCCGGCAAATACATTTCCCTTCAATTACGACATTCAGAGTTTCAAAACAAATGTCAACAGACACTACTCCCTCTTTCCTCCTTCCAATACCTGATCTTCCTATTTTTAGCAGATATTCTTCTCTTTGCATGTGTTTTGAAATCGCTACAATTGGAGTTTTCTTTAATTTCAATTGAAGTGTTCTGGATTCCGAATGGAATATCTGAAAGTCAACTGATGAGTTCTGCATGGGTATTAATTTTAATTGATGTATTCTTAATTTCAAAACTAATTTCTGGGTTTCATATTATGTTTCTGATTAACACTTGGAAATGGGGTAGACAAAATATCGGAACAAGATGTTCTTTATCGCCCATTAAAAAATGACAGCGAATTCAAACTTAAGAACAGAATTTTAGTTGGTCAAAAGGAGGGGATTTTGAATAAGGCGATTTAAATTAAAAAAATTTCAATTTTATTTCAACATTTTCTTTTCTTTATCGGATCTATAATGTTTCTACAATTATTAATTGTTGATAATTCTAAATTGTTTTCAAATATCTATTCAGTTTAATGCTTCATCTCGAGTGCACTGAAGGAAAACATATGATGTTGTCGAGGGACAGGAGACAGAGGGGGACAATACCTAATTGGAGCCCGCCATGGAGCAATGGAGTACATGATCACTGCTTGAACATGTTCAGTTTGTTTATGATGTTGCTGTGACGCTGCTGTTCCATAATGTTCCATGTTTTTTTGTTGTTGTATTTGTACGGATGGATTTTTGTGGTTGGTAATGTATCCAAAAATATCCCCCAACAACCACAGCACAGCACAACAATTTGCACCATCAATCATTGCCAGCAACAAAAGCAACAACAACACCAGAGTAACCACAATAGCAGCTCCCAACAAAAATAGCTAAAAAAGAAAACATGACGCAAATGAGTCTAAAATAATAACCAACAACAACAGCGGCGGCGGCAGCAACAAAAAACGCCAACAACTTGAAAAGCTTTCAAGTTTGGCTTGGAAATGCCAACAACAAATCCAAAAGATTTTTTTGTTTAAACAAATTTCGAGTTTTGTTTGGTTTTTTTTCTTCGTTGCTGCTGTTGTTGTTGTTGGTGTGTGTGCGTATGTATGTATTTGTGTTTTGTTTTTAATCGAAACATTGATCGACGGTTGTGTGTTAATGTTACGGGGTGCGCCGCCGTTGTCTTCCCCACACACTCGTCCAAGAAAAGAAAAAAAATAAAACCCAAAGAAATATGTTTCTTGGCTCTGCTGCTCGTATGGCTGGCGTTTCAACGAAAAACTTGGAACCATAAAAAACTCGACATTTAATATTTTCTTTAATTTTTTCCTCGGTGCCTCTTCTCTCTCGCTCCATCCCATCATCTCCCTCTCACACGATCAGTGTCTGTCATTGTCTTTCTTTCAATCGTTTTCATTTATGTGCGGTTTTTTATCGGGTTTTTCGGTTTCGTTTAAACAGCGTCGTAGCAAGGGTATGGTGCGGGTGTAGTTTTCTTTTGTGGCTCAGTTGGCACAGTGTTTCACAAACGATCTAGTTGGGAAAGTTACAAACAAATTACAAATTATGAAACCAACGCATTTTGAAGAACTCGACAAAATCAGACTATATTTTTAGAAAGAGGTCCTCAAAATAAGTCATATTATCGATTACTTATTTGTTGAGTTATTGAACGTTAAAGTTTCGAAAAAAATATATTTTTTTGTTTCCCAAACCATAAATTAGAAAAATCGATAACTTTTTAGTTATCGATAACTGCCTTAGAAATTGATATCTACCATAGTTATCGTTTCCGGAAATGCGATAAAAATTCTCTCGCTTATTTATCGAGTTAACGGACGTTAAAGTTTGGAAATAATTCTTTTCTTTCGTTCCAAAATAAAAAGCAAAAATCACAACAAATTTCGATAACTTTTTAGTTATCGATAACTAGCTTAGTAATCGATAACCTCCATTGATATCGATTCTGGATTTTCGATAAAAAATTATTAGTATCAGACTAAAAAAATTTCGATAACTTTTTAATTATCGATAACTGCCTTAGTAATCGATAACTTCTAGTTATTGATTCTGAAAATTCGATAAAAATTAGGATCTTAATATAAGAAAAAAAATGGTCGGCTTATATCGATATCTTGCTTCTTTATCGAGCTATAGAACGGTAAAGTTTAGAAAAATCGATTTTTTTTTGTTCCAATCGACTAGAGATGTGCGCGTGAGTGATTATTGGCTCACGTTCACGCACGCTCACGAAGGAAAAAAATTGAATCACGCACGTTCACGCACGAAGATTTTTTTATTACTCACGTTCACGCACGCTCACGTGAGTAAAATAAATTTTGCTCACGATCACGCGTGAATCACGTGATTCACGTAAATCACGCAAACAATTTACACAAAGATATACATTTTAAATCGAAATGAGTAACGCCCCGCAAATCCGAAAATTATTTAATTTAATTATTTAAAACACTCTACGTTGGCGATGTTTGATTTAAATTCATATTTTTAAAATATTATACAATATTACAGTGTATACCACACCGTATAGTTTAACGCAAAATAAGTTAGAAATCGGACACTGACATAAAATCCAAGTAGAAAACACAGCATATACCAGTTGTGTGTTTTTTTAATTGAATTAACACTAAGGATATAAATTCAGTGCTTAGTGTTGGTGCAGGGAATGCTTACTTAAATAATAGAAACAAAATAGATGTTATACCTACACTGAAGCACTCTGTTTTAGAAATAAATATGTCTATGACTTTTATTTTGAATGGGAAATTTCACATTTTTAAACGAAATTAAAAGAATTAATAAATATGTGCGACTCACGAAAAAATCACGTGATTCACGCAGAAATTACACTCACGCACATTCACGCACGAACATTTTTTCGTTGCTCACGTTCACGCACGCTCACGTGAGTAAAATAAATTTTGCTCACGTTCACGCGTGATTCACGCGTGAATCACGTGATTCACGCAATTCACGTGAGTGGCGCCCATCTCTACAATCGACCTCGCTTATTTATCGAGTTATCGGAAGTTAAATTTTGGGGAAAAAATTAATATTTTTCGCTTCCAAAATCGAAAATTAGAAGTAAAAAATCGGAACAAATTTCGATAACTTTTCAGTTATCGATAACTGCCTTAGTAATTGATAACTTCCATTGTGGAAATTCGATAAAAATTATGAGTATTAGACTATATTTTTAGAAAGGAGATCTCAAAATTAGAAAAAATATTCTGCTTATCTATCTCGCTTATTAGTCGAGTTATCGGACGTTAAGGTTTGGAAAAAAATCATTTTATTTTTGTTGCAATGGATTCAAAATCGCGAATTAGAGGCAAAAATTCATAACAAATTTCGATAATTTTTTAGATATCGATAACTGTCATAGAAATCGATAACTTTCGTAGTTATCGTTTCTAGAAATGCGATAAAAAAATTACTAGAAGACTATATTTTTGGAAAGAGAGCTTCAAAATAAAAAAAAATGTCGCTTATTTATCGAGATATCGGACGTTAAGGTTTGGAAAAAATAATTTTATTTTTGTTCCAATGGATTCTAGAAGACTATATTTCTGAAAAAAGAGCCTCGAGATAAAAAGATGTCGCTTATTTATAGAGTTATCGGACGTTAAGGTTTGGGAGAAACGATTTTTGTTCATACCAATGGGTTCAAAATCGAAAATTAGAAGCAAAAAATCAGAAAAAATATCGATAACTAAGAAGTTATCGTCTCTTTCATCACTTCATCACTTTCATCACTTCCATAGTTATCGATTCTGGAAATTCGATAAAAATTATGAATAAGAAAAACATGCCGACATATTATCGATATCTCTCTTACCCTGCCGTCAAATGAGTAGCTAACTACAAAAAAAACCAACTTTAAGTTAGCTTGTATAGACTAACTTAAAGCCAACTACTACGCAATGCAAAATTTACATCAAAAAAAGTGTATACAAACACTTCGCATTATTTTTTAAATTACATTTTGAGAACCAAGTCGATTGGCAAACAAACGGCTCCAAAACACTCAAAAGATTTAATTTATTTAGGACCATTATTACAATTTATGGAGTAGATATTGGTAATCGGTTATGGCCAGGCTATAGTATAATTAAATAAATAAATAACATTTTTCGATTATTTTGGACTTACTTACAAATTTGTGTTTGTAACAATCGCCCTTAATATCGATTTTATATATTAACATACGAAGGTATATATTAACTAACATATAAAAACTAAATATTTTTTTATTATTAACTTTTGTATTTTTTAATAAAATAATTTTTAATAATGTCGACAAATATCGGCTTCAGCAAATTAAATCAGCCAACGGCCACCGACGCCGTCCAATTTTAAACGCCGTTGACTTTAGTTACCGTCTTAGACATTTGATTAGTAAACAAACCCGCGTGTCGTCTTTTCGCTTAAAAATTGTTTGTTAAAATTGTTGTGGTATAAAGTGTTTTTAGAATTAAAATAAATTTAATATTATTGTGTGTGGTTGGTTGAATATTTATTACAAAACAAACATGAAAGGTGCAAGTAAAAGACATATGAGGAGGCTTTTTAAAAAAGAAAGAATTTTGTATTCCACAAAACTAATTCCGTGCAATGTTGCAGATTCAGAATCGATAAGCCCATCTGTTGACTTAGCAAGTACAAGTCAACCTGTTAGTCAGATTGATAGTGCTGATAATATTTTTAGTGAACAAGAACAATGTGTAGTAAGAAAAACATTAAGAGCCAAGCTTGGTGAATGGTATTTTAAACACAGGCCGTCCCGCGATTGTTTTCAAGACTTGCTAAAAATTTTAGTTGAAGAGAATATTAAATTGCCCTTAAGTGCAAACGCTTTTGTAAACAAACGTGAAAAAATATGTTTAACAACTGAGTCTCCGGGTTTTTATTGCCATTTTGGTGTTAAAAATCAGCTATTAAGAGTCTCAAACATTATAAGTGATTGCCAAAAAATAATTATAGATGTAAATATTGATGGCCTGCCGTTGTTTAAAAGCTCGAAAACTCAATTATGGCCAATTTTGGCCAAAGTCGTAAATTTTCCCAACATTTCTGTTTTTCCTGTTGGTATTTATGTCGGCAAGAGTAAACCGCATGACATAACTAGTTTTCTGAGTGATTTTGTTACGGAATTAAGAGAATTAATTGATAATGGGTTGCATATTAATAATAAAATCATAACATTTGAAATGAGGGGGCTGATTTGTGATACTCCAGCTAAAGCTTTCGCTTGTGGAATAGTTGGTCACACTTCATCACACGGTTGCTCGAAATGTACTCAAATCGCAAAAAAAATCGGGAATGTGCTCACGTACTCTTCAGTTTCAGGTGAACTTATATCTGATAGCGATTTTACATCAAGGAAATATCCCAAATATCACCAAAACAAATTTCGCTCAAATCAATCACCGTTTGAAGAGCTTGGGCTTGGTATGATAACGCAAGTACCCCTTGACCCGATGCATCTGATAGATCTCGGTATTGTAAGGAAAATGTTAGTGCGATTATATACAGATAAAACTAACTTTAAAATCGGTAAACAAGTTAAAGAGGATATTTCTAATCACTTAAAGGCCTTAAAAAAATACACTCCAAAAGAATTTTCAAGATATCCGAGAGAATTGGAAGAGCTATGTAACTGGAAAGCCACTGAGTTCCGGCAATTTTTATTTTATACAGGTATACTGGTATTGAAGGACAGAGTTCATGAAGACCTCTATTATGAATTCCTTCTGCTTCATTGTGCTACCAGAATGCTGTCTTGCCCGAGAACATATGAAAAAAATTTGGAAAATGCTCAAATCCTATTTGAACTATTCGTGGAGAACTTCCCATTGATTTTTAAAGAAGACAGCCTATCTTACAATGTACATAGTATTTTGCACATAAGTGAGTGTGCGAATGTATTTGGACCAATTCAAAATTTTTCCTGTTACCCTTTTGAAAATTATCTACAAAAATTGAAAAAATATGTAAAAAAACCTTCAAATATTTTACAACAAATTCATATTCGCATGCAAAATGAAGAAATGTTTACTGAAAAGAAAAAACTAAAAATCAATAAAAAAAAGGGGTTATTGTTAGCGTTCAAACTTCTGAATATTTTTTTTCTCCTGTTTGCCCTAACAATTTTTGCGCCATCAAACCTTTTATACCATTTGAAATTACTGGTTTCTCACTAACTTGCCCGGTGTCAGTAGTGGGCCGCCGATTTCGAAATATTGCGAGCTTTTTTCAGGAGCCATTTAATTCAGCTGATGTTTTGGGTACATGTGTAGTTTTCCAGAATGATTTGGGTGATGAAGAACTTTTCAACATTGAAGATATTGAGTTGAAATTCTCAGGGTTTCCATTTGAAAACAAGTATCTGTTAGTACCACTTTTGCATGGTTGCATGTAATAAAAGTTTCAAACAACCACATAAAAGTTTCAAACAACCACATTCAATGATATAAAAATTAAAAAAAAAAATCGTTTAAAAAAAGGTTTTTACTTTTGCATAAAACTAAAATTCAAATATCTAGATGTCTCTCCAACAAATTAATCGTAAAACTCTTGGCTTAAAACCAGCAGCTACATGTAAGTACAAATCACGCCAAAAAAATTTTGTTAATAACTTGTATTAATAAATTATATTACAGATCATAATAAGACGGAGCCATGCCAAAATTGTGCCAAATATTTTGAAGAACATTTTAAGCAAATAAACAGTAAGACTAAATAAACAAAAAATAACATTCAATAACCAATATATTTATGTACATATGTATGTTTATTCTCTTTCAGATACAATACAAAATCTTCAAGGTAATTGCTTTTTAAAGTCATTCAAATCCATTCTCAAAAAGCCTGGTTGTAACTAGTTTTCTAGCTGTGCAGACATGTTTTCATTCAATTTTCATTCCTTTTGATATTTTATATGAGAATTATTCTTTATTTGCAGAAATTATTAGAAATCAAAACGATGTTATTATGAAAACCCTTGCTGAACACAAAGTGTTAACAGAAAGAATTTTATACCAGGAAGTAACACAGAATAATTTGGCCTCTACATTCCCTTTAGACTCTATAAATGGCTTAAGTGAAATAAATAAAAGCATCGACGAAAACAATCGTAAAGACTACGTAAGTTTTCTAATTAAATACCTAAATATGTTTATATAATTCATTTTTACTCTACAGATAAATATAATATATTGACGTTGAAGTGATTTTTTTTTAATTTTTTATTTTTATATGAATAAATTTTTGTTTTATTAAAATATAAATTTTCAAACCCCATTTTATTTTAGCAAGTTACAAATAGTGATTTTAAAGCCAACGTGTAAACAACTAACTTTTCGTTGACTGAAATTTAACTAACTTATAGTTAGTTTAAAAAAATGAACTTAAAGCTTGTTTAAATAAGTATGTTTATAGCTAGCTACAATAAGTTAACTTTAAGTTAATGGCTAGGTAACTAACTTTAAAGTTAATTGAAAGTAGTGCAGAGTCGGACAATTGACTACTTCCTAGGACATCGCTATGTTAAAATAGTTAGTTAATTGCATATAAAAGTAATCCAAGTGTCAACCACCACTACTTGAGAAATAGTTAGCTTTAATTTAGTTTAAAGTTAACTGAATGTACGACAGGGTTATTTATCGAGTTATCGATTTTTTCGCTCCAATGGGCTCAGAATCGAAAATCAGATGAAAAAAATGGAAAAATTTTCGATAACTTGTTAGTTATCAACAACTGCTTTAGTAATCTTTAACTTCCATAGTTAATTCTGAAAATTCAATAAAAATTATAAGTATCAAACTATATTTTTGGAAAGAGGACCTCAAAATCTAGGACCTCAAAAGCTATCGAACGTAAAAGTTTGGAAAAAATCGTTTCAATGGGCTCAAAAATAAATTTAGAAGCAAAAAATCGAAATACAATTTTCGATAATTTTTTGTTAGCGATAAATGCCTTAGTAATCAATAACTTCCACAGCTATCGATTCTGGAAATTCGATAAAAAATATGAGTATCAGACCATATTTTTGGTAGGCATATTATCGATATCATACATATTATCGATATCAGTGAGTTATCGGATGTTAAAGTTTGGGAAAAAATCGATTTTTTGTTCCAATTGGCGCAAAATCTATAATTTGAAGCAAAAAAATTTAATACAGTTTGACAAATTTTTAGTTATCGATAACTGCCTTAGTAATCGATAACTTCCATTGTTATCGATTCTGAAAAGCGATAATAATTATGATTATATCAGCACCTCAAAATAGGAAAAATTTTGGTCGGCATATTATCTATCTCTCCTATTTATCGAATGTTAAAATTTGAAAAAAAAATGACATTTTTCGTTCGAGTGGAATCAAAAAATTATCGAAAATTAGAAGATAACTAAGAAGTTATCGATAACTATAATAATCGATTCTGGAAATTCAATAAAAAATTGTGTGTATCTGACTATAATTTTGGAAAGAGTACCTTAAAATAAGACAAACAATTTTCAACATATTATCGATAACTCTCTTATTTATCGAACTATCGTTTGGAAAAAATCTATTTTCTTTCCTACATTGGGCTCAAAAACGAAAATTGGAAGCCAAAAATAATCGGAACAAATTTCGATAACTTTTCAGTTATCGATAACAGTCTTAGTAATCGACTAACTTTCATAGTAATTGATTCTGGGAATTCCATACAAATTATGGCATTTTTATTTATAAAATATAATCACATCATGGGGCCTCCGATATCATAAAGCATTGTGAGGATTATGCACCACTGTGCTTTGTCGCAACCGAAAAAAATGTTTATTCATTTTTTGTGTTATTTTCAGATTTTTCTTCTTCTTACACCTCCACCGTCGCATATGTCGGTGTGGGGGGGAGGGGACACTCCTCGGTGTGAAATTATTGCCAAAAAACCACAACAAACCAGTTTTTCGTCAAGAAGCCCATTAAGACAAGTTAACGTTTTTTATTTTGTTTTTTCATTATTGGGTTTTGTTTCTGGGGTTTTGTGTGTGGTGCGAACGTAAGTGTGTATTTTTTGTTTTTGTCAACAGATTTGTCAGCTTCTTGTTTGTTTGTTTAAGTGTTTCTTTGCTAAGATGTTGTTGATAATTGGACGACAGACGAGAGACGACGGAGGTGGCGGCGGCGGCGACTGGCTACGAGTACAGGTACCCTTAACCAACCGTGGTCATAGCCACAGCCATAGCTGTAGTCCGTAGTCCGTAGTCGCTGCTTGTACTTGTACACATTCGTTGGTACTTAATTTCTTTCAGTTTTTCTCTGTCCGACCCCCGAAAAAAACATGACTTCAATTGAATTAATTTCACTGCTACAAAAAAAAAATAAATTATTGGACAACAACAACATTTAATTTTTTTCTCTCCCCCTAAAGTAATTAAATTTTGCTCATGTTACTGTGCTGGAGAGTCCGCTAAAGATTTCACTTTGTATGCAATGACAATATGTCAATGTTTTGGCTTTAATGATCAGCCAGCCAGCCAGCCACCAGATACCAGCAAACAAGAAAAAGTTACTTTCATTTCTTCTTTCTAACATGTTCGATCATAGCACGATCATATATCATCCTTCTGGCAGGGATTACATCATCATCATCCATCGACATGGTAATGGATTGGACACAGAACATCCAATCCACTCGAACGTACATGGTTTCTAATTGACTTGAGTTGAGTTACACTCACGTCCCATTGTGCTATAAAGTTGTGGACAGGAGAGCTTAAGATGGAATTAGGCAGAACATCTGAGGAGTATTAAATATGTTTCATCGGAAGTCAGGTTCTTCAATATCGGTGGTCTAAGGAGACTGGAGAGCCACTTCCCTATAACCAACGAAAACCTCTTGTTGAACAGAAGAAGATCACAGTGAGATCAAGAACTTTACTTCGCCTATCAACAGAATGACTTAGAAGTCTCCTTCAGTAGAGGACAGGAAGACTTTGTATCATATGCACTTGAAGCTAAAGCTTAGACCAGCAGGTGAGCAGACCTGGACACACACATAATCGCGAAGATGATCTGCAAAAGTATGATATGAGGAGGTCGAGCTAACTTCTTCTTCTTGAAAAATTGCAATCAAGATTCTCAAAAAGGCCGAGTGTTAAAACTGTATTTCCATGGTAAGTAAGGCCATTGAGAATATTCTGAACATAAACTTTCAGAGGCACCCAAAACCGATATCCATAACGAACAGACAGAACAGATTTTCGACCCAACAAGTCCTGCATTGACCAAATAAACAGTTTTCGAACAGCCGAACCATTTACTTCTCATGTTTAGAAGAAGATATCTATCTGAATGCTACTCAGAAGACAAATATTCGTATATTTACTTCAGAGGAAAAAACAAAAACACTTCTTGAGGAGTGGCCTTCATAGCTCAGTGGAAGTGTGCGCGCCTTGCAATCTGAAGGTGCTGGGTTCGATTCCCGGCCGGCGCACTGGTAAAATTCAACATCAACAAATTTTCACTTTTCATCATAAAATAAGAGTCAATTTGCTCATCCGAACACACTTTCACATAAAAATTGTCATTTCGATTGCTCCAAGGTCCAGGGAAGAAACTAATCGTCACTTTCTCATTCGTTCCCATAATAGTCCTATCTCTATCAGGATTCATATAAAAGTGACTTCAGATAGAGAACTCAGTCTCCACAGCTCCTCAATGCACTGACTTACTAATTAAGATGTAATGCGTTTAAATCTAAGAGAATAAAGGGAAGCTTGACAGATTCCTATGCTAACTATGTTGTGACTAAGGCGGATAGTTTACTCCATACTTCCTTCATTGAAAACGCTGGAAAAAAACGCCAGGAAGTCGGCCAACTTTTTCTGAGAAGACACTGGAACCAACTTTACAATCCTTTTTGGACTCTTCCATGTAAACCTCAGTCTCATATTCGACAGTTGTGTAACCACTTTCCCCTGCCATCCTTGAAGGGAATTCGAAGTTTTTCTAGAATGCGGGAATGTCCGTGTCTACAAAGATTCCTATGCGACCCGTTGTGCCAAAAGAGGAATGTTTAGAGCATGCTTCCTAAGTTGCGATGACTTTTGTCTGTAAGACACTGCAGCTGTTAGAAAGGCCAACGGAATGAACATGCTAGGCCATTTTTTTTTGTTTTGAGAAGACACCTCATCAACTCCTCAAACCATTTTGGAGCCTTTCGCCCTCGACAATTGGTTATCTCTTTTCCCACATCATCCTTGCAGGAAATGTGACCACGAATGGTTTTGTGTCTGTAGTCGAATGGTGATCGAAGTGTTTGAGGTAGTTTTTCAAGAATGCCTGTGTTCTGTAGCCATGATGCGCATTTCAAGAAAGCATGTCCCAGCAGTTTCAATATAAGATAATCCATGAACACTGTTCAGTGCTCTTATACTCATCCCTACCTTCTTTGAGCGCTGGAGGTGTGGAAGATGTATTCCATCCGTGTTTTTACGCACTTAACCAAACCAAACCCTCATTACATCTACCGCGATCTCCGCGGTAATGCCCAAGGTATTACTTCCTTCTTCGGTTGTACTTTACTTCTTCCTGGGACGCAATCAACTCCTACATCACCTGAATGATGTAGGAGTTGATTGCGTCCCTGTTTTCTTCTGAACTTATCATGGTGTTGATTAAATTTTCCACACTCAAGCTTTCGTCTATATGACGCTGTTGGCTCACTCTGATCGTCCATATAAAGGGTGGTTAAATTGTAAGGGCCGATGTTGAATGTGAACCACATCTAAATGAAAAGTTTTTTTCTGAATTTCATTTGACATTTCTCAATTTGAACCATGTGTATCTTACACAATCGAGCAACGCGTTAAAGTTATTCAGGCTTATTATGAAAATGGGCAAGAAATGGCGACAGTGGATCAGAGATACAAGCCGACCGATTTTAAGCCGACAAGCCGCCGCCGCCGCATGTTTCTGCACGAGCCGCGCCGCCGCCGATTTAATCGACTCAAATCGACTTCAACCACGCCGCCGACTTCATCGACTCATATCGACTTCGAGATTTGACGGAGTTCTAACTCAGTCAAATCTTACTACCAAAATAGACAACCCACTTAAAATTACAAAAGAAAATATAAATGTCGACTTATACAACCTACTGCTGTGAAATATATTGATCTTTCTTTGAATTTGGTATCCCACTATATGATGACGGCTATAGAAAATTGAATGATTGTATTTTGATTTGAAAGTCGCATTTATATAAGTCAATTCCAGTACGTGTGGCCATGTGTTTCTATAAATAACAATGAACAACAGCTCCTCTATTGTGCGTCTTTAGTGTGTCAAAGTAGGTAGAGTATTATTATTCTTTGGCAGGATTATGATATTCAAGCCTCACATGAAAATCCATATTATAAATTTTGGGAATACATTAACAATCCCAAAAAATGATTGTATGTGATGACAATTAAGGTCTCCAACCACGATTAATCGAATAATTTTTGTCAAATATTTTTTCGAATAATAAAACATCATGATTTTCGAATAACGAATAATTCGAATAAATTGTCCCAAATAATCGAATAATCGATATTAAAGGTTTTGCCTTAAAAACTAATGAAATCGTCGTATGCTTTATATGATATGTGATATTGAATAGCCAGTTTGCTCCATTTGGGTAAAAAACTATGAAACACCAAATATAAAAGCACAATTTTTTCGATTTTTGATTTGTATGCTCCACAGATATTAAAATAAGGATTTATCCGACTTCATTTAAAAATAGCAAAAACTGGCCAATAGATTCGGAATTATTTAAAATTTAAAGAATAGTAATTTCATAGAATAGTAAATTCATAGAGTCAGTTCTGTTATAAATCATATGATCCATATTCGAAAAAAGTCAATGGATAACTTCTGATATTATGCTCATTTAAGGGAAGGTTCTTTATTTTGATAAGATGTTAAGATTTTTGTCAACTTCTAATGAATTTCGAATTTGATATTACAATTTTTAAATAAAATCAGATACGTAATAAACGTTCAATATATAGTTGAACTACCCGTAAACTGGCGTGTCTTGTCTATATAACTCTTATTTAGGGTTTGGGGTTTCCCGGACTTTTTTCATTTCCCGGGAAAACGGGAATGAAAAGTTTCATTCCCGGGAATCCCGGGAAAACATAATTTATTTAAGTACGTCCAATATGGTTTAAAATATCAATATTGGTTTGCTTTTGTAACCCATTAAAGTACACCGTACACGTCCGTGTACACTATTTAAAGGTTTTCGTACATTTTTGATCATTTTCAATATGAATGCAATTCCTAATAAAACTATATGGCACAAGGGATCGGCAAGAACAGAACAAAATAATAATAATATAAAAATAAATATTTTTTATTATTGTAGTAGTTATTACGAAAATAATTGAAAAGAAAATTAATAAATGAAAATACCATTAGGGTTTAGGGTTAAAATACTGATACAAAACCGATCGTTTTTGTTAAAATATTTAAGAAATTATTTTTCATTTTTAAAATATTTTACTCTACACAAATCAGAAAGGATTGGAGGAGTCGTAATATGGGACATTTAAATCACGGACTGACACCTACACTAGATTCAAAAATAAAAAAAATGTTTAAGGAAACAAAGAACTTGTATGACTGAGAATGTTATGATGACGTCTTTAATTTGGAAGATCCATTCGTCTAGAGCGGAAAATATTTTACAGAAAAAGAGGAAAAATATTCTAAACTGTAGAAGCAATAAAATGTTAATATTAATTAAATAAATTCTTAAAAAATAAAAACATTGAAATAGTGCTGCCCTTAGTTCTCACAAATGGTCATTTAAATATTTCTATTCATATTAGACTTCTCTTGAAAGTTTCCAAGTGAACAATTTTAATTGTATCCCTATTTTTAGACAATTTCTTACTGGTCTCACATGTAAAGTAAATTCTTCTTTGAGAAGATTTGTATCTATCATTTCGTCGATTTTTTTGGAAAAACAAGATATTTGAAGTCAGCCATAATATTGTCAGTATGATGTTTTTGTTTCACGCTAAAAATCTTCACAAAAAGTGTGTGTTCCCCTATATGGTTTTCGTAATTTTCCTTTTAAATAGTATAACTAAATTAGTGCTCAAAATAATCAATAAAATATTTTTTAATATTTCCCGTATTCCCGGGAAATTTAAAATTTGTCCCGGGAATTCCTGAAAAAATTTGGACGGGAATTCCCGGGTCAAACGATTCGGGAATTCTCGGACCCCAAACCCTACTCTTATTAATTATATTTTATTTAAGTGGACAATTGTTCGATTAATCGGTTAATCGAATAACTCTCGACTTCATTATTCGATTAATTGGAATTTTTTTTTTCAAATAAACGATAAATCGATTAACATAAGAGTCAGAATAATTGGATACCCTAATAACAATATTAAATTATTAACGAATATTGAACTACTTGCCAAAAAATAAAAGAAAATTGTTCCTTCCGTTTTTTTTAATTGTAGAATAAATATGGCTAATCGAATTACAGAACGAGCCGGCAAATCAGCCGAAAGCCGCCGCCGCCCACCCATTTTGAACAGCGCCGCCGCCGCCGATAATTATGGTTCGGCTTGTAACTCTGCAGTGGATGATCAATTTTCGAAGAAAATCTTCTTCAGTGATGAGGCACATTTTCACCTCAGTGGATTCGTCAAAAGGCAAAATTGCCGCATTTGGGCGAATGATAAACCATGAGTGATTGTCGAAAAATCAATGCACCCACCCACAAAGAGTAACTGTTTGGTGCGGTTTATGGGCTGGCGGCATCATCGGGCCGTTTGTTTTTTCCCAAATGAGGCCGGTCAGGCAGTTACTGTGAATGGTCTTCGCTATCATGAGATGATAACAAACTTTTTATGGCCCGAATTGCAAGATATGGATGTGGACGATAGGTGGTTTCAACAGGACAGTGCCACTTGCCACACAGCCAACGAAACAATGGCTCTTTTGCGCGACAAATTCAATGGCCGTGTTATCTCACGTGGTGGCGATGTCAATTGGCCGCCGAGATCATGTGATTTGACACCGTTGGACTTCTTTCTTTGGAGTTATTCGAAAGAAAAGGTGTACGGCGATAAGCCAGCAACAATACAAGAGCTAAAGGATAATTCGGCACATTAACGGCTTAGAACCTCAATTATGCCTCAGCATCATCGAACCATTTGGACCATCGGATGGAGGTGTGCCGCCGAGGTCGCGTCGGCCATTTGGCCGATATTTTGTGCCATACATAATTGAACCATACCAATATTATCAGAATAAAAAGAAATTACAATAATTTCCTAAATAATTGGCGCACAGTGTTGCGAAAGCGGAATTTTTTGGAAATCATATTGCCTAAACTGTATTTTTAATTGTATCGATGAGAAACTTCTACAGATTGGTCAGAATGAAATCCCAAACAGAATGAGTGGAAAAAAAAAAAATTTACACCGAAAAAAATTGTTGGGTCAAATTTTCAACAAAAGCCAAAAAAAAAAATTGTTCGAAAAATTTACAAAAAAAAATTATTTTAATTCTTCTTTTATTTCTGATAAATACCCTATGATTAGTTTTTTAAATAAATTATAGGGTGGTCCGAACAAGAATTATAAACGCCAAATTTTCATGATTTTTCGATATTTGTTGAAAAACTCTGAAATTTTATAAAAAACCAAAATCTATTTCATTTCTTATCTGAAAGGTGGCAATCAAAGCTTTAATTTGATACCGGTTTGAAGTCAATAGCTTCAGTTTTAAGAGAGTTATGCTCATTTTTGTGGAGTGCTAGAATAGATGTAGAACAAAAAAAAAATTTGAAGATACTATTTTATAACACAGGCATATTTTATTGCATTCTACAGAAAAATTACAAATTATCAGTCATCTACCAATAAGTTCATTGCTTCCTCTGATAATTCCAGGTGTTTCTTCTCCTTCAGTATTCTCCTACTTGTGATTGCGCGATCAGAATTGGCGAACAGATAATGTAATATGTCTTCACAATTGTCTTTTCTTGATGTTTTCCTCGCATGGTAAAGCCTTGTGTTTCTGAAGTCCTTGTTTCCTGCTTCTTCTGATAATTGGCCAATGGGGACCAAAAATGAACGAATTATTTCAGCTCCATGAATAAGAACCTTGTGGACAGTTAGTGGCATATAATGCCACGAATATTTCTTTTCATAGAGACCAGCAGTTTCTTTTCCGTACTTAGAGAACTTATCGCAGTCTATCTTATATCCAGAAGTTATAGCTTGAAGAATACTAGAAAACCTTCTTATAAGTTCGGTATCTACTCCTGTGGCCAGAGCGGTTTTCTCAGGATCACTAAAGAATTTCCTTTCGTGAAAATTTTGTATATTTGACTTCTAAAATCAATTAAAAATCAACGGGCCAACATAAAAATAAGCTTTATGTGTTTTTTGTTTACTTGGAATGTCTGTGACAAAATTGCATCATTAAAAACACTGAAAAAAATAATTGGAAAAAAGTTACTTTTCCACTAGCCGCAACACAGTGTGGCGTTTTATTCAAAATCAACATCGGCCCTTAAAAATTAACCACCCTTTATATACAAATAGCTTCTGTATCCACCATGTCAAGTAAGGAACTGCGTCAGGTTATAGTTTATTTCCTACTAATCCATTTTTCTACATTTGGTAAGAGCCTGAATGTCCGGCAGCCCTCTCGCGAGTTTTCCCACCTGATTTGCCAATTTTGCATTCTTTGCCTTTCGTCCATACCTCTGTGAATGGCCACCATACGTGATTATAGGGACTATTATATGGCTTGAGTTCTCAGCGGCTACCAAACAAGTGCAGCAGGCCATGGTGGCTTTCTTCACTTGATCTTCGCTTCCAGGCTAGCTTCGAGTCAAGGATCAAGCCCAAAAACTTGGCACCACCCCGTAAACGTAAGATTCACTCTAAGGCCAGTGGTGGCAACTTAAATAGTCATTTACTACCTTGGAATTGCACGCGCTTCGGCCGTTTGCGCGCCAACATTTTATTCTCTTACACCAGGACTCTGTTAGATCTTCTAGAAGTTGGTCTATTCATCGTAATTTCGGCCATCATCTTCTGTGTCCACCCTCGGATTCGTAGAATGCCTATCGCGATGTATTATAAAGAACTTATTTATACCCCCATTCACCCTAAATGAGTTAGTAAACCCCAACTATATCGAGCTGACAATTTGTCTTTAGAAAATTTCCACAATTCCACGTTTGCCTCTACCTTTTTGCAATGATCTTCAATTCAATCCTCCTCTTCTCTCAATTTCTTCATCCATGACTCACATAATTTTCTCTCGTAAAAAAAATTGTGTCCATATGTATGCGTTTTGCATTCCCGATTACCCACAACATTGTAGGTACAATGTTTCGCACACCCGAGAAGAAGAAAAGTGCCACTGAAGATGGATAAAAATAACAACATGTGACTTGTTGCGGAACACACACATCCCATCCCATCCCATCCCATCCCATTCCATCCAATTCATATATCCATAAGCGTCAGGGATGTCGATCGCGGCTACGATTTCGCAAATCCCTGGATTCAAGATTGTCAAAATTTAGATAGTGAGATTTTCGAATTTCGGTATTCGGAATGGCGTCTTCAAACTGAGCCGAAACCGCGCAAAGTCGATCAAAAGTCAAGGTAAGTTGACTGTCGCGGTGTTGCGCTCTCAAAACTCTTACCAGAAGGTCAAACGTTAAGTAAAGAATTTCTTCTAAGCGTTTTGACAGCGATTTTTGTTTTCCCAAAGGGCCATGTTATGGAAAGAGTCATGGATTTTGTGAAAAACTCACGGGATTTATTATCAAAAAATCCTATGGCTCGAAATCTACCGGGATTTCCGACATCGACATCCCTAATAAGCGCGCACGCACGCACTCATTGCCAACATATTACGGACATGTTGTGCGCACATTCACCTTTTATGTCGGCCATCATTAATTTCCGTTTTGTAATGACGCCGCTAACGCCGACGCCACAAGGCTCGGTTCGTGAGCGAAGGAACTTGAAACGTTGTAGGAAAACGGCAACAGTTTTACACATTCTTACACTTGAAAGTGTTTTTTGTTTTTGTTTGCATAAATATTTAAAACGAATGCTAAAAATAAAATTGATATTTTTCGTGTTTCGGTGCAAAGACGGTGGCTGCGGCGGCGGCGGCAAAGGCAAACATATGCGAAAAATAAACAAGAAATGTTTTTCCAAAGAAATGTATGCAGTTTTTTTGTGTTGATTTCTCCGGCGGCGGGGTTTTGTTTTTATACCCTACACCACTCGTGGTCTAGGGTATTATAAGTTAGTTTCGCGCCAAATGTTTGTAACACCAAGAAATAATCGAGCTAGACCCACCTTTAAGTATACCGATCGGCTTAGAATCACCAGCTGAGTCGATTTAACGATGTCTGTCTGTCCGTCCGTCCGTCCGTCCGTCCGTCCGTCCGTCCGTCCGTCTGCTGTCCATCTAAGCTTGTTCGCACTCTACAGGTCGCAATTGTTGTCCGATTGTCATGAAACTTGGCAGCATTTATTTTTTCTCGACAAGGACCATCGGTATTGAATTTGGAGGAAATCGGTTCAGATTTAGATATAGCCCCCATACAAATGTCGCTCCCGATTTGACATTTTCCACTCTAGAAACGACATATTGTACCCGATTTTCTTTAAATTTGTCAGAACATCTTATTATCCAACTAGAAACACGTATGCAAAAATTGCGTAAGATCGGTTCAGATTCAGATATAGCCCCCATACAAATGTCGCTCCCTATTTGACATTTTCCGCTCTAGAAACGTTTGGCAGAACATCTTATAATCCAACTAGAAACACGTATACAAAAATTGGGTAAGATCGGTTCAGATTTAGATATAGCCCCCATATAAATGTCGCTCCCGATTTGACATTTTCCGCTCTAGAAACGTCATATTGTTCCCGATTTTCTTTAAATTTGGCAGAACATCTTATAATCCAACTAGAAACACGTATGCAAAAATTGGGTAAGATCGGTTCAGATTCAGATATAGCCCCCATATAAATGTCGCTCCCGATTTGACATTTTCCGATTTAGAAACCACATATTGTACCCGATTTGCTTTAAATTTGGCAGAACATCCAACTAGAAACACATATGCAAAAATTGGGTAAGATCGGTTCAGATTCAGATATAGCCCCCATACAAATGTCGCTCCCGATTTGACATTTTCCGCTGTAGAAACGACATATTGTACCCGATTTTCTTTAAATTTGGCACAACATCTTATAATCGAACTAGAAACACGTATGCAAAAATTGGGTATGATCGGTTCAGATTTAGATATAGCCCCCATACAAATGCCGCTCCCGATTTCACTTTTTCCGCTTTAGAAACCACATATTGTACCCGATTTTCTTTAAATTTGGCAGAACATCTTATAATCCAACTAGAAACACATATGCAAAAATTGGGTAAGATCGGTTCAGATTTAGATATAGCCCCCATACAAATGTCGCTCCCGATTTGACATTTTCCGCTGTAGAAACGACATATTGTACCCGATTTTCTTTAAATTTAGCAGAACATCTTATAATCAAACTAGAAACACGTATGCAAAAATTGGGTATGATCGGTTCAGATTTAGATATAGTTCCATACAAATGCCGCTCCCGATTTCACTTTTTCCGCTTTAGAAACCACATATTGTACCCGGTTTGCTTTAAATTTGGCAGAACATCCAACTAGAAACACATATGCAAAAATTGGGTAAGATCGGTTCAGATTCAGATATAGCCCCCATACAAATGTCGCTCCCGATTTGACATTTTCCGCTGTAGAAACGACATATTGTACCCGATTTTCTTTAAATTTGGCAGAACATCTTATAATCGAACTAGAAACACGTATGCAAAAATTGGGTATGATCGGTTCAGATTTAGATATAGCCCCCATACAAATGTCGCTCCCGATTTGACATTTTCCGCTCTAGCAACGACATATTGCACCCGATTTTCTTTAAATTTGGCAGAACATCTTATAAACCAACTAGAAACATGTATGCAAAAATTGGGTTAGACCGGTTCAGATTTATATATAGCCCCAATACAAATGTCGCTCCCGATTTCACTTTTTCCGCTTTAGAAACCACATATTGTACTCGATTTTCTTTAAATTTGGCACAACATCTTAAAATCCAACCTATGGTGAAAGTGGGTAAGATCGGTTCAGATTTAGATATCGTCCTCACACAAATGTTGCTCCCGAATGTTTAACCGGTTTTGGCCAAACTTTACATATTATATTTCACCAATAAACATACATGGTGAAAGCGGGTCACATCGTTCCAGGTTTCAATATACCCCCATACAAATGTCCTTTCCGATTTAACATTTTTTGTCAAACACATACATTTACAGGATGCAAAAATCCTTCCCGATTTCACTTTTTTACCGAATTGAATTGTAATGAGATAGAAAGTCCGTCCGTCCTTGTTTGGGAAGTGCCCATATGTCCATACTTTGGTATAACCCAAATGGGGTCCCATTCTGATCTATTACAGCTCTAGAAACTACATCTTACATCGGATCTTCATCAAATTTTGCAGATCAAAGTATTTTTCAACCAGGAATACCTACCGTGAATGAGAAATATATAGGCCCATGTTTTGGACCAGGCCCAAAATATAGTTATAGGCCCCCTTTTGAAATGTCGGTCCGATTCATCCTATTACTACTGTATAATTTGTATTTGTCTGTCGGATAATTGGATCAATTACCATATTATTAACCATATTCGTTAAATATGACTAAAGATTAATTTATAGTATAATTTATACTGTATAATTTATATGAACTACATAAAATTGCTCCCATGAAATACCTGGGCTTAGTAATCAAAGCGAGGTACATACGCAGGGAGTGGTGTTGGGTATTATATAGTCGGCTCCGCCCGACTTTAGCCTTTCCTTACTTGTTTTATAATTACAGACGATGCCATACGGAAAACGCAAAACGGCGCTTCTTCGTCAGACAGATAAAAATGTAAAATGTTGTAAGTCTCAATGGCATAAAGGTGCCGGGAGACATCATATGCGGGTTAGCATCTGCTGTTGGTTGCCATGTCATGACAAAATTCAAATGAAAACAAGTAAGGAAAGGCTAAAGTCGGGAGGGCCGACTATATGATACACTCCACTTTCTATCCGAATACAATTCAATTCGTTAAAGAAATGAAAACGGGAACATTTTTTGTATATTTCCTAATAATAGGCTGATATGACCTGACCCAATTTGTCAAATCGAGAAGAATATTTGTATCGGGGCTATATCCAAGCATGGAATGTGACCCACTTACACAATATGTTCTTCTAGTTCAAGTATAACGTGTTATGCTGGTTTCTGGGTCGGAAAAAGTCAATACGGGAGCGAAATTTGTATGGTAGCTATATATAAATCTGAACCGATCTGACCTATTTTCACCACAGGTGCTCCATGTAAGATGTTTTGGCAAATTTGAAACAATCTGATAAAATATGTTGTTTCTAGAGCGGAAAAAGTCAAATTGGGAGCGAAATTTGTATGGGAGCGATATATAAATCTGAACCGATCTGACCTATTTTCACCATGGGTGTTTATAGTTTAAATATAAGATGTTTTGCCAAATCTGAAGACAATCTGATACAATATGTTGCTTCTAAAGCGGAAAAAGTCAAATCGGGAGCGAAATTTGTATGGCAGCTATATATAAATCTGAACCGATCTAACACATTTTCACCATGGGTATTTCTAGTGGCAACATAAGATATTTTGCCAAATATGAAGAAGATCTGTTAAAATATGTGGTTTCTACAGCAGAAAAAGTCAAATCAGGAGCGAAATTTGAATGGGAGCTATATATAAATCTGAACCGATCTGACCTATTTTCACCACAGGTTTTCTTAGTTTTAATATAAGATGTTTTGCCAAATCTGAAGACAACCTGAAAAAAATATGTGGTTCCTAGAGCGGAAAAAGTCAAATTGGGAGCGAAATTTGTATGGGAGCTATATATGTAAATCTGAACCGATCTGCACAATTTTCACCATTGGTGTTTCCAGTTAAAATATAAGGTATTTTGATAGATTTGATGAAAATCTATTAAAATATGTGGTTTATAGAGTGGAAAAAGTCAAATCGGAAGTGAAATTTGTGTGGGAGCTATATATAAATCTGAACCGATCTGACCGATTTTCACCATGGGTGTTTATAGTTTAAATATAGAATATGTTTTGCCAAATCTGAAGACAATATGATACAATATTTTGCTTCTAAAGCGGAAAAAGTCAAAACGTTAGCGAAATTTGTATGGCAGCTATATATAAATCTGAACCGATCTAACACATTTTCACCGTGGGTATTTCTAGTGGCAACATAAGATATTTTGCCAAATATGAAGAAGATCTGTTAAAATATGTGGTTTCTACAGCAGAAAAAGTCAAATCAGGAGCGAAATTTGAATGGGAGCTATATATAAATCTGAACCGATCTGACCTATTTTCACCACAGGTTTTCTTAGTTTTAATATAAGATGTTTTGCCAAATCTGAAGACAACCTGAAAAAAATATGTGGTTCCTAGAGCGGAAAAAGTCAAATTGGGAGCGAAATTTGTATGGGAGCTATATATGTAAATCTGAACCGATCTGCACAATTTTCACCATTGGTGTTTCCAGTTAAAATATAAGGTATTTTGATAGATTTGATGAAAATCTATTAAAATATGTGGTTTATAGAGTGGAAAAAGTCAAATCGGAAGTGAAATTTGTGTGGGAGCTATATATAAATCTGAACCGATCTGACCGATTTTCACCATGGGTGTTTATAGTTTAAATATAGAATATGTTTTGCCAAATCTGAAGACAATATGATACAATATTTTGCTTCTAAAGCGGAAAAAGTCAAAACGTTAGCGAAATTTGTATGGCAGCTATATATAAATCTGAACCGATCTAACACATTTTCACCGTGGTTGTTTCCAGTTGAAATATAAGGTGTTTTGCGAATTTTGAAGAAAATCTGTCAAAATATGTGGTATCTAGAGTGAAAAGAGTCAAATCAGGAGTGAAATTCGTATGGCAGCTGTATATAAATCTGAACCGATCTGACCTATTTTCACCATAGATGTTTAAATATAAGATGTTTTGCAAGATTTGAAGAAGATCTGTTAAAATATGTGGTTTATGGAGCGGAAAAAGTCAAAACGTTAGCGAAATTTGTATGGCAGCTATATATAAATCTGAAACGATCTGAACTATTTTCACCACAGGTGTTCCTAGTTTAAATATAAGACGTTTTGCAAATTTTGAAGAAAATCTGTTGTAATACGTGGTGTAATGGAGTGAAAAGAGTCAAATCGGGAGTAAAATTCGTATATCTAAATCTGAACCGAGTTTCTTCAAATTAAATAGCGTTCGTCCTTGTCCTGAAAAACTTCGCTGTGCAAAGTTTCATTTGGTTCTGGCTACAATTGCGATCTGTATCATGATTACAAGAATAGATGAACAGACAGACAGACAGGCGGACATTGATAAATCGATTCAAAAAGTGATTCTAAATCGATCGGAATAATTAAAAATGGGTCTATCTCGCCTCCTTGTGGGTGTTACAAACAAATGCACAAAGACATAATATTTCGTGGAGTGTATAAATAGGGTTACTATTGCAGCATTACACAGTTCGATTTTTAGAACTATTTCCTGTTCATCAGTATTCCTTAGTTATGTATTTGTTAGGAACATCCCTACTATTTCGAAGGATTTCCCCTCAAAGTATTAAGCGCTGATTTTTGTGGAAAATGTCTCGAATTAGAGCAATTACTGGGATGCAATAATGGCATGTCTAGGTTATAAATAAAATACATCGGCCGAGATCTGATCTCTTTCATTATCTCTTTTCATTATAGTCGAGTGTTCTCCACCCAATACATCACGGCAAGTGTTGCGATATGTTCGGCTAATGTCTATTTTTTTTTTTCATTTTGCTTCTTCTCTTGCAACCGAAGCATGCACAGATTCAGCTCTATACGAATTTTCGGTCTCATGCAGAGTTTCAGCAATGTTTACATTATTGGTCTGCAATGGGTGCGCTGCTTCCAAAATCTGGATAATATTTTGCCGGGATTCTCCATTTCATAAAGAATTACATAGATCTTCAATTTAATTCAAATTGCAATTTAGATTTTAAATTAATCTTCCGACCCATTTGTTCATATTTCTTCAGAAAATGTTCGTATTTCTACAAGAAGTCGATAAGTCCTTTCAGGTTTGGTCTTTGGAAAGATAAACGAATAATACCTCGGAATCTTCTTTTAAACAGAGATCAACTATTTTCTAAAGTTATTTGAGAACGGAGATCTATTGAGCCAGGTAGGGAAAAACAGCTGCAGTTTTATGTCATCGGAAGATTTATGAGATCTCTTTCGCCTATCTATCCATCTGGAGAGGAAGATACTTGACCGCTTTCTTCCATCCTAATCACTTCCTAATTAAGAAATACCCACAGCAGCTACCGACGAAAGACTACTGAGGAAGTTGGTAGCATGAGGAATTCATTAAACACTCGTCTGCATTTGTCCTCTTCCAGATACTAGACTAAAACCTGTGGAAAACATCATCAGACAATTAGCTGTGGGAATTGACAGAGACGTTCTCTTTTCTAACGACTTTTAAGAACGTAGGTCTAGTGTACCAGTGTGGGGGAAAACCACTGTAGTTTTATGTCATCGGAATTACTTCCGTTCCTCTATCTGGGGAGGAAGAGACTTCACCGCTTTTTTCCATCATAACTACCCTTTTGAGAAGTTCGCACTGCAGCTAAAATGAGGACGGAAGACTACTGAGGAAATTGCTGGGATGAAGAGTTCATTAAACACTCGTCTGAATGTGCCTTCATCCAGATACTAGACTAGAACCTGAGGGAATTGGTTGGAATTTACAATATTAGGAGATATTTGTTGAGTTCATTAAACGCCCTCATCTCCATTTGCCCTCCCCAGATACTACACTAGATCCTATGGGAATATTAGTACATTTTTAGTGAGCATCAATGATTCGGTGGTCTGGGAATTTTTCAACGGCCCCTTGACATCAACATGTACTCTAGGATATACGCGTGGCGGATCAACACTGTGCCGATTCAGCCTAACCTAATCTAGAAGAAGGATCGCCTATAAGATCAACTTCCTTTAGAGGAAGAGACTTCAACGCCTTCAACTCCTGAACTGTAGCTCAAATTTGGGCGAAAGATCAAATGAAGATTTCAACCCTTGTCTACATCGTCATCCTCCAGATACTAGACTAGTTGATTGGATGAAAATTTCATTAAACCTTCGTCTACATTGTCATCCTCCAGATACTAGACTAGTTGCTTGGATGAAAATTTCATTAGACCTTCGTCTACATTGTCATCCTCCAGCAATTTGAACTAAAAGTACCCAAAACTGATGATTACTACATACCACAGTCACACTGTGAAGAGTTCCATGTTCCATGTTATTGTGTCAGGGGCTACCAGAATATAGAATCACTGAACCAACAGTCAGGCGATGTCCCCTATAAATGCAGTGCATTGCGTTGGCTTCCGGAAGATAAGTTACTGGAGGCAGGAAAGTGACATCTGCTTTGAATATCTGAATATCGTAATTGACGGGAAGCATATATCTGCCGGAACTCAATTTCACATTCGTATAGTACGGTCGCAGAACGAATTCTTTCTGTAGTGTTTAGTTCGATCGACTGTCCTATCGATAACGAATGGTGAGAGTTCCTGGAAAGTCGAGTATCTCTAACGAATGTTCTCACGGCCGGTATAAGATCTTGAATATCCCAAGAATGAAAGTATCGATAGAACACATCTCACATTACGACGGAAAGGAGAAAATGGAATTGGATGTCCTACCTTTACCTGTCAAAGATCCTGGAGCATCCAACCATTTATGGGAGTTATATTCCATCCCTGGTCCGATCTAGGTAGTGTAGATATTGAGAAGATCAGAGGGAGTGAAGTATTTCTTACACCGCTTTAAGAAGATTGTGAGTCAACAAGGAGCACTAGATCGTACGTGCATTAAAATGTCTCATTCATCAATCGCCATTTGTCCTCAATTTCTTCAAGACTTGGTCCATGATCGAAGAAGTATGAATGACAGAGGTTACTGTCATCCGCGTATGAGTAGATTGGATTCAAAGTCCAATGCAAAAGGTCGTCGATGAAAATAAGAAAAAGGGAAGGTGGAAGGACAGAGCACTGTGGAACTTCAAGAGCGCCCGATTGCTCAATATCCAGATCAGTGAAACGTTTGTGAGCACTGGATGTTAAGTGCATTAAAATCGACGTCATTCGGAAATGTCCAATAAATCCTGTTTATGTGACTCATCCATCAATCGCCTTTGTCCACAATTTCTTGAAGATTTGGTTTATGATCGAATGAGTATGAATGGCAGAGACTGAGTAGATTGGATTCAAAGTCCAATGCAAAAGGTCGTCGATGAAAATAAGAAAGAGGGAAGGGGAAAGGACAGAACCTTGTATTGCTCTTGCGGTCAACCTATGCTCTCCGGATGAGAACACATCTACAACAACACGTATAGTGTGATCTCTGAGGAATCTCGATATAAATCAAGAGTAGTCACTACCAACACCACAAGCTTATTTCAGGACGAGATCGTGGGCATTAAAACGCGGCGATGTGACTATGGTTTGGCAATATATCACTAGACAATATCTTCAAATGCACTGCCAGTCAAGCTGCTAAAAAAATCAGTGGCACAAACAAGAATGTCATCTGTCTCTGAAGAAGATATCAACTCAACCTAGATATTAATACAGTTTTGGATGAAACATTACAGGCAACTTTATTACTCAGAAGATAGTTCGTAAAAGTACTCCACCCCCCAGATGAAGATCATTAACCAGACTTTCTCCGCTTATTGAGAATTACTACCTCAGCCCGGGAAATGAGCATACTAAATTGCAAGGAATGCTTATATAATGAAGACTATTTGCTCTTAGTACTAAAACCATAATTTTTCCAAAACTTACAATATAAAGAGTAGAAAAATATATATATAATAGAATGTATATATATGTATATGTATATATGTATATATCACGAGGCACAGTCATCCGAAAATCTCATTTTCTGAGAGTTTAAAAAGAATTTGAAATGAGTTATTAAAGAGATCCACATCAAATCTTTCTAATTGAACATTTTTGAGCTTCCTTTGGCTTCCTACGAAAACTCGATACCAAATTTATTGGAAACAGACCGTAAAACATTGAAGACGGTGCCTTCTGATGAAGATGACAAAGATGAAAAATCCAATCATCACCTACTACTTGAGGACTTGAGGTGCACAAGAGCTCGACACTTCCTCCGACCTTTTCTGGGCACCTAACGGAGAGATTTGAATTGGCAAACATCTGTTAATCGCGGTATCTAACCTCGAATCGGCCAATATTGAAGACTCTAAGCCTTTCCTGACGATTGAATAGAAAGAATGAAAATATTCAGACCACAAGCTGATCTCATAGGTCCAGGGAGCGATTAGGATAGGCGGCATGGCCAAAGTGTTAAGGAGCGGGCCTAATGATAATAAAGCCATGGGGTTGAGTAAAATTGAACTCAAACGCACTATGAGACTTTTCACGAATTACTTACCCCTGCGCAGGCATCTGTGCCGAGCGGAGAGGACACTGAACATTTTCTTTGCTATTGCCCCGCTTTCTCGAGGCTGAGAGCTCGCCATATTTCTCGATCAATGTCATCCAACCGAAATGCGCAAGCGGAAAGGCGTTGGAGGAAGCCACAGAGTGACAACATGACAACTGCCTTAAACAAGAACCCTCAAGGCCAGAGACGTGGATGACAAACCTGCGCATACACGGAGGAGGTAGTTTGATAAAGAAATCGGAATGACTGGATGAATATGGACTGAAATAAAGACAATGGCTAGTCATAGAATTGCTTCGAACGGTCATATGTTTCCTCTCCTTCAAACTAACCTACTCTACGAAAGGAGCTATTTTTGGCGCAATGAGAACTGAAATTCGTCGGGAGATTTATGGCATCGAGTGTGTTATAGACCGTGACCGTGTGTTGTGACCGTTTAACAAATTGGTCAGATCTGGCAATGTTGTGATTTGTGCTTAGTTTGGTTTAGCTCAGCGGGGAGGCTCATTTTTTGCGCAATGGATATGTTAATAAGCAAAATTGCCGCATTTGAACTTGAAAAACTGTTCAAAAATTTAACTTACACTGTTTCAGACAAGACTCTGGGTTGCTATGCGAAGTTCAGGAAATACCTTTGAGATCTATTATTCCAATTTATATGCTTACGGGAAATATCAAGATATTTCCTCTTAGTTTCAAATTCTTTCAAGTTTGTCATCCCTCTCAAAGATCGAATGAGGAAGAACTAGGCATAGTTATGGTACAATGGCTTTGTCGTACATTGGAAGAAACTTCTATGAGTTTTCTTTGATTCCAGATAAAGTTTATATGTATGTATGGAAGTATATACGAATGTACGAACATACATACCCAATGGGAAAAGGAAGGCGCACGCAAGGCCTTCTCACAGGCCTTCTTGGGGAGGCGCAAGGCATGCTTGCTGCATTCTATACTCATTTAAAATTAACACAGGGTAAGATTGGAGAGCAAGGCCTTCCCTCTCGCTTCTATTTGCAGGCCTTCTAGAAGGGCTCTGACAAAAGGCCATCTAGAAAACCTTCTGGAAGGCCTGCAACCAAAGCGCTTCCAGAAGGCCATCTAGAAGGTCCAAAAATAAGGCGCAAAATATAAAAAAATATGACGAACCAATGGACCAGAATTTTTTCAATATTTCTGGCCTGAATTGATTGGAATGAACAGATGATTCCTCTCCTTCAAACTAACCTACTCTACGAAAGGAGCTATTTTTGGCGCAATGAGAACTGAAATTCGTCGGGAGATTTATGGTATCGAGTGTGTTATAGACCGTGACCGTGTGTTGTGACCGTTTAACAAATTGGTCAGATCTGGCAATGTTGTGATTTGTGCTTAGTTTGGTTTAGCTCAGAGGGGAGGCTCATTTTTTGCGCAATGGATATGTTAATAAGCAAAATTGCCGCATTTGAACTTGAAAAAGTGTTCAAAAATTTAACTTACACTGTTTCAGACAAGACTCTGGGTTGCTATGCGAAGTTCAGGAAATACCTTTGAGATCTATTATTCCAATTTATATGCTTACGGGAAATATCAATGATATTTCCTCTTAGTTTCAAATTCTTTCAAGTTTGTCATCTCTCTCAAAGATCGAATGAGGAAGAACTAGGCATAGTTACGGTACAATGGCTTTGTCGTACGTTGGAAGAAACTTCTATGAGTTTTCTTTGATTCCAGATAAAGTTTATATGTATGTATGGAAGTATATACGAATGTACGAACATACATACCCAGTGGGAAAAGGAAGGCGCACGCAAGGCCTTCTCACAGGCCTTCTTAGGGAGGCGCAAGGCATGATTGCTGCATTCTATACTCATTTAAAATTAACACAGGGTAAGATTGGAGAGCAAGGCCTTCCCTCTCGCTTCTATTTGCAGGCCTTCTAGAAGGGCTCTGACAAAAGGCCATTTAGAAGACCTCCTGCCAAAGACCTTCTGGAAGGCCTGCAACCAAAGCGCTTCCAGAAAGCCTTCTAGAAGGTAAAAAATAAGGCGCAAAATTAAAAAAATATGACGAACCAATGGACCAGAATTGTTTCAATATTTCTGGCCTTGTCATTGGCAGTATATTATTTTTCAATTTAAATCTTTCAACATTTTTTCAATTTAAATCTTTCAACATTTTTATTTGCCTCGGCTGGAATTTGAACCCATGATCTTCGCATTGTTAATCGGAAGTGCTACCTATTAAACTACAGAACTTTATTGTCTGTTTGTGTCAAAAAGTTTATTGAAACACATGACCCTTAATCGAAGCGAACATTTTCGTCGCTGCCTTCTTTTGGCAGGCCTTTTAGCATGCCTGGCTAAAGAAGGGAGGTAGGAATGAGCCACAGCATTTTGTTATCCGTTTACAACAAAAAGTGTGTAGAAAATACCCATCGGTAAATCGAACACCTACCTCGCTGCCTTCTCTCGCAAGGCCTTCTAGCATGCCTATCCGAAGAAGGCAAGCAAGTATGAGTTATCGATCGTGTAGCATCTAATGGGAAGGCCTTCTAAAATGTCTTCTCGTAGAAGGCCTTCAGGAATGGGTGTCGGGCGTGTAATAATATTTCTGAAGAAAGTATGAAGGATATGATAAATATTTTGGTAATAAAGTTACAACATTTTTTTGTTCTTGAAGAGGAGTTAAATATTTTTCTGTTTCATCCCTGATAAATGAGTCTATATGAAAACATGTATAAAGACATTTGTATAAAGGCTATATCTACATTTAAACCGATTTGCTTAATATTAAATAGCGTTCGTATTACCCCGACAATATCCACATATAAAGTTTCATTTGAATCGGTCAAGAATTGCGACCTGTAGTTTGATTACAGGAATAGATGCCCAGACAGACAGACATTGCTAAATCGACTCAGAAAGTGGATCTATGTCGATCTGTATTATATTGCCTCTTTTAGGCACAACGACAACAACAACAAATATTTTTTAACACTAAACAAACAAACATTTAAAAAATAATTTGAAATGTAATAAATTTTCAATTATTTTAAATAAATGTATTTTAATTGAGTTCAAATCAGGAGAATTGTAAAAATATCTTTCATAAAACTCGTAAAAATAATAAAATCGACTCCATCCGTACTGCCTTCATTCTTCCAGCAGGCTAGCAGGCCTTCTAAAGGAAGGCAATGAAGAATGTCGATTGAATCTATCTAATAGGAAATGAGAAGCCTTCTCAAAGAAGGTAGTCAATAATTAGTATAGGATTTCTAAATGCTGATGAGAAGGCATTTTAGAAGGCCTTCTAAGGGGAGGCCTTCCAAATTTTCCCGCTGGGTATATGAATAACGACAACAACAACATTACCAAAAATAAGAGCAACATCGATAACACGGCAACAGCAAAAAGAAAAATCTTCAGAAATTCTTTCAAAAATTAATATTAACAAACAACAAGAATAATAATAATAAGAAAAAAGCAAATAACTTTGCGTGACTTTTTCTTCAGAGTTTTTATTTGTTTTTCCCCAGCAAACATTTTCGGACGGCTCAGAATTATGAGTCCGAAATGAGTATAAATTATGACGGGAATATGTGGCTCAGAGTTATGAGTCCGAAATGAGTCCGAAATGTGTGTAAAGAATGTAGGAAATGTGAGGCTCAGAATTATGAGTCCGAAATGAGTATTAAATATGACGGAAATTTGAGGCTCAGAGTTATGAGTCCGAAATGAGTGGAAACAACGTAGGAAATATGAGGCTCAGAGTTATGAGTCATCATCTCTTGCAATTACACTCCGCTTCAGTTGAATAGGTAATACATTTTTTATACAAAGAAAGGCCTATAACTTTAGTGGTGTTCTCTGATGAAAATAAATTTAATTTTGATGGCCCTGATGATTTCAACTATTATTATCACGATTTTAGAAAAGAGGAACGTTTTTTGTGTCGCCATCATAGCCGTAAAGGGGGTGTGATGGTCTGGGGTTTTCTAAAAATGTATTACCTATTCAAGTGAAGCGGAGTGTATTGTATTTTGGAAATGCCGTTACTTGTGTTTCCCCGAATTCAACGACCAACGAACACCTGCGTTCATCGATGAACAAAAATTCAGTATAAGTGCAACTGTTGAAGTGTAAAGAATAGTTTTTACCATCAAAAAGATTAACTAGCTTTATTTTTCTAAAAGTCACCGACGAGTTGGCCTGCGAAATATCATGGATAGATGTTGAAGGCAAAATTTCTCTTCAAAATATGGCCATAACAAGTGCTTTTAAGGGTAATACTTTTTAAATGCGGTTTGGTGCTCTTAATTCACTTTTTATTATTGTTATAGAAACGTTTTCTCGAAAATTTGGCAATGAGGTGGATTTTAAGAAAATAACAATAAAGTGGTTTCAAACAGCGCGCGACCGAGTTAAATATAGAAATAAGAAAACTCAAAACAAGGAATCTAATTAGTTTTTTAAGTATTTTTTAAAAAAAGGAATATTTTTATATAATTTTTAAATTTTTGTTTTTTTTTTTTACCAAAAATTGAATAAAAACTGAATTTTACTCTCTTTGTTTAGTATTAAAAATAATTTATGTTCTTGCTATTATTTTCTGTTGTTTTACTATAAAAGAAACAGATATATTATAGGAGCTCTTATTTTCTCAAAAATATGAGTCATATATGACTCCTAAAAGAGGCTCATATGGTATATGAATTCGGACTCATATATGACGACCATCGCAAGAATGGAAACACACTCAAATTGGACTCCTAAAAGAACTCATAATGAGCGCTCACACTCCGAATTATGAGTCCAATCGGACTCATATCTGACTCCAAATGTTTGCTGGGTCGTTACTGATGTATGAATGTATGCGTGTATGAATGTGTGTGTGTGTGACACAGTGAATCTGTGTGAGAGTTAGTCTGTCCGACAATGCTTTATGGCCCGCAGCAGTGATGCCAACAACTCTGGCATCTGATAAAAAAACCTACTAAACACGCCAATTGAGTTCAGTTTTCCTCAAACCAAGTAAAATGTTACTAAATCTGAGTAACATTTTTCTTAGCATAAGAAAAATTGAATTTAAAATAAGTTCAATTCTTCAAATAAATGCTTTTGCTTCAATGTATGCGAAACTGATATTAGGAGAGGCAACACGAAAGAATTCTCAAACATTTCATGATTATGACACAAATCATAAAAATATTTTGCGCCTTGTTCTATTAAATATTTTACTCAAACTAAAGAAAAATTTGCTGAACTTTTCCTCAAAACAAAGTAAATTTTTACTTAAACTAAGAAAAAGAAATACTTGATACAAGGGAAAAGGCTAACTGAAATCAAGTTAAATTTAAGTAAAACTGAGGAAAATTTTCCCCAAATATTTAAAAAAATATAAAAAAGGCAACATGAATCGTTTCTCAAACGTTTCATGATACCTCTGCGCAAAATTTGCCCTTGGTAGAGGTTTTCATATAATTTTACTAAAAGTAAAGGAGATATAAAACTTGAATCAATATAAAACATATTCTGTATATATCGTCATCTGCATTGCAAAAGGGAACAAACGCGAGGTGGAAAATTGGCGAGGCGGGTGTCGTATTTTCATCGTTGCTATCTCAGTATTAGCCCAATTTATTATTATTTTTTGTAAAATTTGTCTTACCAAGAAACCGACAACACCATTCCGATACTAAAATTCTTTCTTCTTGCAGGTGTAATTTTCTTTTATATAATATAATTATATAATTAATATTCGATTGATGCCATGCCTTTGTCGACGGACCTCCCCTTTTAGGTCCTCTCCAAAATTGACAATTTTTCAATACAAAAAAATATTGGCAAAAATTCTCAAATGGCAAGCGCTATTTGTTAACCACATATGGGCATCTCCCAGTGTCCCGGGCGCGACATTCGCACGCCAAAAACAAGAAAGAAACTGAAAAAGTCGATCAGCCTTTTTAGTGTTCTAAAGCGCTTAAAGAGTACTAAATTTTAAAAATATATCGTCAGGATTTAGTACAAATTAGTACAAAATTATAAATAATTTTACATCGAAACGCGGACGCGTCATAAAACAGAAGTGCTTTTGACTTGGTCTTATAGAAATATACACAGTTCGGCGATTGTTTTGAGAACTTTGTTTTTCCATATATACATGTAAATTAAGAGGATATATTTTGTTTGTAGATTTATGAAATATGAGAATTATCTCTTAAATTTTTTAATTAAGTACAACAGGAATACGAACGCGATAAAACGGACGGGACAAAAATGTCCACTCGTTGTAAAAAAAATTAGTAATTTTCGTTATAACACTTCAACTTTTAATAAAAATAAAAGAGAACAAGTTAACTTCAAGTTTAATAATGACAAGTAAAAACTGCGTTAAGTTCGGCCGGGCCGAACTTTATATACCCTCCACCATGGATTGCATTCCACAGATTTTATAAATAAATATAATATTTTTATTACTTCAAGCCACGTTTATAAGGCAAGGCTACCAATACGTTTACACTATACATATATATCGAAATAATACTTCAAGTCAATTCAAAAAGGTAAATATTCTTACAAATATTTATATTTTCAAAAATGCTTAAATACCACAAATATTGGTAGATAGTGGGTGCTACAGTTGGTTGTATTTCCATCATTATACACTCCACGAGAGTATTATGTCTTTGTGCATTTGTTTGTAACACCCCAAAAGGAAGCGAGATAGACCCATTTACTTATACCGATCGACTTAGAATCACTTTTTGAATCGATTTATCAATGTCCGCCTGTCTGTCCATCTATTCTTGTAATCAAAGTTCAGATCGCAATTGTGGCTAGAACTAAACGAAACTTTGCACAACGAAGTTTTTCGGGATAAGAACGAACGCTATTTAATTTGAAGAAAATCGGTTCAGATTTAGATATAGCCCCCCTACGAGATTCACTCCCGATTTGACTCTTTTCACGCTGGATACCACATATTTTAACAGATCTTCTTCAAAATTGGCAAAACATCTTATATTTCAACTAGAAACACCCATGGCAAAAATAGTTCAAATCGGTTCAGATTTATATATAGCTCCCATACAAATTTCGCTCTCAATTTGAGTTTTTTCCGCTATAGAAACCACAAATTTTATCAGACCTTCTTCAAATCTAGCAAAATATCTTATATTTCAACTAGAAACACTCGTGGTGAAAATGAGTCAGATCGGTTCAGATTTAGATATAGTCCCCATACGAATTTCACTCCCTATTTGACTCTTTTCACTCTAGATACCACATATTTTAACAGATTTTCTTCAAATTTGGCAAAATATCTTATATTTCCACTAGAAACATCCAGGGTGAAAATGAGTCAGATCGGTTCAGATTTATATATAGCTCCCATACAAATTTCACCCTGAATTTGAGTTTTTTTTTGCTCTAGAAACCACAAATTTTATCAGATCTGCTTCAAATCTTGCAAAATATCTTGAAACACCCATGGTGAAAATAGGTCAGATCGGTTCAGATTTATATATAGCTCCCATACAAATGTCGCTCCCGATTTGACTTTTTCCGCTCTAGAGACCACATATTTTATCAAATTGTTTTCAAATTTGGCAAAACAGCTTATATTTAAACTATGAACACCTGTGGTGAAAATAAGTCAGATCGGTTCAGATTTATATATAGCCCCCATACGAATTTCACTCCCGATTTGACTTTTTCTGCTGTAGAAACCACATATTTTAACAGATCTTCTTCAAAATTGGCAAAACATCTTATATTTCATGTCCTTTCCCATTCCTTTAACATTTTTTGTCAAACACATACATTTACAGGAAACAAAAATCCTTCCCTTTTTCTCTTTTTTGTCGAATTGAATTGTATTCGGATAGAAAGTGGAGTGTATCATATAGTGGGCCCCGCCCGACTTTAGACTTTCCTTACTTGTTTTAATTACAAAAGTACAAATTTTTAAAAATCCATTATCTCACGTACATAGTGCAAAATAACCTAACTTCATGATTTAACCATTTTTTGCCGTAAAAGTAAAAAGTACGAATTTGGAAAAATCTTTTTATTCCGCGTGTCAATGCAGTCAGAGGAATGTATACACCAAATTCCATGATTCTAGCTGCAGTCATTTGGTTGGTACCATTTTTATCCCTTTTTTTCCAATTTTACCCCCTAATGAGTAAGACTTTCTAAAATCTCTTTATTTTACGTGTCGACGCAATTGAAGGAATGTACACACCGAATTTCATCATTCTAGCAGTAGCCGTTTAGTTGGTACTACTATTATCCCTCTGTACCCATTATATCTCTTGAAAGTATGAATTTGAAAAAAACTTTTATTTTTCTTGTCTACACAGTCAGAGGAATGTATACTCTGAATTTCACGACTCTAGCTGTTGTCATTTGGTTGGTACTATTTTTATCCCCTTTTTTCATTTTAACCCCAAAAGGTATGAATTTCCAAAAATCCGTTTATTTTACGTGTCTACGCAATCAGACGAATGTATACACCGAATTTCATTATTCTAGATGCAGCCGTTTGGTTGGTACCATTTTTATCCCTCTATTCCCATGTTACCCCTTAAAAGTACGAATTTGGAAAAAATACTTTTATATTATGTATCTACTCAATTAGATGAATGTACACACCAAATTTCGTGTTTCTAGCTCTTATCGTTTAATATGTACCTTTTTTGTCCCATTTCGTCCCCTACGAATAAGAATCACTTTATGGTGCGCTTTTATGCTATAATATCAAGTAAATACAAGCAGACATATACAAAAAGCAGGCTGAAATACTAAATATTAGGGGTATTTTCAGTCCTTGTGAGGGAAACATTTTTCCATCTGGGCCGATTTCGCCCACTTTCAATCCCAATCGATCTGGAACCGTAAGACACATTTACGGAAAATGTGGACCTCCTAGCTCATTTCGTTCGGAAGCTAGCGTGCTTTCAACAGACAGACAGATAGACGGACATGGCTATATCGTCTTAGAATTTTACCACGACCCAGAATATATACATATACTTTATGGGGTCTCCGATGAATATTTTAAGGTGTTACAAACGGAATGACAAAGTGAATATACCCTCATCCTGGAGGTGGAGGGTATAAAAAAAGTTGTCGAAATAAGGAAAAATAAAGTTAAAAGCTATTAATGTGGTCTGATTTCATTTTTTTGGTAGTTCTTTTTTGAGAGATGTTATTAAGATATGCATTTTATTAAAAACCCCAAATTTTGGGACTTTTTTCCCTGCTTTGGAAATTTGGGTATTTTGTTGGAACAATGCAAGTTAGTCACTATTTTCGGAGAAATGTTTTATGCATAATTCTAAAATTTATCTGTGATATCTCAATTCCTACACGTTTTACTTTCCAATTTTTTTATAAAATTACAATACGACTTGTATCCCCCAGTGAAAACACCACATACCATTTAGGATAACATTCATTTTTATACCCTCACTCTACAGATTGACTCATTTGATCGACAAATACAATTTACTATGGAAAAAGCAGAAGACAATAAACTGCCATACCTCGACTCGATAATTCATAGACAAGGAAGCCTGCTTAAATTGAATTGGTACCAGAAGCCAATGTCATCTGGAAGACTCATAAATTTTCATTCCAAACACCATAGACGAACAATAATCAACACAGCGATGAATTTTATAAATAGGGTATTCAATATAAGTGACTCATCATTTCACATAGACAATGAACGTAAAATCAAAAACATTCTACGATTAAATGACTTCCCAAAACAAACCATCGACGATCTAATAAGACATACTAAGATGAAAAAAACATAAAAATAACAAAGAGAAGGAGGAGAAAATTTACAAACCGCTGACGTATATACGAGGATTTTCTGAAAGGTTCAAAAATGCTGACGTTTATAACAAAGACAACTATCAATTGGCTCTCAAAACAAATATTACCGTTAATAATTTATTCAGTAAAACTAAATCTAAGATTAAAAAGGAAGACAAGTCTAATGTAGTTTATGGAATACCAAGTCCAACATATGCCAAAAGGTATATGTTGGTACTACCAAGACGACACTAAAAACCAGACTTTCTTCACATAAATCGGACCAAAAAGCAACTGACAAGCCAATAGAGCAAAAAAAACAGCTCTTGCGGCCCACTGTACTCTGACAGGCCATACGCCAAACTTCAAAGACGTATTAGCAGAGGAGAGAAATTATAGGCCAAGATTTACTCTTGAAGTATTGAACATTATTGACGTTCCCACTGAGAGGAGAATGAATTACAAAACAGACACAAAGAATTGCGCGAAAGCTTATTAAATATTTTTTTGAACTGGGATATTGTCCTGGCTCAAGACCATTTTGCTTCTATATTTAATAGAATGCAAATTTATTTACAAATGGCATGGTGACATTTATTACTTGGCTGCAGACTACCACGATCATGATATCGTCCATGTCAAAAGTCTTTTCAAGTGGCTTCGCAGCGACTTTTCAACATCAAACCCGGCCTCTATAAGGAGATGATTCTCACAAACGAACGAGAAGCACAACTCACTTGCCAAATTTGCATTTAAAAAAATCGCACCAAGTAATAAAGCACACATGCCATCTTACAAGCATCTCATTGAGTTGCATATGTAAGTATGTGTATATGCAGGTTAGTTACCCAGCAATACTTCTGCCGTGCCAACGCTCATTTGTTTTAGTTTTTTCGTTTGCATTTTTTTGGTCTGTAATCAATATTTGATTTGAACTGGGATATTGTCCTGGCTCAAGACCATTTTATTACTTGGTGCGATTTTTTAAACGCAAATTTGGCAAGTGAGTTGTGCTTCTCGTTCGTTTGTGAGAATCATCTCCTTATAGAGGCCGGGTTTGATGTTGTAAAGTTGTTGAATTGTTTGACCAATTGCCACAAACTTCTAGTACCTCCCACACACATAACTCTTCCATGCACATGTTCTCTGAGAGTGAGGGGATATATAAGACCGAAACTTACTTACTTGTTATTTTCAGGTTTATGTTTGACATTTGCAAAATGGGACGCTATACGCTCGAACAAAATTGGGAAATATTATATTTTTAAGCAAAATATTTAAAATTTTTAAAATTATACAAAATTAAACATTTTTTATTTATAAAAGTAATAAAAGAGTTTTTTTCCGATCCGCGATTCGAACTCGAGACCTTCTGGGTGCAAAGCGGACACCTCTGTGACCCCATACTAAAAATTCGCTCTCATTTTCCTCACACACACATTCACATTTGGATTTTGAGATGTGCTTTCATTTTTTGCTGTGATGACATTGAAATAAGGAAATTTACTCATACTTAGGTAATTTTTCTACTTTTAAGGAATTGTTTACTGAGCTGAAGCGCTATTTTGCTATTTTTCTGAGTGCGATGAAGCACTATTGCTAATAGCGTTGTCAGATCTGACCAACATGTGGTCGTTATCACAAAATATACCGGATATAAGCATATATAGGGTGTTTTTTATTGAGGTATAGAACTTCGAATTGAAATAAAACACAAGAAAATCGTTTTAATGGCCATCAATTTGGCTTTATTGGAAGGATAATTTTATGCCATTAATGTTTAAATATGATTTCGGGCATGTGGCCACCGCGGCTGGCTCGAATATAGCCAATTCTACAGGTCCAATTTTCCAAAGCTCCAATTGCTGTGCACGGTGGCGAATCGATTCATTCGGGTCCTCTTCAACACTTTGCTCTACAGCGGCAATTGTTTCTTCGGTGCGCACTGTTCGACGTCTCTGCGGATGCGTATTATCACATAGAGTAAACGTAGTGCGAAAACGATCCATGGTTAACCGAATTAATTGCTCTGATGGACGATTATGTCGACCATAAAATGGACGGAGCGGTGAACTTCGCGAACTGAACCATTACTTTCGAAATAAATTTGCACGATTTGCAAGCGTTGTTCTTTTGTCAACCTGTTCATGATGAAATGGCAAACCAAACTAACTATTAATCACTTGACAGCTGATAAAATGGCCGCCAGTTAAAAAAGTGATGCCAACTTAAAGTTCTATACCCCAATAAAAAACACCCTCTATAACACCGTATGACAGGAGTTACTTTTTTTCTAAAAATTATTTTATACATTTACTTTTTCGCACCCTATGATAACGGAATTAGTGTCAAAATAAAGAGTGGAATGTCTATTAAAAATACTTTAAATATCATGCTTCTATCTGTATTAGTTCAGCATACACATATATTTCATGTTTACCCCTTCTGTTTATTCATATCTTGTTTTTTAAGAGACAAAATTTTATATGATTGTTAATACTAAACTAACACAGATAGGAGCTTGAAATTTAAAGTATTTTTAGCGTATATTCTCTTCTTTGATTAGGCACTTATACCGGTGTCATAGGGTGGGAATAAGTATTAAAAATAATTTTTGAAAAATTGTATCCTTTGGCAACAGGATGAGATAATGAAAAACTAAAAACGCCAATTAACTCTGGTTCAAGTGTAATATGGAATGTCGGTGTCAGTATCGTTACACTTGAACCGGAGTGTAAACGTATATAACTGTAGGCAAAATTAAGTTTTAGTTTTTCATTTCCCCATCCTCTTTTCCCTTCACATGACTACTAAGTTCCAATGGTTACCATTTTTCAAGAATTATTTCAAATACTTGTTCGCACCCTATGATTGAATTGGTGCCAAATTAAAGAGGAGAATTTCAAGTTTACCTCTTAGTTTATTCATATTTTACTTTTTAAGAGGCAAAATTTGAAATGGTCTTTAATGCTAAACTAATACAGATAGAAGCTTGCAATTTGAAGTATTTTTATACCCTACACCACTTCGTGGTCTAAGGTATTATAAGTTAGTTTCGCGCCAAATGTTTGTAACACCAAGAAATAATCGAGCTAGACCCACCTTTAAGTATACCGATCGGCTTAGAATTACCAGCTGAGTCGATTTAACGATGTCTGTCTGTCCGTCCGTCCGTCCCACTATGGTCCCAAATCCATTTTTTTTTGGCAGAAATTCAAAAAAATTAAAATTGGAATGTGGTAAATGTGTATATATTTTCTTTATGGCAACACTCCAAGCAATCAAGAAAATATACTGGAGAAATTAGGTGGCAACTCCACAAGCCTGAATGGTACTTAAACTTTGCGGTTCAAAGAAAGTGGGATTAATTTTGATATAAAGCAGTTTTACAAATTAATTAAAATCAAGACTTAAAAAGAAAATAATAAAGTGACTATTATGAAAATTGACGGCAAGAGTTAGTAGTTGAAAAATTATATTTAACATTTTATGATTATTGTGGTCTTGTAAGTATTCATAGGTATTGTAATTTTGTGATTTGCAGAGAATATAATCTATAAATGTCGTGGGCCAAAAGTCATATGTATGACTCAACTTGACTCAAAGTGTAAATATGAAAGTGTTCGTCTGAGGTTGAAGTTTCTGGTGGAATTAATATCTCGTCAGCATTTTTCGGCAAACTCTAAAAATTGTCATTTTATTTTAGCACAGTTTTTGATTAGCCATATACATATATATGATTGTAAATATCTCTGAATTAGTTTTGTGTACGAGACCCATCAATATTTTATTTAAAAGGTATTGAAAGTATGTTTAAAATGGTATACAACATCATTCACGTTTTTGTACACATGTATACATTTTATTTTATTTCTTGAAATAATTATTTAAATTGCAGTTTAAAGCAAAGAAAGTGGACGAACAAGAAGCTCCGTCGTACTCATTTAAAAAATCGAGCGAGTTACGTTAGATTAAAATGTGAAAAATAAAATTTAAGAGCGAGCTGTCGTCGGTTTTGACAGAAATCATTCAAAATAACATAAAAATTTCAAAATTAAGAACGCCGGGAACAAAGAAGAATACGATAATTTTTGCCTTATTTTTCAATAAATTTTTTGGCAATTAGTTAAAAAAAATAAAATAAGTAAAATGGTGACAAAGTAAAATACGACACAGTTTCTTGTTATTTTAATGTTGTTTGTCGTTGCTTTGTGATGTTTTCTTTAGTTGATTCACAATTAAACAAAAACACGAAAAATATTCATTTTGAAACACCCATTCTTCACCTAAGAGTGGGAAAATGAGCGTCGCTCTTATATTTACATTTTAATCGAACGTAACTGTCAGAAATCAAAGAGTCGGACGGAACATCTTAATAGATTTATTATTTTTGGTTTAAAGTATACTATTTGTATGCTATATTTTGTGTTTGTAATAATGTTTAGAAAAACACATTTCGTCAAAATAAACAACTCTTCATTCTTTTAAGGTTTCATAAAATTTTGTTTTTGGTCACCCTGTACCAATACAGGGTCATAATTATGTTGGTTATATATTGAGTTTATATGGTGGTAGGTGGTAGTAGGCGTGGTCCGATCGGCCCAATTTTATTTTTATTTTTTGCGTATGATATGTCTAGCAAATGTGCAAAATTACAAGACTGTATGTTTATTTTTCGACTTTATGCCATAAAAAATGGATTTGGGACCAGTGTGCATCCGTCCGTCTGCTGTCCATCTAAGCTTGTTCGCACTCTACAGGTCGCAATTGTTGTCCGATTGTCATGAAACTTGGCAGAAGTTATTTTTTCTGGCCAAGGACCATCGGTATTGAATTTGGAGGAAATCGGTTCAGATTTAGATATAGCTCCCATACAAATGTCGCTCCCGATTTGACATTTTCCACTCTAGAAACCACATATTGTACCCGATTTTCTTTACATTTGGTACAACATCTTATAATCCAACTAGAAACACCTATAATGAAATTGGGTAAGATCGGTTCAGATTTAGATATAGCCCCCATACAAATGTCGCTCCCTATTTCACGTTTTCCGCTTTAGAAACCACATATTGTACCCGATTTTCTTTAAAATTGCCACAACATCTTATAATCCAACTAGAAACACCTATGCAAAAATTGGGTAAGATCGGTTCAGATTTAGACATAGCCCCCATACAAATGTCGCTCCCGATTTGACATTTTCCGCTCTAGAAACGACATATTGTACCCGATTTTCTTTAAATTTTGCAGAACATCTTATAATCCAACTAGAAATACCTGTGCTGAAATTGGGTAAGATCGGTTCAGATTTAGACATAGCCCCCATACAAATGTCGCTCCCGATTTGACATTTTCCGCTCTAGAAACGACATATTGTACCCGATTTTCTTTAAATTTTGCAGAACATCTTATAATCCAACTAGAAATACCTGTGCTGAAATTGGGTAAGATCGGTTCAGATTTAGATATAGCCCCCATACAAATGTCGCTCCCGATTTGACATTTTCCGCTTTAGAAACCACATATTGTACCCGATTTTCTTTAAAATTGGCACAACATCTTATAATCCAACTAGAAACACCTATGCTGAAACTGGGTAAGATCGGTTCAGATTTAGATATAGCCCCCATACAAATGTCACTCCCTCCGCTCTAGAAACCACATCTTGCACCCGGTTTTCTTTAAATTTGGCAGAACATCATATAATCGAACTAGAAACACGTATGCAGAAATTGGGTATGATCGGTACAGATTTAGATATAGCCCACATACAAATGTCGCTCCCGATTTGACTTTTTCCGCTCTAAAATCCACATATTGTACCCGTTTTTCTTTAAAATTAGCACAACATCTTATAATCCAAACTATGGTGAAAGTGGGTAAGATCGGTTCAGATTTAGATATCGCCCTCATACAAATGTTGCTCCCGAATGTTTAACCGATTTTGGCCAAACTTTACATATTATATTTCACCAATAAACATACATGGTGAAAGCGGGTCACATCGTTCCAGGTTTCACTATACCCCCATACAAATGTCATTTCCGATTTAACATTTTTTGTCAAACACATACATTTACAGGATGCAAAAATCCTTCCCGATTTCACTTTTTTACCGAATTGAATTGTAATGAGATAGAAAGTCCGTCCGTCTTTAGCATTTCCTTTCTTGTTTGGGAGATACCCATATGTCAAAGTATAACCCAAATGGGGTCCCATTCTGATCTATTACAGCTCTAGAAACTACATCTTACATCGGATCTTCATCAAAATTTGCAGATCATGGTATTTTTCAACCAGGAATACCTACCGTGAATGAGAAATATATAGGCCCATGTTTGGACCAAGCCCAAAATGTAGTTATAGGCCCCCTTTTGAAATGTCGCTCCGATTCATCCTATTACTACTGTATAATTTGTATTTGTCTGTCGGATAATTGGACCAATTACCATATTATTAACCACATTCGTTAAATATGACTAAAGATGAATTTCTAGTATAATTTATATGAACTACATAAAATTGCTCCCATGAAATAAATGGGTTTAGTAATCAAAGCGAGGTACATACGCAGGGAGTGGTGTAGGGTATTATATAGTCGGCCCCGCCCGACTTTAGCCTTTCCTTACTTGTTTTCTCTTCTTTAATTTGAAACTAATAGCTTAACATAGCTTGTGAATAAGTATTTAAAATATTTTTTGAAAAATTGTATCCTTTGGATCTTTGTAGTCCAACAGGTTTCAGACGTATATCATCTGGTTCAAATGTAACATGGACTGTCGGACAGTGATATAGATGCAAAAGCTTAGATCCGGGGAATATCCTTTTTTTAAAACGAAATTTAAATTATAAAAATATGTTCTTATTTTAATAGAAAATTGTTAAATATTTCAAATTCTGTCTATCAATAAAATAAATATTAAGAAGAACTTTTTCATCGCAACTCAAATCAATCCGATTTTTATTTAATTTTTTCGACGTTTTGCGAATCGTAAATGAAGTTGCTCTTCTTGATTTGACTTTGAGTTCATGGCATACATTTATGCAATGGGCAATTGATTAAATTTAGAAATTCTAAATCTAATTAGCATGCGTTCGGTCTTAATTTTATGTCGCTCACTGTTCTCATTGTCAATATGTTGAGATCGCAAAAGGTGCGAATTTGCATTTGGCGTGGTTCTTGACACTTGCGAATATTATCATGATTGGATTGCTTCAATTTGTTTTAAGCTTCAAAATTGCTACAGAAAAAGCGTTATAGTGAAGAAAAACCCACCAAATTGGCAACACTGATGTGAAGTCATTAAAAAAGAGTTTTATGCATGCTGTACGTCCGACTAATTGTTGGGGGAGCTAGAAGTCTGTCTGCCTGTCACAGCGTCCGTCCGTCCGTTCGTTTGCCCCTCGCCCCCCACGGTCTTAGGTTTGCCGTTTTTTTTTCAAATTTTTAAATTCTTTGCATGATTGGCGGTGTTTTGTTGTAGTTGAAGCTGTTGTTGTTTTATTATGTGTTTTCTTGTAAAAATTCACTACACCAGCAGCGTATACCTCATCATCATCACCGCCATCGTCATCACCATCATTTGGAGTAACTCAACTCGTACATCCGAGTGCACGTTCCCAGTGTGTGGGTTTTCGTTGTGCTGTGGCCTGTTGCCTGTGTGTTTATTTTCGGTTTTCTCTGTGAATCTAGTGCGGGAGATTTTTCGAATGAAGAAGAAGAAGAAAAAAACCAGCACTCCGGCGGTTTTCATAAAAAGCACAAAGCCCACAAAGTGTTGTTAGTGTTGTCGTTGCTGCTGCTCCCCATTGCCGTTGTTGTTGGGTCTGGGTGACGATGAGTTTAATTCCAATTATGGAAGTTGATGACTAAATTGTTAATTAGCTTTTAATATCTATGAAAACACACAATTTAGTGACTTTGTCATGATTTTCAAAGTCCAAACTAACCGGCACCCCCTGCCGTCTAGCTCATCCTTCTCCCTCTTGATCTGTCATTATTTTTAGTTGAACAGAGTTTCCCGGATGTGCATATTGAATACTGTCACATACATTTGTATGAATATGAATATTTAGGCTACAGGTTGGTGGACGCTGGAAATTGAATTTGAAACTATGTGGTGGGGTAATGAGTTAATCTGCCCTGGGGGATCACTCAGAATGTGCTTCTGTTGGGAGTGAATACGATCACATTTCAATGAAATTCAAATGCCACTTTGAAAACCCACAAATAAGCTAAGCTATAAATGGCCACTAATTCGACCAATAAGTTATTCTAAGAGAAGGGTAACCAGTAAGGAAAGGCTAAAGTCTGACGGGGTCGACTATATGATACACTCCACTTTCTATCAGAATACAATTCAATTCGGAAAAAAGTGAAAACGGGAAGAATTTTTGTATGTTTCCTAATCATAGGCTAATATGTCCTGGTTCAATTTGTCAAATCGAGAAGAATATTTGTATCAGTAATTCAGTGAAAATACGTGGTTTCTGGGGCGGAAAAATCAAGCCGGGAGCGAAATTTGTATAGGAGCTATATCTAAATCTGAACCGATCTGGCTCATTTTCACCGTGGGTGTTTCTAGTTGAAATATAAGATGCTTTGCCAATTTTGAAGAAAATCTATTAAAATATGTGGTTTCTACAGCAGAAAAAGTCAAATCGGGAGTGAAATTCGTATGGTGGCTATATCTAAATCTGAACCGATCTGAGCTATTTTCACCATTGGTGTTTCTAGTTGAAATGTAAGATATTTTGCCAATTTTGAAGAAGATCTGTTACAATATGTGGTTTTTACAGCAAAAAAAGTCAAATCGGGAGTGAAATTCGTATGGGGGCTATATCTAAATCTGAACCGATCTGGCTCATTTTCACCGTGGGTGTTTCTAGTTGAAATATAAGATGTTTCGCCAATTTTGAAGAAGATCTGTTACAATATGTGGTTTTTACAGCAAAAAAAGTCAAATCGGGAGTGAAATTCGTATGGGGGCTATATCTAAATCTGAACCGATCTGGCTCATTTTCACCGTGGGTGTTTCTAGTTAAAATATAAGATGTTTTGCCAATTTTGAAGAACATCTGTTAAAATATGTGGTTTCTACAGCAGAAAAAGTCAAATCGGGAGTGAAATTCGTATGGGGGCTATATCTAAATCTGAACCGATCTGACTCATTTTCACCGTGGGTGTTTCTAGTTGAAATATAAGATGTTTTGCCAATTTTGAAGAAGATCTGTTAAAATATGTGGTTTCTACAGCAGAAAAAGTCAAATCGGGAGTGAAATTCGTATGGGGGCTATATCTAAATCTGAACCGATCTGGCTCATTTTCACCGTGGGTGTTTCTAGTTGAACTATAAGATGTTTTGCCAATTTTGAAGAAAATCTTTTGAAATATGTGGTATCTAGAGTGAAAAGAGTCAAATCGGGAGTGAAATTCTAAATCTGAACCGATTTTCTTCAAATTAAATAGCGTTCGTGCTTGTCCCGAAAAACTTCGTCGTGCAAAGTTTCGTTTAGTTCTGGCTACAATTGCGACCTGTATCGTGATTACAACAATAGATGGACATACGGACATTGCTAAATCGACTCAGAAAGTGATTCTAAGCCGATCGGTATAATTAACAATGAGTCTATCACCCTTCCTTTTGGGTGTTACAAACAAATGCACAAAGACATAATACTCTCGTGGAGTGTATAAAAATGACAACATGAAATATTTCTCAAACGTTTCATGAGAGTTGACTTATTATTCCATGATTGCTGTGAGGGGAAGATAGGCGCCTTCGCAGTGGTTATTTAGAATAATACTTGAAGTATTTGAGAATAACGAAAATTGCTTCTTAGAATAATATTCAAGAATTTTCTAAAAAAATTTAAGTGATTTTTTCATTTCATTAATACATAAATGTACGAAGAACTTGACACAAATTTCAGTGAACACATTCATATAATTTTAATTTTTTAGTTAAATTTTCCATACAAAAGATTTCTTAATATTTTTCTTATTTAAACCCTTCGAAATTTTCTTCCACACAAGTATGAATTTACTCAATTGTAAGCAATTGTTTATTAGATCCAATGAAATGTTTTAAGTAAATATACTGTCCTATTTCTAGAAAATGAACTTTTTACTTTGACTTTGAAATAAGGAAACTTAACTCATACTTAGTTAATTTTCCAACTTTTAAAGAAATTTTTACTAAATTATTATTGAACAAAATTGGAGTATGGATTTTACTAAAATTTAGAATGCTATTTTTCTGAGTTTAGTATGCCAAGTACATTTTATAAAATAGAAAAAAATCAAAAGAGTCTTGAACAAGGGCAATATCCCAGTTAAAATGAAATTTATTGATTACAGACCGAAAAATTACAGATTTTAAACATACATACGATTCACATGTGTAAACTAAGCAAAACTAGCCACAATTTCTAGAGAAAGTATGAACTTGGGATTTATTTTCTGGGAACTCGGCCGGAAATCCCTATTGTAATCATAATTTGTAAGGAAAGTATTTATTTTTTATTCATTTATTTATTTTTACTCATGCGACTACAACATAAGACCTTCTTGGACGAACATAACAACAATTGAGTATTTCCTCTAAGTATTTTTATGTATTGGATACTTTATGTATTGCCTACTGAAATCTACACTTGATTTTATTTTACTGAACTGTGGAGTGCGGTCATTCCTCCTAATTGATTAATTGTTCTCCAACTGCCGTGATCATAGACCGTTTGTTTCTTCGATTCGATGATAATTTAATGAGTTAAACGCAATACACATTGACCCATTAAAGCTTTTTAAGGCTTTTAAGGCCAGCAACAGAATGCATAAATTGCCCCACGAACGATAGAGAAGTGCGTTGAAAGCATAACATACATAATAGGTGAGTTCACGATTCGAGTATCAATCGATATCATGGAATTTTCACATTCCAAGTGATGTGACAGTGGTTACCAGCTTTGCAATTTGTGCGTGTTATTTCTAATGCTAGTTAGTGTTTAGGAACACCGTGAACAGCCCTAATATTTCGCTGGCCATTCTTATCAAAGTTCCATAATTATACGCTGCTGCTGTTGTTTTGTTTTTAATTAAAGCGAAAAAAACATAAATTATCATATGTGTGCGTAATTAAAACTTTGCCAAATAAATGCCAATAAATTTTGTAATTTATAAAGGGGACGGACGGGGAGGGGAATCTCAAAACGAAGGTTGAGGAAGATATTTCAAGGACAAATTGGTGCACCATCGCATTCATTGCCTGGTTGTGGTTCATATCATATTGAGAGCCCATGAAAGAAAAACCAGAAGAAGTCCCGATCACAAATGGCCTAATGTGACGGCTTTTACGGATCTCCTCGAAACCAACCTGTGTGACACACATTATAACTTGCCAACGTCTAAACTGGCCGAGTCGTCCAATCCTCCAAGGAAAACTAAATCTAATCATTGGACTTCAGTTAAGCGTACTTTGCCACAGTCAAAGACTCCACACAGTGGTTCAGAATCAATAGCCATAGCCCAAAATGCAATAGCTTTTGTTCTAGTAAACATTTTTGAGTTTTGAAAAAAATTAAAACTAAACAAGGACCCAACGATTATTTTGAGTTATAAACATTAAAAATCGGGCAATCGTATATACTTTATAAATCGACCCAAAGTTGATTACTTCGTATTTTTCGATTTTAAAGAAAACTAAAATTTTTATTTTTTCGTTTTTATGATTTTTTAATATTATTTTACGTATTTGTTCATAATGCACAGAAAAAATATTTTTTTTTTCGTATTACAGATTGACCCTTTCAGATTTTGAAAATTGAAAAAAAATACGAAACTTCTTTTTTCGAACTATTTCTCTCACATTTGAAGCGATTTTGCACTCGAATTTATTTTATTAGAAATTTTGGTTTCTTATATTGTGTTTGTGCCAAATAAATTTTATTTATTGTAAATATTTAAAAATACCCATTTTGCAAAAAAAATGTATGACATAATTTTTTCCTTACATACATATTTAGAAAGGCTGAAGGGTTCCCCGTTTTTCCAGAGCAACTTTTACCTGTACGAAAAACTTAAATTAGACAGGGACCCAAGGATTATTTTGTGATATTAACTTTGAAAATGGAGTAATCAGATATATTTTAGAAATTAGCTGAAAATTTAATACTTTTAGTATTTTTCGATTTTAAAGAAAAGTAAAATTTTTATTTTTTGTTTTTATGTTTTTAATATGACTTTAAATATTTGTTCATAATGAGCAGGAAAAAAAAATTATTTTTTTACGTATTACAGATTTTTACCTTTTTTTGCTTGCACGAAGTTGCACCCTTGGAATGTAGGATATATTTAGTGCAAAAAGTCAGATTTTTTAGTTTCAAAACGCGAATTACTAATTTTTTTCTCATTACCTTTTGATAAGTAAGTACGTAGCTAAATGGTGAGCAAATTTTCTTTATCCGCAGGCTAAATTTTTTGTCAATTGGAGTTCATGTGCCGTAGAAATGATTTAATATCGAAATATGAGAAATTTAGTCAACTTTTAGCTAATTTCTATAATCTATCCGATTGCTCGATTTTCAATGTTAATATCTAAAAATAATTCCTGGGTCCTTGTCCAATTTAAATTTTTTACAGAACTCAAAACAAACTCTATAACAAATATGAGCCAATTTTCTTTAACCACAAGCTAAATTTTATGACAAATCGAAAAGTAGTAAATTTTGAGCTAATTTCTAAAATATATTTGATTGTCCGATAAATGTTAATATCACAAAATAATCCTTGGGTCCTTATCTAATTTCAATTTTTTACAGAACTCTAAAATGTTTGCTACAACAAGGACGAGCAAATTTTCTTTAACCACAAGCTAAATTTTATGACAAATCGAAAAATGCGAAAAGTAGTCAACTTTGATCTAATTTCTAAAATATATTCGATTGCCCGATTTTAAATGTTAATATCTCAAAATAATACTTGGGTCCTTGTCTAATTTCAATTTTTTACAGAACTTAAATTTACTTAATATTTACTAGAACAAAGATGAGAAAATTTCCTAGAACCACAAGCTAAATTTTGTACCAAATCGAAAAATATGAAAAGTAGTAGTCAACTTTCAGCTGATTTATAAAATATATTCGATTGCCTGATTTTCAATATTAATACATCAAAATAATCCTTGGGTCGTTTTCTAATTTCAATTTTTTACAGAACTGAAAAATGTTTACTAGAACAAAGATGAGACAATTTCCTAGAACCACAAGCTACATTTTATGCCAAATCGAAAAATGCGAAAAGTAGTAAATTTTAACTAATTTCTAAAATATATTCGATTGTCCGATTTTAAATGTTAATATCTCAAAATAATACTTGGGTCCTTGTCTAATTTCAATTTTTTACAGAACTTAAAAATATTTACTAGAACAAAGATGAGAAAATTTCCTAGAACCACAAGCTAAATTTTGTACAAAATCGAAAAATGTGAAAAGTAGTAGTCAACTTTCAGCTGATTTCTAAAATATATTCGATTGTCTGATTTTCAATATTAATATATCAAAATAATCCTTGGGTCCTTGTCTAATTTCAATTTTTTACAGAACTCAAAAATGTTTACTAGAACAAGGATGAGCAAATTTTCTTTAAACAACAAGCTAAATTTTAAGACAAATCGAAAATGGCAAAAAGTAGTCAACTTTGAGCTAATTTCTAAAATATATTCGATTGTATGATTTTCAATATTAATATATCAAAATAATCCTTGGGTCCTTATCTAATTTCAATTTTTTACAGAACTCAAAAATGTTTACTAGAACAAAGATGAGAAAATTTCCTAGAACCACAAGCTAAATTTTGTACAAAATCGAAAAATGTGAAAAGTAGTAGTCAACTTTCAGCTGATTTATAAAATATCTTCGATTGTCTGATTTTCAATATTAATATATCAAAATAATCCTTGGGTCCTTGTCTAATTTCAATTTTTTACAGAACTGGATAATGTTTCCTAGAATAAAGATTAGCAAATGTCCTTTAACCACAGCTAAATTTTATGCCAATTCGAAAAATGCGAAGTCAACTTTCAGCTAACTTCTAAACTTTATCTGATTGTCCGATTTTCAATGTTAATATCTCAAAATAATCCTTGGGTCCTTGTCTAATTTCAATTTTTTACAGGACTGACAAATTTGCACTAGAAAAAAAGTTGTTGAATGGATTTTGATTGTGCGCCTTCTATTACAGAAGAGCTTGACTCGCACCCCATCATTACAAAGTCTAATCTCCAATCCTGGCGAATAATTCAAGTCCTCTAATGCATGATATCAAGCCTCTGATTACTTTTAAACCTCTTCAACAATTAAACCATCCGTCATATCCTTCCTTATCCTCCTCCTTCCCTCTATAACTCACACTTTCCTGCGCTCAGTAAACAGGACACAGTTCTTTTTTTTCCTGGCAAGTCCTGTAATACAACAGAAAAAAAAAGGATTTATAAAAACATACAAGTGAAAAGAACAATAATGCATATTGTGCCAGTGGTTGGTTGGCTGGCTGACTGGCTGGTGATCCTGTTGCTGACATATGCATGGCTGGCTCATACATACATACACACGTACTACCCCCATGACATACGAGATCCTCGGACGGGGGAAAAATGAAAACGCACATCTGCTGTAAAACATGACGCGGACTGAACACAATAAGGTTCAATAACTGAATACAAACAAGTAGGGATTGTTGTAGCTGCTATTGTTTTTGTTGTTGCTGCTTTTCTGTTGGGCCATATGGATATACTGCATAAGGGTAGAAGGAAATCCCCTAAGCGATCAGGCAGCTGTCCAATGTGCCGCCACACAAAAGGGAAATGAGAATGAAGCAAATGCAATAGGGGGTTGTTACGATTATTTCGTTTTTTTTTTTGGAGTCTGGTTGTATACATACACAAAGGATATACTATAATGCTCAGTTGAAAGGAGGAATCCAGTTTTTTTTTTCACTTCGAAATAAATTTGTTTTTTTTTTTTATACTTAGACTTTGAAAAATTAGTTTCGAAATTTGTAAATATTTTAAAATTACTACTAAATGCAATAAAAATATGACGATAACTAAAAGCGAAGACGGTCTACAAAAAAAAACCGCTCTAGATCAACATTAGGGCTGTTATTTCTTTAAGACTGGATAACAAAGCTGCGATTAATAAAAAAAAAATTAAAATTTCACTGAAAATAAAAAAAAATATTTCTTAAAAATTGTCGCCAACAGCAATATCAAAATGTGTATGGAAACAATTTTTGAAAAAATAATTTTACGTTAAATATGTTAGACTTAGCCTGGATAATTATCCAGCGAGTGTAAGTCAAATTAATGGTTATCAAGGCTAAGTCCAAAGAAGTCAACACAAATATAGTTTTTTGAAAATTTGTTTTGATGCAAATATTTATATTGTAGTCGACGACAATGAGAAGAAATATTCTTTTATAGTCCGAGTAAAAATTAACTTTTTATTAACGTTTTTATCACAGCTTGAATTTATCCCGGCTTAAAAACCGCCCTATCCTATAATAGAGTACACTTCTAGAAATAATATGCAACAAAAAAAAAATTATGTGTGGGACTTAAAAATAATTTTTTGTCTTGAGACATACTTTTTTATTTTTTTGCACATCCCAAGATTGTATTTAATTAAATTCCTCACATGCCAATCCAATTGAATTCTTAAAAACCAAATCAACTCCACAAATACGCCAACCAATACCTTGTCTTGATAAATAAGAATAATAAGATTTTTCATTAAATTTATTAATTTAAATCGCTACATTAAAACCACATATCGTGATTATTGGAAGATTTCCTGAATTTATTATTATGTTTAGCTTTTTATACCCTCCACCTCCAGGATGGGGGTATATTCACTTTGTCATTCCGTTTGTAACACCTTGAAATATTGATCGGAGACCCCACAATGTATATATATTCTGGGTCGTGGTAAAATTCTAAGACGATATAGCCATGTCCGTCTGTCTGTCTGTCTGTCTGTCTGTTGAAAGCACGATAGCGGCCGAACGAAATGAGCTAGCAGGTTCAAATTTTTCCTAAATGTGTCTTATGGTTGTAGATCGGTTGGGATTGAAAGTGGACGAAATCGGCCCAGAGGGAAAAATTTTTCCCTCACAAGGACTGAAAATACCCCTAATATTTAGAGTACTTCAGCATGTTTTTTGAACATATTAGCTTGTATTTAGTTGATATTTGCAATGCGCATTCCCTCTATATAATAAAAGGGCACCATAGAGTGATTTTTATTTGTAGGGGGCGAAATGGGACAAAAAGGGATAAAAATGGTACCTATCAAACGACAACAGGTAGAAACACGAAATTTGGCGTGTACATTAGAGCGTACCAGGTTACAAGTAAAAAAAAAAAAGTTCGCCGTACACCTTCGAATATGAAGTATTATTGAAAGGTAGTTTCAAAAAAATTTTTTTTATTTTTTTATGCCGAACGTAGGGGTCGCGCTTTTACATTTTTCTATATAACTTCTGCATTTATAAACGGATTTTAAAGTGTGATACATCGATGTTTTTGTCCGATTTTTTTGTCTTTGAAGTCATTGAGCTCAAACATGATTCATGATTTTATGCGAGCTTTAATTTTCGATTATTAGAGTGGTACATTAGGGTAGTAGCAACTGAGAAATGATGGGTAAGTACCAGAAGGGGGTGCTTGAGCTCAATGACTTCAAAGACAAAAAAATCGGCCTCGTCGAGACAAAAACATCGATGTATCACACTTTAAAATCCGTTTATAAATACAAGTTATATAGAAAAATGTAAAAGCGCGACCCCTACGTTCGGCATAAAAAAATAAAAATTTTTTTTTTGAAACTACCTTTCAATAATACTTCATATTCGAAGGTGTACGGCGAACTTTTTTTTTGAGGTACGCCCTAGTGTACATACCTCTAATAGAGTAGATACATAATATAAAAGTATTTTTTCTAAATTCGTACTTTTAAGGGGTTAAATGGGGATAGAGGGATAAAAATAGTACCAACCAAACGGCTGCACCTAGAATAATGAAATTCGATATATACATTCCTCTGATTGCGTAGACACGTAAAATAAAAGAACTTTCCAAAATTCGTACTTTTTGGGGTTCAAATGGAAAAAGGGGATAAAAATAGTACCTACCAAATGACAGCAGCTAGAATCATGAAATTGAAATTTTTCTGACTGCGTAGACACGAAAAATAAAACGTTTTTTCCAAATTTGTACTTTCAATGGATACAATGGCTACATGGGATAAAAATAGTACCAGCTAGAATGGTGAAATTCAGTGAGTACGTCCCTCTAAATGTGTAGATACGTAAAATAAAGAGATTTTAGATAGTCGTACTCTTGAGGGGGCAAAATTGGAAAAAGGGGATAAAAATGGTACCAACAAAATGGCCGCTAATAGAATCATGGAATTCGGTGTATACATTTCTCTGACTGCATAACCACGTAATTTTTTTTCCAAGTTCGTACTTTATTTTGTTTCTTTTACGACAAAAAATAGTAGACTAATGAAGTTGTCTTGTACTGCGTACGTGAGAGATAAGGTATTTTCAAAATTTATACTTTTGAAATTAAAATAGGATGGAAATACAACCAACCAAACAACTGTAGGTGAAAGTACACTCTCTATACCCCAATATTTAGGGTATTTATGATTGCTCCCTTATATTTACTTTATGAATTGAAGTATTATTTCCATTATATATATACATAGTATACAAATATTGGTAGCCTTGGCTTATTAATTAAATTTCTTATTTTCATACAGTTTAAATTTGTTGCGGACATTCCTCTTGTAGCTTGGAAGCACCACAAAGAAAATAAAAGTTTTAGCGGGCGAAATTGGACAAAAAGGGATAAAATATGGTACCAATGATACGACAACAGCTAGAATCATGAAATTCGGTGTGTACCAGGTTACAAGTAGAAAAAAAAAGTTCGCCGTACACCTTCGAATATGAAGTATTATTGAAAGGTAGTTTCAAAAATTTTTTTTTATTTTTTTATGCCGAACGTAGGGGTCGCGCTTTTACATTTTTCTATATAACTTCTGCATTTATAAACGGATTTTAAAGTGTGATACATCGATGTTTTTGTCTAATTGCATAGACACGTAAAATAGAGGGATTTTACGAAATTCGTACTTTTAAGGGATATAATTAAAAAGAGGGATACAAATGGAACCTACCAAACCGCTGAAGTTGGGGCGAATGGGGATATCTTTAAAATTTATACTTTTCTTATCACTTTGTCTGTATATGGAAATGCTTCTTTCTAATGGCGACTGACAATCGTCTAATATTTAGGCATGTTCACTTTCACAATTTCAGCATTTTATTTATATATAGTAGTAGATTTAAAACAGTGCGCATAAGTATACATTATAGTTTGAAATAGTAAACAAATATAGTAATGTGCATAAAAATATCACAATTTTCGTAATATGGTACTGTGCTTCTATATAAAGTCGACTTCCTTTAATCTGCTGGTAATACTATGGAATGCACTCCGTTGTGGAGGGTATATAAGATTCGGCCCGGCCGAACTTAACGCCTTCGTACTTGTTATCGTTTTATTTATAATTTTCCGATATATGGATCGTCGCCGGCGATCACCCTCAGGATCATTCATTATTCAAAAATCTATTTTTTATTTTTCCTGCAAATGACTCATTAGGGTCTCAAAAATGATATCCAAAAAGATTATGGCGGGGAATATTTTTAGTCATCGTTTTTAATTGCTACTCAAACATTAATCGCGTTTATTTCAAAACTGTAAGCCGGAAACTTAAACATTACAACCGATTTACTTGAAATGTTGCATACATCTTCAGATATATATTATCTTGAGAAGTCACATTTGTATCCTTTAAACTGCAAGCCCGCGATTTTGTCTAAAAACCATATTCGAAAAAATCCTGGCTTCTGTTATTTATCTTAAAAACGTTGCTCCACTTTTAATTAATTTCTCCCTAAAAACGCAATCAGTCACTTCAGTGATTCTTTGCACTACGTTCTGTTTTTTCTGGCTTTGTTTTTAGAACTATTTTCAGAGCTGGGAAAATCTTTATAATGACTGTCTTCGTATTTTATAAAGCAAATATCTCCCCAAAAGGTCACAGCACTCATTCATTTTGCACACATCGTCAGAAATTCGAACATACAATACAAGGATAACTTTAAATGCAAATATATCCCTAGGTCATATCACTCACTCATTTTGCACACACATCTTCAGTAATACAAACAATTTCACTTTTCTACTCGTCATTTTGATATCCTAGCTGCTGTTACAAATAAATAAATAATAAAATGGCAAAGAATATTGAAAAATATAACATAATTAAAAAATTACAGGAGTTGTGTGTCCGGCCATGGTACCCAAAAAACATCGTAAAAACGTTGCGCAATTTTTGAATCAATTTCTCTAAAAAAAGTATTTATAGTTAACGATATGTATAATAAAGGTAGGTACTTAGTCAAAAACAATTTCAATTAATAGTTTCCCCGAGAACAATCACGAAAATGTCTATTTTGTAGCCCTCTAGAGTGGCCTTACAAAAATACAAACAAATTTAAGTATACAAAAACAAATGATAATATTATCTCAATAATTTATGAACTCCTTTGCTTCGAAGTAATTTCTAAACTAATTCTATAGTTTTCGTCCAACGTTTCAATATATTTGCGCACAGTGTTCAATGTCAGTATTGCAGTTGATTCTGCTAACGTTCAAGAGTTATCTTCTTCGATAATTATTTTCCTGAGTCAAAATGTCTACGTCATTGACAATGTTATAGTACTATGGGCTGAATATGCTATCTTTTGTTCCAATTGTTTGTCAATAACTTTTTGATCGGACTTATTTGCAGAAAGGAACTGTACATTTTTGAAATTGCATATTTTCTTCGACCTTTGGTTCCCTTCGACCAAAAAAAAATACTTTGATCCACTGTAAAAAAGAGAAACTCAGACTAGCTGGACTGTGAGCCTATTTTGCAAAAAATGGTCTACATTCCATTTCAGAATTATAGGGTCATTATTCTATTATTCCAATAGTGCTGTTGGACAGTGCAATTAATTAATGATTTTTTTTTGAAATTCTCTTACTTCTGCAAGAAGGGCCCCTTCTATGTTTTTTTCATAGTTTTAAAAAGGCATTATTTTCTTCGTTGGAATGCTATCTATTAACAGATAAAATAAAATATTTTTTCATTTGTTTTTATGTTTTTTGTGCAGGCTAAAAACGATTTTTTCGATTTCGATTAAATTTATTTTTATTTTTTCGCAACATTCGTCGCCCTTATATAATTGCCTTTAATTTAACCTATGACAGGGCGTGATTGAATTATAGTCCAAATACAATAGATACCTTAGACGAAAATGTGAATTTTATTAAAAAACTATTCACAAAACTAAATTACCTTCAGAAAATGTTGCCATCTTAGACCTAGGACACCAATACCACCAACACAAATTCGCCTGAGACGAACTAATCATCAAAACGAGATACTTAAAAAGTGGATTTCTGATTTATTAAAATAAAATCTATGGATAAAAATGTTGCCACCTTATCAAGCCTCTTAATTGTAAGCCAGTAAGTCCAATCGAACAGGCCTAATGACTACAATCATTCACAACAATTTTCGTTTTTAGAAAAAAATTAAATGCAAATTTTTAAATGAAATCCGGAAATCGGATGTTTATTGGGTTTGTTTTCATAGCTGTGTTGACTTTTTTAGGTTAAACTATTTGAATTATCGCAAACTATCATTCTGTATGCGTTTTTTTAAATAATAATTCCTTTGTGTTCATTCACTTGGATTTAGTAAATGATATAATCTTTATAATGTCGTCGGTCTTTGTATTTTATTAAACTGGCAATACGTCCACAAGAATAACTTTAAATGCAAATATCTTCCTCAAAAGGTCATGTCATGCCATTCATATTTGTTTGGTTTATTTTATGCTGTAATTTTCCAATAGTAGTAATAATAGAGACATTGAATATTAACTCAACACGAACAGATTTACTTCGAATAAAATAACTAGATTGATTTCAAACTCGACCATTCCCTATAGGAGGATTTATTTATTGTGGGTACACCGTTGAAATTGTTTATTATGGCTGTTTTTCTTTAAGACTGGATAACTAAGCTGCGATAACAAAAATTAAAAAAAAAAAATGTTAAAATTTCACTCAAAAAAAAATCTTTTTTAAAATTGTCGCCAAAGGCAATATCCAATGTGTGTGTGAAAACAAATTTTGAAAAAATAAGTTTGTGTTAAAATTTTTGACTTAGCCTGGATAATTATCCAGTGTAAACTATGGTTATCGAGGCTAAGTCCAATAAAGTCGACACAAAATATTTTTTTGAAAATTTCTTTTGATCCATACATATATTTATATTGTAGTTGGCGACAATATGAACAAATAATTTTTTATTTTGAGCAAAAAATTCAATTTTTATTAACGTTTTTGTTATTGCAGCTTGTTATCCCGGCTTAAAGAAAAACAGACCTATTAATACTAAGTCTATTATCCCTGTTAAGATTCTAGTTAGTAATAAAACGAGGTGCAATTGTAGTCATCAATAATCATAATAAGACTAGGAACACACATGTCCACACTCTGCAGGAAAGCGATGTGTAAATGAGTCAATCTCAGACGAATTGTTCATATCCGAAGCAGGTTGGATTGTTGTTATACCCTCCACCTCCACCTAACTTTGTCATTCCGTTTGTAACACCTTGAAATATTGTCCTGAGACCCTATAAAGTATATATATTCTTAATCAGGGCCGTGCGCAGGGGGGGGGGGTTTGGGGGTTCAAACCCCCCCCCCCCCCAGAGAGGTTTCGCACATATACTTTTTAAAACCTTCTAGACTTTCTGAAGCAATAAAATATAGACTTTGTAAGATTTAAAAAAAAATCATGAAAACACGAAAATTACATAGAAAAATCGTGGACACTTTCTTGAATTTCGGACAAAGGTTATGAAAAATACAAACAAACTAAACGAATTGTGCCAATTTCAAGATTGTGTAGTGCTAATTTCGCTAATGGACACCCAATTGTTCGGAAAATTTTCAGTTTTATTAACCGATACCACTTCTTGACGAGCTATATCTTATGAACTTTTAATTATGTACTGCAATAAAAGTTTGAAAATTTAATAACAAAATCGTTTAGTAATTTTAAAAAAGTGTAGATAAGAATCATAATGAAATCTAAAATATTCTTAATAAAAGCCAATAATTTTGTTGATGCTTGTAGAGCGCTAAGATGTAACATTTGCGATTGGACATTTTTATGGAGCTGTATCTAAATATGAACCGATGTGTCCTATTTTCATCACAGATGCAACAACAACGGTTTCTGTTACTTCTAATGTTTTGGGAGTTGTTAATTATAATACAAATCAATTTCGACAAATGAAGAAATGAGTTTTAACTTACTAAAATTTTTGTTATATTTATCACTTATGTCTAATATTTTTCAGAGTTAGTATTTTTTTGTACATATGTAGCAAGTATTATTCAAAAGAGAAACAACAAATTCAGTAACTTGGATCTACGTAGGAAAACGAAACTCTAAAATACCAGTTATTTGGTTTTTTGGAATTAAAATTTTTAGTTGTTTCTTCTTGCATTTCATCGAATACAAAAAACTGTATTTGTTAATTGAATTTATACATATTTAAGGTTATAAAAATGAAGAAACATTTCCAATTATTTTTTATTTAATCGGAATATGCGTATAAAGATTTTGAGTAAACATCCTGTTACTCATGTCCTGTATAAATTAAAAACCCCAAAACTCTTTATTTAAAACCATACTTTGTCAAAAAGCATATCCAATTTTCTGCATTCATCATAGAAAAAATGAGGGACTGAAGGGTTTATCGCCGAGGAATTTGATCGTTTTTTTGTGTAATATTTCTTCAAAATATATATCGAGGGCTTATATTCAAAGGGCTTATATTCATTTTCTCGAAAATGAGTTTTTTAAAGCCAAACTATTCTCAGATTTGGATGTCATCTGGAAAATTTGGAAAAGATTTTTTTCTAAAGCCATTTTTTTAATTTTCTGATTTGGCTATCCTCTCGCACGTTAGTTTGTGACTGCATAAGTGGCTATGAACATAAAAATAATAGAAACAAAATAGTTCAACAATGGAGCAGCTTAAAACCGAAGTTTATAATTCGCTACAACGATTTTGTTTAAAACATTTTTCTAGATTTAGGGCATATCGTTCTATCAAATTAATCATTTCGCGTTAATAGCATTTTGATTCCCCAGTTATCAGGCTAAAATAGGAAAAATGGTGGCTGTAAAGTCAAAAATTGTGAAAAGTATATTTAGAAAAACCGGCGTAACTTTTTATTATATTGAGAATACCAAAATATTTCTTTGGCATGTTATTGCTGACTTCATGGGGAATATTTGCGTATGAAAAGTTTCAGAATTATGAATGAAGAAAGTTAAAATATAAGGAATTGCAACGGCGAATTTTGGATTTTTCATCAATTGCAGCGATTTTCGCGACTGGCTACATATATGTTACAATCGACCAATCTGACGGATGAAGCTGGAATCTAATTTAAAATTAAATTTAAATTCGCTGTGTACATCACAGCAAATGCATTTTCTATACAACATTGCCAAGATTTCATGAAAAAAGTTATGGAGTTTACAATAAATCTTATTCTTAATTCAACATTCATAGTGCTCAATTTTAAACATTCAAAAGTGGCTATGAACCATGAAACCGCGAATAATAGGAAATTTCGAAAACTTTTTAATCGTAGCAATTAGTAATCTTTTTAGATTAAACTGTGGAAGAACGATTAATAATTTCTCTTCAAATTAAGGAGAAAATCAGTTTTTTCGCTCTCCTGAAAAGTTATGTTTTTTTCATAGCCACTTATGAATATAAGCCCTCGATATGTATGTAATTTTAAGCAACTATTTAAAAAAAGTTCTACACTTAGAGAACAAGTCTGTTAATAATAGCAGCGATTGTCTGCTGTCTATCAGCAGGCACTTTCTGCTATTACAGCAGTTTTTTTTGGCATAATAGCAGTTTTCTGCAATCTTACATCGCCATTCACACTGCTAAAGAGTTTGCAGTCTGCTAAAATAGCTGTTGTTAATTAAAATATAAAATTAGATAAGCGTTCATAAGCGAGTTTAGCTCGATTTTTTATATTAGCTTGGGACAAAATGCGTATCATATATATTGCTAAAAACAGCAAACGGCTGTTTACCATCTCAGCAGATACAACTCTGCTGTCTCTTTTTTAACAGCAGAAAATCTGCTCTTTCGGTAGACTTTTTTTCTTTCTTTTACTGACATATTCCTTTGAATGTACTGATAGATGGATTACTGAAATGCAATTTTGCCGACAATGAGAAAAGTGAAAAAAAATCTGAAATTTTTTGTATGGAAAAAATTAAAATTTACTTTAACTTAAAAATGTGTTTTTTCCTAAAATGAAGTTAAAATGTTTACTGAAATTTATGCCGAGTTCTTCATACATTTAAGTATTAATGAACTTATAAAAACATTTAAAATTGTTAAAAAAATCTTGAATATTAATCTAAGAAGCAATTGCCGTTCGTTTGCAGAGACTTATTTCTTAAATACTTTATGAATTATACTAAACAACCACTGCGAAGGCGCCTATCTAGCCTTCGTAACAATCATGGAGTAATAGCTCAACTATTTATGGCAGAGGTATCATAAAACTTTTGAGAAATATTTCATGTTGTCATATTTGTATCAGTTGTGCATACTCTGAAGCAAAACTATTTGTTTGATTTTTAGTTAAAAAGAACTTATTTTAATTTCACCTTTTTTCTTGTATAAAATAAAATTTTCCTCAGTTTAAGTAAAAATTTACTCGTTTTGAGGAAAAAATCAGCAAAATTGTCCTCAGTTTGAGTAAAAATGTACTTGATTTGAGTAAACATTTACTTAGTTTTAGGAATTTTTTTTTAACAAAATTTTACTAAAATTTACTTAGTTTTAGGAAAATTTTGCTTAAATTTAGTAAAAAATTACTTGTTTTTAGGATAAATTTACTTAGATTTAGGAAAATTCCAGCAAAATTCTACTTATTTAGTAAAAATGTTCTTGGTTTCCTAAATTTTAGTTAATTTTAACTCATTATAGGGAAAATTTTTTTTGAGTGTAGATGAAAACCCCCCCCCCAGGGGAAAATCCTGCGCACGGGCCTGTTCTTAATCATCATTAAGTTATAAGACGATCTAGCCATGTCCGTCTGTTGAAAGCATCTAAACGAAAGAAGCTAGGACGTCCAAATTTTCCATAAATGTGTCTTATAGTCGTAGATCGGTTGGGATTGAAACGGGGCGAATTCGGCCCAAAGGGAAAAAATTTTCCCTCACAAGGACTAAAAATACCCATAATATTCCCTAATATTTTAGAGTATTTAAGCATATTTTTGTATACCCTCGCCATATATTCACTTTGTCATTCCGTTTGTAACACCTTAAAATATTCGTCGGAGACCGCATAAATTATATATTCTGGGTCGTGGTAAAATTCTAAGACGATATAGCCATGTCCGTCTGTCTGTTGAAAGCACGCTAGCTTCCGAACGAAATGAGCTAGGAGGTTCAAATTTTTGGTCTTATGGTTGCAGATCGGTTGGGATTGAATGTGGGCGAAATCGGCCTAGAGGGAAAAAATTTTCCCTCACGAGGACTGAAAATACCCCTAATAACCACTAATATGTAAAGTTTTTAAACATGTTTTTTTCACAATGTTTGCTTATATTTGATTGATATTGGGAATGCGCTTTCCCCTTATAACAAAAAAAGTGATTCTTATTCGTAAAGGGTGAAATGGGGCAAAAAGGGATAAAAATGGTACCTTTTAAACGACAACAGCTAGAAACACGAAAATCGATATGTACATTCCTCTAATTGAGTAGATACATAATATAAAAGTATTTTTTCCAAATTTGTACTTTTAAGGGATAACATGGGAATAGAGGGATAAAAATGGTACCAACCAAACGGCTGTACCTAGAATAATGAAATTCGGTGTATACATTCCTCTGATTGCATAGATAAGTAAAATACACGGATTTTTCGAAATTCGTGCTTTTGGGATTAGAATGGAAAAAAAAGGGATAAAAATAGTACCTAACAAATGACCACAGCTAGAGTCATGAAATTAGGAATATACATTCCTCTGACTGCATAAGCACGAAAAATAAAACTTTTTTCCACATTCGTACTTTCAAGGAATACAATGGATACAGAGGGATAAAAATAGTACCAACTGAACGACTACAGCTAAAATGATGAAATTTGGCGTGTACATCCCTCTAATTGCATAGACACGTAAATTAAAGAGATTTTAGAAAGCCGTACTCTTAAGGGGGTAAAATATGAAAATGGGGATAAAAATGGTACCAACCAAATGGCTAGAATCATGGAATTCGGTGCATACATTCTGCTGGCTGCATAGACATGCAAAATAAAAAGATTTTTCCAAATTCGTACTTTTTACTTTCACGGAAAAAATTGGTTGAATCATGAAGTAAAATCTGTACTTTTTGAATTAAAATAGAATGGAAATACAACAGTCATGAAATTAGGAATATACATTCCTCTGACTGCATAGCCACGAAAAATAAAAGTTTTTCCACATTCGTACTTTCAAGGAATACAATGGGTACAGAGGGATAAAAATAGTGCCAACTAAACGGCTGCAGCTAGGATGATGAAATTCGGTGTGTACATGATGTGTGTCAATCATGATGTTAGGATTTTGCACTATGTACGTGAGATAATGGATCTTCAAAATTTGTACTTAAGGAATTAAAGTAGAATGGAAATACAACCATTCCGAGTTTCCTCTGGTTGCTGGGGTACAGCTCGCGGGGGAAGGGTTCGCCACAGAAATTTATTTGGGGAAGTGACTGAGAGTGAAAACACCGCAATTTTAAGTTTAATCGTTATTTATTGTTCTGATTTCTTGAATAATCGTACGATACAGTACTTCTTAACCTATTGTCTAATTGATACAGTTAAAGGAAGGATACAGTGTAGAGGAAGTGGGATGCTGTGGTTGGGACCTTGCTAGGCACGCGTTGGTTCCCGGCGGGTACATGCAGCACTCGATGCGTCGGGTATGTGCACGACGTCTGTGATAGGTACTGGTGTAGGGCCTTAGATTTGTCGCTTCGCTTGGGGAGAGCGCGGTAGAGGCGGGATACCTCTATAGGCACGTCACACGCGATAGTCGGCGTGACACCGGTATAGTCTCGTCACGTGACACGTGACGTCGGTGTGAAACCTTATAGGCACGTCACCCGACTCACTTGTACACAAAACACGCGATAGTCGGCGTGAAACCTGTATAGGCACGTCACGTGACTCACTTGGGGACACGGCACTGAATAGTCAGCGTGATACCTCTATAGGCACGTCACGTGACTCACTTGGGAACGCGGCACTCGATAGTCGGCGTGAAACCTGTATAGGCACGTCACGTGACTCACTTGGGGACACGGCACTGAATAGTCAGCGTGATACCTCTATAGGCACGACACACGACTCACTTGGGAACACGGCACGGAATAGTCAGCGTGATACCTCTATAGGCACGACACACGACTCACTTGGGAACACGGCACGGAATAGTCAGCGTGATACCTCTATAGGCACGACACACGACTCACTTGGGAACACGGCACTTAGCTATCTACCAATATTTACGGTATTTAAGCTTTTAAATATAAGAATATTTATTTTTTGAATTGTGGAATGCAATCCATAGTGGAGGGCCGAACTAAACGACGTTTTTGCTTGTTTTTTTTTATGAAGCTGAAAAACTAATTACTATAGCAAAAATCGAAAATATGAAAAAGGTAGAAAAATAAGTTCACACCTATAACTTTTTTAATGTTCAACATAGGAGTAAGAAACGATAACAATAGTTTTATCGTGACGTTCTTATTTAGTTTGCGAAAGTAACTGGTCTAGCAAAAGTAAAACTGTTAAGTCTAATGAATAAATCGTATGCTTAATACTTACTAACGTTACTGAATTTATTCGTGCCAGCCTGGATTCCGGCGAAGTTGCTTTCCTAGTCCCGCTTGATCACTCAAAGGCTTTCGACTCGCTTCATTATTCAATACTTTGTCATAAACTCGCACAAGACTTAAATTTTTCTTCTACTGCTGTTAGACCACTGTCATCCCAACTTTCGTCGAGATCTCAATTTACCATTATTGGTAACCCTCACACTGTAGGGCGTCTGCCAGGAATCAGTGGCAAAAGTAGAAAATTTGATAAAAGCTTAATTGATAGAGAGCTTATTACCGATCAAAAATCCGAAAACCGATTCAAAATCGGACAAAAAATTGTCTTTTATATAGCCGCTCAAAGTTGATTCATTTCTTCAGAACTCAAGAAAAAACAAAAAGTAAAAAAATTTTAAGATTCATAATTGAGTTACAGACAAACTATCTACCCAATTTTTACGTTTTTGGTCTCGTTTGAAAGGTACGAAAGGTATGAAATGGAATAAAACAAAAGATGGTGGTTTCTGAGGTTTAGTTACCCAAAAATCGCGATAGTGAAAGAAAACACTATATTTTGATCGTTTTTCAACTTTGGTGGAATAGAACTAAAAAAGTTTTGATAAGTTTTGGAAGACATTACTTTTAGGTGATTTAGTACACATTACTCTGCCGTATTCAATTAAAGTTGGCTGCCGATACTTGCCTATTCGCATGTTATTACAATAACAGTGTGGCTCCTCCAACACAAATTTAATTTTTTCGCATTTTAAAAAGCAACATATTTGGAGTATGCGAATAAAAGCGAAACGCGTGCATCGATTTTCATGATCTTTGTCTCATTTTGCTCATAGGTTATGTGACTTTACGTAAAAGTAATAAGATTTGACATTTTTTTTCATTTTGGATTTTTTATGGATTTAAAAAAAAAAAAAATTAAATCTTTAGGCAAAAAATAAGTTTTTTCCTTTATATATTCATTTTTAACTTGGAAACTGTTGCTTGTATAGGAAAACAATATATGAACAGATTAAGGGAATTGTAATTTTAAATTTTTTAAAATTTAATTCAATTAAATCGGGCTAGTGGTTCCCGAGTTATGCCGGACGAAACAAATTAACCAAAAAAAAATTTTTAAAATTTAAAAAAAAAAAAATAAAAAAAAACCCAACGAAAAAAAAAATTTTTATTGCGTTTTTCGAGCTCATGTCAAGGTTATCTACACAGAAAAAATTATCGCATCCCGAGTACATTTTGACTGTTGACTAGTGTTATTAATCTGGGTAGTTGGGAGAAAATGGGCGGTATTGTTGAAGGGGGCGTGGCACATCCCATAAGAAACTAAAACAAGTTATAGAGTATTTTCTCTTACACGATACCAAGTTTCCTGGAAATATGTGTGAGTTTATTAAGTTTTCACTTACGTAGGCAAGATACAAATGGGCGGGATTTGAAAGATGGGCATGCCATATTCTCTAAAAATTAGAACCCAATATATATTCTGTTATATGGCAACAAGAATCTTGAAATCTTGTGTGAGTTCATTGAATATCAATGTTCAAATTTGTAGAAAAAGTGGGCGGTACGAGAAAAGTGGGTGTGGCACCGTCCACATAAAGTAAATATATATCCCTATTAATATTATAAAAACCTTTATCTCGTTTTGGAACTTCATACAGATAGGATCTATAGGCTATATAATAAAAAGGTGGCATTGGGGGCGGGAGGGGTGTGTCAAAAATGTTTTTGATAACAACTTTATAAAAATTAGTACATACATATACATACATATATTACTGAGCACGAAAAAACAATATAAACCCGAATTTTGATTTTTCGGTACGTGTTTTTTTTTGTCTGGAGAAGCGGGCGGGGTTCAGTTAGTTAACTATATTACTAAATATATGAATATATGTCATGTCAGATCAAAAAATAAATGAAAAATGAGTAGTTTGGTAACAAAAACGTAAATGTAAAATAACACGAAATATAATGTTTTAGAAAAGAAAGAAAATCCATATTCAACGTATGATTTTAAAGCTCCCAATAAGTATAGGATGAATTTTCCGGTTTCATTTGTCAAGTCTGTGATGTCTTCTTTACAACGAAATGTTACTTTTGTAATTATGTTCCCTATTTCAGAAGTTATGATTTTTGCAACGAAAAATGGCAAAATGCCCCACTGTGCGTCGCTCAAGCTTACTACTATTGAAAAGAGGTGTACGTACCATAAGGATCAATCCTTGGTCCATTAATGTACTCAATGATTTAAGTTGGTTAATTTACTCAAATTTAAGAAGACTATTTTTCGGGATTTATACAATTGGAGAATAACGCCTTCTAAAAAGCCATATGTGAATTAGGGCGTACCTCAAAAAAAAAAAAAGTTCGCCGTACACCTTCGAATATGAAGTATTATTGAAAGGTAGTTTCAAAAATTTTTTTTTTATTTTTTTATGACGAACGTAGGGGTTGCGCTTTTACATTTTTCTATATAACTTCTGCATTTATAAACGTACACCTTCGAATATGAAGTATTATTGAAAGGTAGTTTCAAAAAATTTTTTTTTATTTTTTTATGACGAACGTAGGGGTTGCGCTTTTACATTTTTCTATATAACTTCTGCATTTATAAACGGATTTTAAAGTGTGATACATCGATGTTTTTGTCTCGACGAGGCCGATTTTTTTGTCTTTGAAGTCATTGAGCTCAAGCACCCCCTTCTGGTACTTACCCATCATATCTCAGTTGCTACTACCCTAATGTACCACTCTAATATCAGAAAATTAAAGCTCGCATAAAATCATGAATCATGCTTGAGCTCAATGACTTCAAAGACAAAAAAATCGGCCTCGTCGAGACAAAAACATCGATGTATCACACTTTAAAAACCGTTTATAAATGCAGAAGTTATATAGAAAAATGTAAAAGCGCGACCCCTACGTTCGGCATAAAAAAATAAAAAAAAAATTTTTGAAACTACCTTTCAATAATACTTCATATTCGAAGGTGTACGGCGAACTTTTTTTTTTTACTTGTAACCTGGTACGCTCTAATGTGAATATATGCTCGAACATAGCAGAAGTCATAGAATGTATTTTGGACGTAAAAATAGACTTCAAAATGTTACCACCTCATAGGGGGTATTCGTTGAATACATATGAAATCAAGGTGTACATACATATATGTTTGTACAGGCCAACGTGAAAATAGTGGAGGGTAAACAACAAACAAACAAAAAATACATTACAGCTCAAGGACGGAGTCGATAATGCCAACCATTGCCGGGCTGGTGTGGAAATTTAAGGGGACTGAGGAACGGGTTTGCCACGAGTCCACAATAACTGAAACGCATTATATGGACTTGCATATGGACTCGTACACATGAATGCATAAATGGTTCATGGTAATGGCGGGCATAGAATAACATAAATTACAAACTTCATGTTATTGTTGTTTTTGCTGTTGCTGTTGTTCGCGATAATTAAAGCTAAAAAAAATTAAATTCAACATTAATGCAATTTGCTCCTAAATGCGCTCAGATGTTTATGATTTAATCCAAGTGCACTAGAGCTCGTTGGCTGGCGCTGACGTTCGCTTACTTGGTTGGTGAGTGTTTGTGTGAGCAAATTTACGGCCCGCGCAAAGTTTCACATGGCTCGTGCTAAACAACAGCAACAACAACGGCAGTTGTAGTCAATGGCTCTGATAGATAGAGCGAGAGGGTGATTGAGAGAGAGAACATGCAATGCATTTCAAACGAAATGCGTCATGATCTCAAAGACTCAGAATGCAAAGTGTGTGTGTGTGTGTGTTGGAAAGTGTTACCCCCAGGTGTTGTCACGGTGTAGGGGAGGCGTTGGGGAGCCAGATTAGAAGACATTCTAAATGTGAGCATCAACAAAAGTGGATACATACTATGTAAACAAAAGAGATATGTACTTACTTTGAATGGAAATCGGAGAGTGAGCCACAGTGAGAGAGGCAGTGAGTATGTGTGTTAAAACACGTTGTTGCTGCTGCTCATGTGAGTGATTATGATGAAGTGATGATGTTGATGACGACGATGACATCGCCGACGCCGACTACGCTTCGGCCGATGATAATACAATGCAGACGGAGTGGAGTGGTGAGGTGTTCGTTGTTCGTTGTGTGCTTAGTGTTTATGCATGCATTGACATGTAATATAGTCGTCCGTCTGTGTTGTGTTAGAACAAGTAAATTCTATGTATGAAAGTTTGTATGCACTATATTATTGTATGTACAACGTATATATGTACGTATGTATGCTTAATTGTTTTTGTTATTTGCGTGTGTGTGGCTTTTGTTCCCATACAATTCTTTGTTGTTGTCGTATGCTTTTCTTAGTGTGTGCTTTGCAGAAAATCTAAGTATTTTGCAAACTTTTTTCTTGTTGCTGTGGTGGTGGTGGCGTTGTTGTTTTTAGTAACACTGCAAACTCTCAGGTATACGGACGTTTTGTTTTAGGTGTTTTCAACAGCAGCAGCAGCAGCAAACATCAAAACAAACTGCTTTGTTTGCGCGTTCGCGAAGAAATGCAATGCCACAGACACTTTCTATTGATGACATTTTACTACGATGACGATGATGATGTTTGCAAATCAAATACAAAAGCAAAACCAAAAACAAATACTCTCGCTTATAAAAAATATTAGTTGCTAAGTGCAAGTTTACGAAGAATTTGGACGTGCGGTGATAAAAAATTCTAAAAAATGCTCTGTAATGTCGTAAAAATACAGATTTATAGGTACGTATGTATGTGTGGCCAATGCATTCACTGAGCCAGTGTTTAGAAAAGTGTTTATAGAAAAGTAATTAATAATTTCGAAATCGGGCAACGAGTTCTCAAACTAAATTCGGCCACCAGGCAACTCTGTTCTTATATGTCATTCTGTCATCACTACCAACTCCTTGGTCATGGTTGTACAATTGGGGAGTTTACACTTTTGTTTTGTTTGCCGTCTATCCCTTGGTTGCAACTGGAGGTATGTATGTTTTTGTTTATTTTTAAGTTTTTTTTTGTTTATTAAAGATTAGAGTATCAATTTATTATTATAATTTATTTTAGATGTATACTTTTTTAATTCCAACGCACATAGATGCTTCTTTGTTTTTTTTGGTGACTAAGCGATAACACACGACACCCTCAAAACAACTTCACATTTTCTGGTCTTCGCATTTTTATTTGTTTTGAGTGTTTTTTGTTGTTGTTGCCTGTTAAGTTATTATCGTCGTGTACATACATAGTTATTGGTGCTGTGCAGAAAATACTCTAAAGTCCTGTTCAGACGATACGTTGTGTGGTGTGTTTTGGCGGCAAACCAAAGAACGTAAGATGTTATGCTGAATTACTCTATACTCGGTCATAAAATACTCGCAATGTCGACTACTGGAACCACTATTTCATCTAGATGATAGTTTCAGAATGCCGACCATTGGAAATCGTGAAAAAATTTTGTTCTTAATGTCGGCAACCATTAAAATAAGAAAAACAATTCAAAAAATTTTCACATTCAAAATAATATTTTAAATTGCATAAATCTACCAAAAGAAACCGTTATGCTCAAAATATCTATATATATATATAAATCAATATGGGTCTGTATGATGCGTATAGGACGCCAAACCGCCTGAAAATTTTATTGTATATAACTTCTGGACAGAGGATGGTTCCCGGATATACTAGGTCATGATAGTACAAATGGAGGTGGTACCTCCCACACAAAAAATATTTTGAAACTATCAAAAATTACTCATTTTATCTTTCAAAGCATACGAAGTTGGGGAATAGGGAAAAATTAACCCGTGTAACGTCGGGTACAAAACACTAGTAACTATTCTTTTTACTAAAAAACACTAACGTCTGGATAAAATGAAGCCAAATTACTCATCTCACTTCAATTGAATCATTAGATAGAGGGTGATGAGTAACTTTCGATTATTGTATGTAAAAAACAAGTAAGGAAATGTGATACACTCTACTTTCTATCCGAATACAATTCAATTCGTTAAAAAATTGAAAACGGGAAGGATTTTTGTATGCTTCCTAATCATTGGCTAATATGATCTGACCCAATTTGTCAAATCGAGAAGAATATTTGTATCGGGGCTATATCCAAACATGGAATGATGTGACCCACATACACAATAGGTTCTTCCAGTTCAAGTGTTTTGCTCAATATGAAGAAGTTCTCTGAAAATACGTGGTTTCTGGGGGGAAAAGTCAAGCTGGGAGCAAATATAAATATAAAGCTATATATAAATCTGAACCGATCTAACCCATTTTCACCATGGGTGTTTCTTGTGGAAACATTAGATATTTTGCCAAATTTAAAATATGTGGTATTTAGTGCACTAAACGTCAAATCGGGAGCGAAGTTTGAATGGGAGCTATATATAAATCTGAACCAATCTGACCTATTTTTACCAGAGGTGTTCCTAGTTTAAATATAAGATGTTTTGCCAAATTTGAAAACAATCTGATAAAATATATGGTTTCTACAGCAGAAAAAGTCAAATCGGGAGCGAAATTTGAATGGGAGATATATATAAATCTGAACCGATCTAACACATTTTCACCACAGGTGCTTCTAGATGAAATATGATATGTTTTGCCAATTTTGAAAACAATCTAATAAAATATGTGGTTTCTAGAACGGAAAAGGTGATATTGGGAGACAAATTTGTATTGGAGCTATATATAAATCTGAACCGATCTGACCCATTTTCACCACAGGTGTTTCTAGTGGAAACAAAAGATATTTTGCCAATTTTTAAGAAAATCTGCTAAAATATGTGGTATCTAGAGCAGAAAAAGTCAAATCGAGAGCGAAATTTGAATGGGAGCTATACATAAATCTGAACCGATCTGACATATTTTCACCACAGGTGTTCCTAGTTTAAATATAAGATGTTTTGCCAAATTTGAAAACAATCTGATAAAATATATGGTTTCTAGAGCGGAAAAAGTCAAATTGGGGCTATATATAAATCTGAACCGATCTGACCCATTTTTATCATGGGTCTTTATATTGGAAAAATAAGATGTTCTACCAAATATGAACTATATCTGTTAAAATATGTGGTATCCAGCGTGAAAAGAGTCAAATCGGGAGTGCAATTCGTATGGGGGCTATATCAAAATCTGAACCGATTTTCTTCAAATTAAATAGCGTTTGTCCTCATTCGTTGTGCAAAGTTTCGTTTGGTTCTGGCTACAATTGCGACCTGTATCGTGATTACAAGAATAGACGGACAGACAGACAGACGGACATGGCTAAATCGATTCAAAAGGTGATTCTAAGTCGCTCGGTATACTTAACAATGGGTCTACCTCGCGTCCTTTTGGGTGTTACAAACAAATGCACAAAGACATATACTCTCGTGGAGTGTATAATTAACTGTTGTTTTTCTTTTTATTTATTGTTTATTTCAAAAATGCAGACTACGATAGCAATATTTAAGGGATTACTAAATATTTTTTTAATATACCAACATACATACATCATTTTTGTAGAATAAACTTATAGTGCAGCTGGTCTGAGTTTCTTTTTACAGTGGTTCGAATTTCCATTTCCAAAAAGAAGAAAAGTCCTTACAAAAAGGATTTAAGGATTAAAATGTTCTACGCAAAAATTTGCTGGAAAATTTAGGTGGGGGTCAGCAAAGTGACCAAACTTGCAACCAAATTACACGCCATCTTATAAAACAAAATTACTAGGGTAACAATTCGTCCATATTTTTTTGGATGATCGATGATTTTCGACAAAATTATAGAGTCGCTACTCTGTTCCAAAAATGCTGTTGGAGAGTGTAATTAATTTTTAAATATACATACAGTGGTGGACACGAATTTAGCACACTTAACACATGTAACTTTGTAAATCAAATATTTCAACTTATTTTTATGTTTTTTTTTTTGCCCCGTATTTTTTCTAAAATATTACGTACGATAAGATGGCCATGCAACATTACTTTTGTTCGCTTCTCTTGTTGCATTTCAGTTTTATTTCATCTGAAGTACAAATAATACGAAAAGTGATTGGACAGCAATTTAGCACAAATTAAAAAACTATTCAAACCGAAAAAAACTGAACTAACCAATACATTTTATTATAAACTTAATATTTGGTTGTATATCCACTATTTTGAGTAATAGCTGGACATACTCTCCACTAGGGACTTAAAACGCTGTATTGGAATAGAATATCAGGAATTTTGAGTTTCATTCAACAAATCGGGCAAATGTTTTAGGTTTTACTGTTATAATATGTTGTTGAAGTTCATTGTATAGATTCTAAGTAGGATTGAGATCCGGTGACTGTGCTGGCCCATTTTTAAAAATCTAATCTGTTCTGCTCCAAACATTTCTTCACTGGCATCAAGTGAGTTTTGGATGGTTGACGTGCATAAAACGCCTCTTAAGTGGCATGTTTTTATCTGAATATGGTATCATAGTATCAACAAGTCGATTTTTGTAAACATACTGATGTATTAGTGTATCGATTTTGTGTATGGGATCAACACCGTGTCCAGAAAACGCAGTACACGCCATCACATTTTCGTCAACAAGCTTTACCGTCGCAGATTTGTACTTTGGGTTGTGATGCATGTTTGGAGGGCGCAATTCGTATTGCTTTCCATCAGATACGAACCGAAAAAAGTTCGATTCGCCAATACAGACGACGATATTTTCCCAAAAATCTAAATGCACCGGAGCAAATAAAATTCGACACTGTAAGTCATTTTTTGATATGTGTGACTCATGTTGAACAATGGATCCAAGTAAATTTTTTTTCATTAATTCTTCTTCTAATGGTTCTTGAGGATATTCTAATGTCAAATTATGCCTAAAAATCTCTCTGAATCACAGCTGAGGTTTTAAATGGATCTGCTGCGGAGGTTCTATAAATCAAATAATCCTATTTATGGATTGTTTTTCTCGGCGTAGGACATTTTTGAAGCTCCAATAAGTTCCAATATGTTTAGAATGTTTGCAATATCTCCAGCGGCACTTCCACTGTCGTTCAATTGCAAAATAGCCTTACGCTGCGCCTCAATGCACCATTTTCTTTTAGCCATGTCTAATTAAAAATTTTGTTAAATAATAACTTCCATTTGAGTAAAAATTACCAAAACATACCAATTAATTAATTTAAACGCAAAAAGAAACACAAAATAGCCACTTTTATCAAATGTGCTGAATTTGTGTCCAGCCCAGATTACGAATTATTTGCAAATACATGAGAGTACGAGAAAAAGGCTCAAAAGAATACGAAAAAAATTACGGGGCATACTGATCACACCATAAGCAACACATAAAAACAAATGTTTGGCTCAGAGGAGTTCATTATCAGAACAAATTATTTGCTGTTATAAACAACACATGTGAAGTGTGCTAAACTCGTGGCCACCACTGCACACTGGTCCCAAATCCATTTTTTATGGCATAAAGTCGAAAAATAAACATACAGTCTTGTAATTTTGCACATTTGCTAGACATATCATACGCAAAAAATAAAAATAAAATTGGGCCGATCGGACCACGCCCACTACCACCTGCCATATAAACTCAATATATAACCAACATAATTATCACCCTGTATTGGTACAGGGTGACCAAAAACAAAATTTTATGAAAGCTTAAAAGAATGAAGAGTTTTTTATTTTGACGAAATGTGTTTTTCTAAACATTATTACAAAAGCAAAATATAGCATACAAATAGTATACTTTAAACTGAAATTTAAATAATTATTTCAAGAAATAAAGTAAAATGTATACATGTGTACAAAAAGGTGAATGGTGTTCTATACCATTTTAAAGGTACTTTCAATACCTTTTAAATAAAATATTGATGGGTCTCGTACACAAAACTAATTCAGAGATATAATCATATATATGTCTATGGCTAATCAAAAACTGTGCTAAAATAAAATGACAATTTATGGAGTTTGCCGAAAAATGCTGACGAGATATTAATTCCACCATAAACTACAACCTGAGACGAACACTTTCACATTTACACTTTGAGTCAAGTTGAGTCATACATATAACTTTTGGTCCACGACATTTATAGATTATGTTCTCTACAAATCACAAAATTACAATACCTATGAATACTTACAAGACCACAATAATCATAAAATGTTAAATATAATTTTTCAACTACTAACTCTTGCCGTCAATTTTCATAATATAGTCACTTTATTATTTTATTTTTAAGTCTTGATTTTAATTAATTTGTAAAACTGCTTTATATCAAAATTAATCCCACTTTTTTTGAACCGCAAAGTTTAAGTACCATTCAGACTTGTGGTGTTGCCACCTAATTTTCTCCAGTATATTTTCTTGATTGCTTGAAGTGTTGCCATAAAGAAAATAAATACACATTTACCACTTTCCAATTTTAATTTTTTTTGAATTTCTGCAAAAAAAATGAATTTGGGACCATAGTGCACTGTATGGTTGCCACGATTTTGACTGTTTTGGCAGATTTAATTTAATAATTAAAAAGTTTCCTACTGGTATAGTAAGTAACCCCCTCAAACACTGCAGCTATTTTCCAATGAGTTGTGTTGTGTAACACTATCGCTGGAATAAAATTCACACTCACAATGTCTGGCAGGCGCCCATTTTAAGCAACAATGTAAGAAAGCATTCGCTCCAAAGACAATGTCCGGCGTTTGTATCTCGAACAGAGAGATAAATGAAAACGTTTGATATATGTACATATGGATGTAAGTATAAAAACATTTATTGGGAAAATTAATAAATATTTTTACTAGGTTTTTATGTGCTTCAGTGAAGTACGATACACTCGAAGAAAAACTGAATACAGTCTGAGACACTTTTCAAATGTGGAGTTAAAAAGATAATACATTAAAATTCTTTATACTGATAAATGAAAATTCAATAAATTGGGGACGCAAGCTTTTTCCAAATTTTGAGGAGTATTTTATATCTGACTGTGTATGTTATACATATCTCGATGTTTTGCTTTGCTTTCTTGATTGTTAAAGCGTTGCATAAATTGTAGGCGTTTATTCTGTGTCAGTAACTTCACAAATATCGAAACAAACCTGATTGATGCCGCCAGAAGTTATAAAATCTACCGATAGGGTGTTAAATTTTAGACAATTCTACAAGTGACAGAGCTTCGATGTCCATTAATTTGTGTGTACATTGTGGCCAATTTGAAGTAGTTTCATCAAGGATTTGAATTTTCAATTGCCTCCAATTTTGATTATGATTGTCCTGTTGCTTTTCACTCAGATATGATTTCATTAACATTTCTCGTTGAGTGTAGACTTTTCATCAAAAACTAATATGTTCAAGTACACTTGTCTGTCACAAATGCTAACACTCACTCATCTGTACACACAAACAATACTGTGTGTACATATTTCCACCACCATTTGAATAAACACACATTTTGCATGGATGTATGTACGAGGGTAGAGTGAAAATTCGTTCATATTGACATAAGTACAGTATTGCTAGGCAGACATTTAAAATTTGTTATCGAATTTCTACAATAGATAACTATAAAAGTTATCGATTACTAAGACAGTTATCGATTTTGTTTTTTTTAATTTTCAATTTTTTTTCTTTTAAGTTTTTTGGAACGAAAAGAAAATGATTTTTCAAACTTCAATGTCATATAACTCGATAATTAAGCGAGTTATCGATATTGGGCTAATAATTTCAAATTTCTTCACATTGGGTGTAGCTATGTTTTCAATTAATTTTTTTAACATTTGTGATAACTACGCCAGTTATAGAAAATTTTACTTTACCTTTTCTGCCTATTTTCGAGTTTTCCATAAAGAACAACTTTTCCGATATTTTTGGTATCGATAACTCGAAGAATTTTTGTATTAATTTCTTTTTGCTTTCATTTTGACCGAGTTATCGATAACTAAGCGAATTATCGAAAATTTTACGTTACTTTTTCTGCTTATTCTTGAGATTTCTAAAAAGACAGTTTTTTCCGATTTTTTTGGTTTCGATAACTCGAAAGTTATCAAAAAATTTTAACTTATATTTTCACTATTTTCAAATGAGCTAAAACTGATTATTTTAATTTACAATTTCGATAACTAAGATAGTTGTAGAAAATTTTTATTTTATTTTTCATTTTGACCACATTTTACAATTTTTTTCGATTTTCCAAACTTTATCCTTCGATAACTAAGCAAGATATAGATAACATTCGTTTTTCATTTTGCAAAAATCAAATTTGGTTCGATTTTTTCCAAACATAAACCTTAGATAACTTGATAACTAAGCTAAACTGTTCCTTACTTATTTTTGAGTTTTTTAAAACATAGTTTTTCCGATTTTTTTATTTCGATAACTCGAAGTATTTTAACTGACAAATGAGCTACAAAAATTAAATTAAAAAATCAAATACTTTAATTTACAATTTCAATAACTAAGACAGTTATCGAAAATTGTTATTATATTCTTTCGTTTTTTATTTTGACCACGATAATCTCCGATAACTCGATAACTACGCCAGTTATCGAAAATTTTACTTTGTCTACTTTCTAGTTTTATGTAAAAGTCAGCTTTTTCGATTTTTTTTGTGGTTTCGATAACTCAAAAGTTATCGAGAATTTTTAACTGATTTTTCGCTTTTTTAAATGAACTAAAAATAATAAAATAATCGAATATTTTAATTTACAATTTCGATAACTAACCAATACAGTTATCGAAAATTTTTATTATATTCATTCGTTTTTTATTTTGACCACGATAATCTCCGATAACTCGATAACTACGCCAGTTATCGAAAATTTTACTTTACTTTTTTGTCTACTTTCGAGTTTAATGTAAAAGTCAGCTTTTTCGATTTTTTTTGTGGTTTCGATAACTCAAAAGTTATCGAGAATTTTTAACAGATTTTTTCGCTTTTTTAAATGAACTAAAAATAATAAAATAATCGAATATTTTAATTTACAATTTCGATAACTAAGATTGTTATCGAAAATTTGTATTTGTTCATTATGTGGTCATAATGAAAAAATACACATTTTTTTTCGATTTTTCAAACTTTAACCCATTAAACCATATAAAATTTAAATGTCTGACATTGAACAGGTGTCCTCATATGTGGAAAGAGGGCAGTAGTGGGTTAATCACCGATAACATGATAACCAAGCGAGTTATCGACAACATGTAGACCAATTTTTTTCTTAGTTTTTCCTAATTTTGGAGTGTTTTTTCCAAAAATATATTTAGATCTTGCGACCACGGTTATCATAGTCTTGCCAAAGTAATAAATAATTTAAAAAATCGATTATTTTAATTTTTTAATTTAAAGTTTCGATAACTAAGTTAATAATCGAAAATTTAAATTTTATTTTTCGTTTTTTTTTTATTTTTTGTAAATAAAATTTTTGTAAAATCAAATTTTTTCGATTTTTCCAAAGTATACAAAAAAAAAACGTTTTTTCAAACTTTAATCACCGATAACTTAATAACTAAGCGAGATACCGGTAACAAGTCGGTCAAGTATTTTTCGTTTTTTTATTATGGCCATTTTACAAAAAACAAAAAACGATTTTTCAAACTTTAATCACCGATAACTTGATAACTAAGCGAGATATCGGTAACATGTTCAATTATTTTTCGTTTTTTATTATGGCCATTTTTCAAAAAAAAACGATTTTTTCAAACTTTAATCACCGATAACTTGATAACTATCGATAACATGTAGAGCAATTTTTTCTTAGTTTAGGTTCCTTTTTTCCTAATTTTGGATCTTGGGACCACGGTTATCATACTTTTGTCTTTTTTTTTGCCAAAGTAGTAAATAATTAAAAAAATTATTATTTTAATTTAAAATTTCGGTAACTGAAAATTTTATTTTTTTTGTAGAAAAAATCAAATTTTGTTCGATTTTTTCTAAAGTTTAACCTTCGATAACACGATAACTAAGCGAGATATCAACAACATGTAGGCCAATTATTTTCCGCTTTTTTATTATGGCCACATTTACAAAATAATCGATTTTTTAAAACTTTAATCTCCGATAACTTGGAAACTAAGCGATTCATCGATGACATGTAGATCACTTTCTCTTATTTTGGGTTCCTTTTTCCAAAAATATACTTAGATCTAGGGGCCTCATATATCATACTCTTGCAAAAATAATAAAAAATTCATTATTTTAATTTAAAATTTCGATAACTAAGATAATTTCAAAAACTTTTATTTTATTTTTCGTTTTTTTTTTTTTTGTAAAACGAACTTTTTTTATTTTTCCAAACTTTAACCTTCGATAACGCGATAACTAAGCGATATATCAATAGCATGTCGTTCAATTGTTCTATTAGTTTGAGGTACTCTATTTGGATAGAGGATCTCCCCAGATAATGATCGGGGCCATTATTTATTTTTCTTCGACGCAGGTAACTTTTCATCCCACCCCCCGTATGTTTTGAATATACACATACACATGTACCACTGTATCCATGTGTCCTATGTATGTATGCACTACTTTTGCATGAACTTGAATTAACTTTAATTGATAAACTTGAGAAAATTTTCAGCTGTCAGTCAACATTTTATTATGAGTTCAGTTTGTGCCGATATTTCCCTTTATTCGCGTCCGACCACTTGTCAGTTTCTATTGGGGTACTCGTATATTTCTTTTAGCTTTTCTTCTTCTTCTTCTTTAAAGTTTGTGATTGAAAATAGATACGAGAATAGTCGATGGACAGTGGGGAATTTTTATGACAGTAGCTAGAAAACTCTGATTTTTTAGCTGAATGTTTGGGGGGGGGTATAAAATTTTTAATGCGGGCATTTTATAAAAATAAATCTAATCTTCGTTTATTTTTTAACGTAATGATAATTTACGTTGGTCTGTCTAGTTTAACGTTTTGAAAACTTAAAATACACTTTTACTTTCGTTTCTCTATCAATCGTTGAAGTGTGTTCACATTTTCTGCTTCTAATACACCACTGTGCGACGCACGGGATTTGTAATACAAAGAGGTGGCATTATTCGAAAGTCGATTGGCGTGTGGGTTACAGAGATATTCGGATACCTATTTGTGAACATCGTCTTCGTATTCAGAACACATCGACGCGTTCATTGTTTTATGAAGAGTTTTTGCTTGTTTTTGTGCTGCTGCTGCTGTTAATATTTGAATTTTCAAAATGCTGACGGAATTGTTAATTATGGAAAATGTTCAACAAATTAGCATGAATTTGCAAAATGAAAATACAGCAAAAATTATTTAAAAATTAATTAGACACATTAAGTGCTATTAGTTGAAGTGTAAAGGTATGGTGAGGAGGGGGGGGGGGGGGTTGTGGTGAGCTGATTCCCTTAGGTCTCGAAGATATGTCCACTATGGACAGTGTACTGTTGCTTAGGCAAGATAAGGTGAATATAGAATTTATAAGCATTTTTAGTCATTGTTTTTTCGATAATAGATCAGGGAGCAAAATTTTACAAGCTCTGACTATATATTTTTGGATAGAGGAGGTCAATGAAAATGTCTGGACATGTTATCGATATCTCACTTAGTTATTGAGTAAAAACGAAAAAAAAATCGAAAACGTAAAAACAAAAGTAAATTTTTTCGATAACTGCCGTAATAATCAAGGTCCCAAGATCTGAAAGAGGACCTCAAAATAAGAAAAAAATGGAGGCATGTTATCGATATCTCGATTCATTATTGATTTATCCTAAGAAAAAATTTGATAAATCGAAAAAATGTAAAATGAGGTCAATAAGGAAAAAAACGGAATAAATAAAATAAAAATTAAAACTTAGTTAAAAAATATCGAAAAAATTGACTCATAGAAAACGTAAAAACAAAAAAGTAAAGTAAATTTTTCCGATAACTTGCGTACTAATAGAGGCAAGAGTATGATATTCGAGGCCCCCTCAAATTTAAGAAAAATTTGTGGTCGATATCGACTTATAGAAAAAATGAACGAAAAAAGGATTTTTTCTAAAATGAGTTCAATATGAAAAAATTAAGAAATAAAATAATATTATCGATAACTTCGCCGATTAGAATAATAAAGAAAAAAATCGAAAAAAATGGGTAAACATTTTCGATAACTTTCGAGATGTCCAAACTAAAAATATCGGAACAAGACTGACTTACATATATAGAAAACTTAAAATCAAGTAACATCGCTTTTGCTACATTTTATAAAGAGTGATTTTTTTGAGGTTAGGATTTTCATGCATTAGTATTTGACAGATCACGTGGGATTTCAGACATGGTGTCAAAGAGAAAGATGCTCAGAATGCTTTGACATTTCATCATGAATCGTCTTACAAACGAACAACGCTTGCAAATTATTGAATTTTATTATCAAAATGCGTGCTCTGTTAAGAAAGTTCATTGCGCGCTTCCATTTTATGGTCAGTTTAATCGACCCACTGAAGCGGCTATTCGGGCTATTGTGACTAAATTTCGCACCAAATTTACATTGTTGGACATTAAACCACCAACACGCTTACGTAGAGTGCGAACTGAAGAAAATATCGCAGCTGTATCGGCCAGTGTTAATGATGACCACCAATTTTCGATTCGTCGCCGTTCGCACCAATTGGGTCTCTGTTACTCAAAAACGTGGAAATGCCAAAATTGGACTAAGCGGATGGACCACCTAAGACGCAGCCGCGGTCAACATTTAAATGAAATTATCTTCAAAAAGTAAATGTCATGGACCAATCTAACGTTTCAAATAAAGAACCGATGAGATTTTGCAAATTTTATGCGTTATTATAGACCAGGGGTGGACATAACTAAAACTGTGCTTGTATTGATGCTTATTAGTATTAGTGAGATGGCCGAATTACCCACCAAACACAAAAGCAAGCGTTTGAAATATAATGGAATATAATGAAACGTAGCAGGGAATTTATTGTTCGATGTTGTCAGGCATAAGTACTATAACAACTGATTATTTTTTGAAGCGCATTTTTTACAAAATATGCACGAATTTGTCCACATTTATGTTCTTATCACAGTTTCGTAATAGCAAAATGTGTTTTAAATGTGTGTGTGAAGTTAAGTTACTCCGCTGCTTTGAACAAATAAATTTAAGGTCCGCAAAAATTTGCTCACAGAGGTAAGTTGAGGGGAAAAACGACAAACGCCGTAAAGATTTTTTTTCGGGATATGCTAGTTTATCCAATTTTTTCCAGAACTAAATGATATTTATTTTCTCTGGAGCATTTACTTCGCTTCGAAGTATTATGAGTTCGCATTGTATTATATCAAACTCGTACTTAGTAACATCGCATTTGAAAGGGGTTTCGAAAAGATCAACCAATGGTTGTATGTTTTCAAAATCTTTAAACCTGTCTTGAAAATTATACAAAAGTGTTTCAAGTATTGTTATATATTGAAATTTTTTAACATTTTTCTGTTTGTCATATGTATGTGAAAGCAGTTTTTGGAAAACTAGAAAAATCATCCGACTGAATTTGGAGTAAGGAGTAAAAAGAGTTTTGTTTTAAAGTTAAAACGAATTTTGGACAAATCACATAAATTCTTTCCCTTTCCCTGCAGCTTTAAATTAAATTCATTTAAAAATGTGGTTGTATCTGCCAAAAACGCTAGATCTGAAATGAAGTTACTATCTTTTAAAGCCAGTATTTCACAGCCTTCTATTTTTTCCGTTTCTAAGATTCCTTTAAGTTAAATAATCTATTTAGGCACTCACCGCGACTTAGCCAGCGAACCTCAGTAAACATTTTTAGATCTTTGTATGGGGCGTTTTTGCGTTTTTAAAAATCTAACGAATTTTCTATGAGTAAGGGCGTGATGCCCTCCTCGTATTCTATTAATAATGTTTTCTGCAGTCTTCATTGCAGGGTAATTATTAATAAATTTGGATGCAAGAGCAGCCTGGTGAATAATGCAGTGAAAGGAGATAACTGAAATCCCACTTTTTCCGAATTGCCCTACGAGACCTTCATATTTTCCCGTCATTACACTTGCTCCATCGGTACAGACTCCAGCAATTTTTTTTTATGTCTACTACGGAAAAAAGCTTATCACTGACAGTATCGAACAAGAGTTTGCCTGTGACGTTACTATCAAAGGTTTCTAGAGTAAACATTGTTTCCAAAACATTGTAGCAAGATCTAGGCATCGAATAAATATAAGAAGCTGGCAAAGGTCAATGACCATGTCTGTGCTTTCATCTAAACCAAAAGAAAAGAATTCACAATTTATTAATTTTTCCCCAATAATGGATTCTACTGATTCCCCTAATTAAGTAATATGCCGCACTACGCTGCGGCGAGACAAGGAAAGTGATTCTATAAGCTTAGTTTCATAACTAAGTCTTTGGAAAATTTTATCAAACATATTTTTAATAAATATCCCATCAGAAAATTATTAATTTTGATATTTCCAATTTAATGTTTTTTTTTTTGGTTCCCAACTCTTCTTTGGTATGGTCAAATGGTAGCAACCATTCTTTTATTTTTTCTAAATAAATGTCTTTATATTTATTTAAAAGTTCTTCCCTTTCCTTCCCAATAAACTTATTCATATCGCTGTGAAAAGCATCATAATGCCTTTTAATGACATACTGCCTTGTTTCCTTAAAGCTTTGATAGCATAAAAGGCATTGTATGTTATCAAACGCATTATTTACAGTAAAATATTTTTCGCATAACATAATTTATTTGAAATCAAACACGTGTGTTTGCTGGGTAAATTCTCTAGAAAAAAATATAAGAAAATATGTAAGCCTGCGCTTCACGTGCATTCGACGCTGTCTCATCGACGACTAAATGAAAGAGCATAAGAATACGTGTGAAATCTCTCAGCACAATTGTGCTATGGAGCGCCCACCACAGTTATAGACGTGGAAAAAGACTGAAAATGCCCAAATCGAAGAGCTATCCTCGTCTACATCTACTCTTAAAATGGTGGAAAATTATTTGATTTTTATAGAAACATTGGTTGTAGAAAAGGTGTATTATTTCACCTTTCCTACACTTTTCCCATTGAATTTGTGGTGTAACAAATCGTAGCAAACTTTGATAGATCTGCAAGCTTGGCAAGATCTACAACCCCCATTTGCTACCAAGAGTGAAAACGCTAAAAGAAAAATACTTTTGTGACATGAAACAATACTCGCATTTCTCCTATAATAAAGAAGTTATTTCATATATTTGTTTATGAATAACATTTTTAGGTTTTGCTTTATTATGTTATAAACAAATATTTTTTTTCTAATATTTATCAATACTTACGGACTTTTTGCGGAAAAAGTATAGTATTCAATGAAAGCAGAATACTTTTGTGAATCACTGTATGTCCTTTAATTATATTTCCTGTGATTTGTACTTTTATAAATTTGCTAGAGTGTAATTACCATTGTTGAAGTGAATTCCCTTATTGTGTTACAAAGAAATGCAACTCTTCTATCATTTGCATCGATGCATCCTTGCAGACGAACAAAATACATCAACACAGCCACACTCACTCTATGATATTGATTTTAAAACGAAACACAACTACAACAATATGACACACACACATATGCATGCACCGACAAACAGACAGAAAATTACGCTATGCTTCTTTCGACGACGACGTTACCTTGAGATTTAAAAACGAGTGCAAAGGCAAAACAAACGAAAAAGAAAAACAGAGCAGTAGAGCAAAAACAGACAAGACAACAAACAGCAGAGCAGCAACAAACGCGAAATATTGACCATAAAAATAAGAACAAAACGGTAAATTTAGTAATTCTCCTAAAATGCACTCACTCACTCTGTATAGTAACTACAACAACAGCAACAACGAGAACAACGAACGGCCATTGGAGCGAACGAGTGTGTGTTGGTGTTTTTGCATAAAATGCATTGCACGCGCACACTAAACCATGCACAAAACCCTGCCAACAATGTGGCACACACACACACCAATGCAAATACGACTCCCTAGCTAGGCTAGCATGCAAACGATGAAAATGCATGCACTTTTTGTTCAGTTAAAAACTTACCAACACCACCACCACTGCCGCCACCAACATCGGTCATCATAGGACAAGTGAAGAGAACCAGCAGAGTCTAGAGAGAAAAAAGAGTCTAGGTGAAGAGAGCTCTCTACAAGTTGTAAGAAAATCATAAAGTAAGAGAGCAGAGCTGACAGGCTCTTTTCTTATGTTTTAAGAGCAAACATTTCTTAACGAAATTTTCATTTATTTTTCATGGAGCTTAACCGTACTGAGAGTGGAAATGACTCCCTTAGAAATGGAAATATCTCATTTGGAGCTTTCAGTTCATTTTCATTAAAACATGAAATTTTGTTTGTTTGTTTGTAAAATTTTTGAATGTTTTTTATTTATTTTTTATTTGTTACAACATCCAAAAATAGTAGATTTTTATCAATTAATCATATTAAATATTTTAAAAATATTAACATCACTGTTACACTGATGTTGCTTGTAAACTAATATCGTAAGAGAGAAATTTCCACTCTCGGTATGTTTAAGCTCTCTGGTCGAAACTACATTTAGAAATTGCCTTTGCTAGTGTCGTTGTATTTAAGTTTTATTTCACGACGATGTTGTTGTTATTGCTGCTGCTGCTCTGTTGATGGGCTTCAATTTTTATGTGAAGTCGAAGCTCTTTTAGTTGTAGGAAACTTTTTTTGAACAGTTTCAAGCAACGTCGTCGTACGTCGTGCAACATTCGAAAGCCACGAAAGTTTTTGTGCGGCGGCTAAACGTGCTTTTCTTTTTCTGTTTGTCGTTCTGCTTCTCAATAAAAATGTGAAATGTGCGTGTGCATGTGTGTGTGATGAGCAAGTGAGTTGAAAATTTTTAATGTTTGTTAAAAATGAAGAAACGGGAAAATATTTAAATTTCCATAGCTTAAAAACTCGAATCGAAAATAATCTCAAAGTATAGGCCAGGAATTGGGATCCTTCTATTCTTCTTCCTAGATCGCCAAGGAAAATCTTTAATTTTAGTTTCCCTAATTTTTCACTTCCATTCGATCTCTCCTCCAACCATCCATCCTTTCCACGCGCCGCCCACTCATTTCATTTCTCATCACATGTACCCACTTTATGCAATTCCATTTCCATTTGTTGGAGCTGTACTTTTTCCATGCTCTACTATTGCATATGACGAGAGAAAATCGTCTTGCATTTAGTTCAGTCGGTGTGGTTTTTCATTTCCTCTGCTTTCTTCTGTAAAGTTTTTAATTTTCACCAGTTTATGTGTGGCATTTCCAGTTGCTATTTTCTTCCATTTTAAGCTTTTCTTGTTTTGAAGCTTTGATCAAAGAAACAACTTTCTTTTTGTTCCATACATAATTACATATTTACGTACATACTTCTTTATAGTTCCTTCTCTCTCACTCTCTCTCTTCCACACTTCACACCAATGTTGACAGTGTGTTGATTGCAAAAAAACGCTGAAACCAAAAAATCGTTATAATGAAATGGCAGGGTGAGAGGCTCAAGTTTTAGAGTACAGTTTTTGACTAGAGGAACTCAAAATGAGATGAAAAATTGGTGGGAATGTTATCCACCTAAATAATAATAATAAATAATGTAGAGCTGGTCTTTTATTAAAGAAGCGTTATGAACATTTTAATCGGCACTGTTCATTGTCATTTGATCATCATTCTTTTGTTTTATTTACTTTCACTTCTTTATATTTTTAAATTGATTTCTCACAATTTCTATTGAATCGAATTTTTCATCATTGTTTTGTACGTGAATTACATTTTCAGGGGTTTATGTGTTGTTCCATAAAATTCTTTGTTGGGAAATCAAATTTATTAATTACAATTAACAAATTAAGACTAGAATAGCGAAGTAGGATAAATATTGGCTGCAAAGTCAAAAATTGTGAAAAGTGCCTTCAGAAGAACCCGCGTAAATTTTTATTATATAGAGAATATCAAAATAATATTTGGGCATATGATTGCTGATTAAATATTAGGGAATATTTGCGACAGAATAGTTTCAGAAACATTTAGCCTCCACATCCGTTGGTAACACCTTGAAATATCAACCTGAGACCCTATAAAGTATATATATCCTTGATAGTCATAAAATTCTAAGATGATCTGTCCGTCCGTCCATTAGTCCGTCTATTGAAAGCACGCTAGCATCTAAACGAAAGGAGCTAGGAATTCCAAATTTCCCATGAATGCGTCTTATAGTCGTAGATCGGTTGGATTGAAACTGCGCGAAATCGGGCCAAAGGGAATTTTTTTCCCTCACAAGGACTTAAAATACCCATAATAGCCCTTAATATTATGGAGTATATAAGCATTTTTTCAATATGTCAGCTTTTACTTACTTGATATTGGGTATGCGCATTCCCCCTATAACAAAAACGTGCACCATAAAGTGATTCCTTTTCGTAGGGGGTGAAATGGGGCAACAAGGGATAAAAATGTTCTGTTCCATTCAAAAAGTCTTAATTTGTTGGACAGTGTTATTGAATTGATATTCATATATGTAGTTGAAAATGGTTAAAGAAATCCAAAAAGGGAAGATTCAATTCAAAAAATTTGCGTCGTTCCAAGATCTACAACATCACATATACTTCCAAAGAGTCGCTTGTAAATAAATTAAAAAAATAAGAGCATCGACTTTCCATAAGTGAGATATTTTGACTTTACAGATTGTTACATATTTGTGTAACGTCACTAGACTTACCTCTTTATGTGGGACAACAGACAAATTACCTGGATAAATGGAAAACTGGGTTAGTGTGAAGCCTCTATAAAAGGGAATAAAGGAACAGTCCCTTAAGCTTCCACTTATCCAGGGTCGACTGTATTTTTAAATTGATTTCTCGCAATTTCTATTGGATCGATTTCTTATACCCTCACTCTACAGATTAGGAGGGTATATATCATTTGTTATGTTTGTGCTATTCTCTTTATAAAGCTTCCTTTTAGTAATATTCTCGAAATTTTTTGAAACAAAGCTAGTTGTTATACTTTTTTTCGAGTTTCAGTGTGACGACTACCCCATAGCAAAAAAGCTCTTATACGACTTTTTAGGACTAGAAAATTTACCATTGATTTACAAGGCGATATATGTATATAAATGAGATATCCGGAACAACTTTTTAAACAATTGAGAATATTTTTACATGTCTTGGGAGACGCTACGTGTAAAAATATTTATTGTTATTTAAACGTTTGGTAGCTTATTTGTTTTTGTCCAATATATTTGAAATCGATTTTAAACTATCTATATCTTCTGAACGATAATCTTTAGACAAAAATAAATATTTTCCCATCTTTAGAGGACCGATATTAACTTATATACAAGTTTTAATGTAATACCTTATAGCTTCCGTATATATATTCTCTGAGAGTGAGGGTATATGTAAGTCGGTTTAGCCGACTGAAGCTTACTTACTTGTTATCATTGTTTTTCATCTTGTACCTAAGTGAATTACATTTTAAGGGTTTTATGGGTTGTTCAATATGTTCTATGTTGGAAAATAAAATTTATTATTTTTTCATGATAAATCATTTTAATATTTAGAGTAAAAAATTATGGGAAATAACGTCAACTGCCGTGCGAATTTTTCAAATCTCGTGCATGTGAATGCCCTACACCTAAGCCTTAAGTTACAAGTAAAATTTATATTCCACCGAAAAATCCTAAATTTGTTAAGTTTTCATCGTAATCAATTTTCAAGTTGTACAATAAGACGGTTTTTCTTTAAGACTGCATAATTAAGCTGCGATAACAAAAACCTAAATAAAAAGTTAAAATTTCTCTCAAAAAAAAAATATTATTTAAAATTTTCGCCAACAACATTATTTTGTGGAGTGGCACTTATGGTTATCTAAGTCCAAAAAAGTCAACACAAAATTTTTTTTTGAAAATTAGTTTATATTGTAGTTGGAAACAATGTGAAAAAATATTTTTTTTTATTTTGAGTAAAAAATTAAATTTTTATTAACGTTTTTGTTATCGCAGCTTCTTATTCCGGCTTAAAGAAAAACAGCCCTTATAAATCTTAAAGTATAAACAGCGCTTATGATGCAAGATTTTTTGTTATTGTTTAGTAGGATGGGTCACGAAAATAAATTGCAGCGATCACCCCCCAAAAATGAAGATTAGAATGTATTATGATGATTTGCTAAATATTTCGATCCTAGATCAAGCTGCCTGTGAGCTAAGCACCCCTGAAAACACCTCTAAAAATCACGTTTTTCCCCTGTAATTTTTTTTGTGTGTTGCATTTTCGTCCAAAACTTTTTTCTGAATTTGTAAACACTTAGAAGCACTTTAAATATAAATGTTAATTCGTGTCCGATAATCACTCATTGTTCGTATTCTTAGACGTTTAGTTTGATTTTTAGCGTTTTTCAAAATGACAACTAAAAACTCATTGTATTTCTTGGGAACATTTTATAAAAGATGTTATAAAAAATAAATAGAAGGAATCAATACATTTCGTATGATGCCAAAGTGATGAATATCGGACGAAAAATGTATAAATGTAAATGTAATAATGCAAATGTTTGTAAAACAATTTAATACAGGAGATGGGTTTGCAGAGCCAAATTTTCTTTTTACAAAAATGAGCGCTGCGGCGTCAATTTCCTTCCGATTTTCATAATTTATGCATCATTCGAAAGGTATTGACTGCAATTATTTATTTTTCATAAAATACAACCAAAAAAATACGGAAAAGTTTTCAGTTTTCAATATGAAAAAACACAAAAAAATAAAGGGTTTTTTTTATTGGGGTATAGAACTTTAAGTTGGCATCACTTTTTTAACTGGCGGCCATTTTGTCAGCTGTCAAGTGATTAATATTTAGTTTGGTTTGCCATTTCATCATGAACAGGTTGACAAAAGAACAACGCTTGCAAATCGTGCAAATTTATTTCGAAAGTAATGGTTCAGTTCGCGAAGTTCACCGCAAGCTCCGTCCATTTTATGGTCGACATAATCGTCCATCAGAGCAATTAATTCGGTTAACCATGGATCGTTTTCGCACTACGTTTACTCTATGTGATAATACGCATCCGCAGAGACGTCGAACAGTGCCTACCGAAGAAACAATTGCCGCTGTAGAGCAAAGTGTTGAAGAGGACCCGAATGAATCGATTCGCCACCGTGCACAGCAATTGGAGTGGTTGAAAATTGGACCTGTAGAATTGGCTATATTCGAGCCAGCCGCGGCGGCCACATGCCCGAAATCATATTTAAACATTAATGGCATAAAATTATCCTTCCAATAAAGCCAAATTGATGGACATTAAAACGATTTTCTTGTGTTTTATTTCAATTCGAAGTTCTATACCTCAATAAAAAACACCCTTTACTATAAACGTCCGATAATTCGACCAATAAGATACTCTAAGACAAGAATCAAGATTTTTATTTAAAGTGCTTCCAAGGGTCTATTAATTCAGAAAATTTTTGGGCAAAAATCCAACGTAAAAAAATTACACTGGAAAAACATTTTTTTGGGTGTTTTCAGGAGCGTTTAGCCCACAGACGGCTTGATCTAGGAACGAAACATTTTGCAAATCATCGTCAAACAATCCAAACTTTATTTTCGTGAGGTGACTGGAAATTGTTTTTCCATTTGTATGACCCGCGACCCAGCCTGTTGTTTAGAAGTTCACAAATTACTCATGTCGAACTGAGAAGAAAATCGCTACATTAACATTACTACTACTACTGCTACTACTTTTACATACCCAATTCGAAACATCATCGCGTCGCTCTTTCTGTTTCTCTCCACCCCCGACGACCCAGTGTGCAGTTAACATGAAATGCATTACAAACTTTTTTCCACACATTTCATTTCAACATTGGGAGTGAATTTTCATTTTTGTTGCTTTTTCTAAAATTGAGGTCATTTTAAAATAATGTTTTTTAACGATATTTTTCCATTTGCTCTGTTGCCTGCTGCCTCGTCGTTGCCGTTGTCGTTGTGTTGGTTGCATATGTATGAATGCATGTGCGCGCATATGCATGTTTGTTGCCGTGTGCATTCATGAGTTTCTCGTTGTTGCTGTTGTATTCAGTTTTCATTAGTTTTCACTTCGTTGCTGTGTAAAGTTTGTTGTTACATAAGCTTTTTATTTTTCTTCATCACCATACCATTTCCCTTCTCATCGTCAACGACAACGTCAACGTAGTGAGTGCTGCCGGAGTGTGCAGTGTGTTTGTGTGTGCAGTTTTTCTAATGTTGAGTGTGGTGCATAAAGTTCTCCCCTCTGTCGGCCGATGCCGTTCGCTTCACACTGGCTGTGTGGGGTGAATTGTTGTGCGCGCTCGGCTGGGCTGTGTGTTCCCTTTTCGCTTCTTCGGCAACATCCTCATCATCACTTCATTTTTGCTGCCGACCGCGCCGCCGCCCCTTTTCTATTGTTGTGCTGTTAGCTTTTATCATGTGTTTTATTTTATTTTTATTAGGTTTTTCCTATTTTTTTTTTCTGAGTATGCATGCCTTGGTTTGGCGTATGTATATTCATGTACGGCTGTGTGTATATAGTACATGCATACATATGTATGTATGGATGTACATATGTATGCAGTACATATTTCACATTTTGTATTATGGTTGTACGTGATGTTAAAATAAAGTTGTGGAATAGAAAGAAAAAACTTGATACGATCGCATACAGTTGCTGTCGTTGTTGTTGCTGTTGTTGTTCTGTTTGCCAGGCGCTGCCAGTCAGTGCTCGTCCGTTAGGTCGGTTTATGGGTTTTCATTGTGAAATACAATTTCTTTGATGTTGTTGTTATTGAAAACTGACTGAGGTTTATTTTCTTAGTTCATTGTAAATTCCCTTTTTATAGAAACGTTTTTTTTTTCATTCGTTGGCCTGCCGTCTTTTGAGGTTTTCTCAATAACACTTTCCCTTGGTTGAGTGGTAATTATGGTTGCCATATTTTGAATGACTGGCTGAAGGAGAAGTATTCAATCTCCCCATCATATAAAAAAAAATGACCACATTCAATATACAGAAGACTTCCTTCAATATGTACAATGTATACGACGACATTAAAGCGGCTCGCTTAGAGTTTGGCAAAAACCTGACAAAATGAAACTTTTGTAATAGCCTGTTCACACTGTATGCGAAAAGTAGCTGTAATAACAATAACGTCGATTTACAAATGTCAGATCCCATACAAATTTGACAAATGTAAATCGACCTTGAGCAGAAATCGATTGATTTCACATGCAGTGTGAAAAGGCTATAACATAGATATACCGGGTGTGGACGAAATCAACTCTGAAAGCTTTTTGGTTCGATGAAATTGTCTATAAGCAAAATTGTCGCATCATAGCCTTGTCACACTGCATGAAATCAAGTTGATTTCATGTGAAATCGAGTTGCAGAAATCGACCCTGTCACACTGCAATTTTTTGACATTTGGTCGATTTAGTTATTCAAACGATGTCAACAATAGCCACAACAGCCGCAATGTAAAACTCAAATAAAGAAAAATTAAATTTAATACTAAAATATGTGTTAATTTTGTGCCTTAAGAAAAGTTGCCGAAAGGAATTATTTACGCGAATATTTTTAAGTTTTTTTGCGTAATTTGCGAAACCGTTTTACCATTTTTTACACACAGGACCAGTGATAACATCAAGTGACAATCCTTCGTTGGACATTCCATTGGGTGACAGTTTGCCCATTGGCTCAATATGTCTGATCGAAGAAGACAAATTTGTGGTCATCTACTCCAAAGGGCTGGCCAAATATTTTATGGCCGAGGGTATTTTATAAAAGCAAACGGTGTTGTTGAGCAGTTTAGATGACAACCCCAAGTATGTCGTCGAGAAATTGCCGAAACCCTTGGATGACGGCGAAATGGAATAGGACAAAATTGAAAGCACAAGAGTACGAGGAGAACCAGGAAATGGCTAAGTACGGCTTACACATTGCATGGCGCTACAATGATCTGCCGATGATCAGTTCAGAGAAAACCAACAAGATGTGAACTATTTGTACAATTAATTTTTATTCCGCTAAGAGAGAAAGAAACTGCAGTGCAGACTATCCGTGTGAAAAGGAACAAAATTTTTCAAATTATATTTTTGCAGAGAAAACTGCAATACGCTTATTATAGTTGCTATTGTTCGCTATGGTCCACTATGCTTGCTCTCATCACTGATTCCATCCTATTATGGAATGCATTTTTTCTATAATATTTCCATTTTGATGGTGATCCTCCTGTCCGTTTTCATCTCTAGATGACAGATGTGCAAAATACAAACCATTTTGAGCATTTCGTCTGCCATTATTTCAAATATGGGTCCATTTATACTGTCCTCACGTAGATCTACAGAACATTCCTGGTCTGGAGTCCATTTTAATGAAAATTTAAATAAACTAATTAACGTTAGCAAACACTTTTAAATATTTCACATTTATTACTTATCTTGTTCCATTTTTTAATTGACAGAGAAATTATAAATAACTGTTAAATTCTTCTTGTTATCCTATCATTTAGACACATAACTATAAATTTTTAAAAAATTTTCTTATTTTTGAGTGTCTAAATATTAGTTTTCGAGGTCAATTTCTAAAAAATCGACCAGCTGATCAATTTTAAATTTAGTATGGAAAAATTACTAGATTTGAGGTCGATTTGGCTCGAAATGTAATTAAACTAGATTTCCCCTGCAGTGTGACAAGACTATTAGGAAAGAAATAAAATTCGAAAGAGAATTAAAGCCTACGATACGAGGCCCCATTACTCGAAAAGGTGGTCGGCGCCCACATGCCCGGGAAATTTACACAGTTTGAGTAGGAAGTTTTAGGAAAACTTATCTTTGTTCGAGGAATTTTTCGGCAAAATTTTACTTAGATTTAGTAAAAAATTACTTGGTTTGAGAAAAAAATTGCTGCAATTTTCTTCAGTTTGTTTAAATATATACTTGGTTTTAGGAAAATTGAACTAGAATCAAGTGGACATGAGGAAATATTGCTTTAGCACTATACGAAGTTCAATATTCATAAGTTTGAGTCAATTTTAACTCATTGTAGGGTCCACTTTTTCTGAGTGTAAAATAAGAATTGCTATTGTATTATTCCGACACGACAAAGGTCCACAACATTCTTTGTATGTGGTTAGAGGTTAGAGAATAATCGCCAGTCTCCAGAAAATGGAAATAAATACAAAATAATTCTAACGAATTTAAACGGAATTTCAATAAATCCATAAATTATTGCAGTCCTACAATTCAAAATGAAAAAATTGACATTTCTGCAAATATTTTCACCAGTAACATAATTAAAGCTGTTAGAGAGTGTGGATTATACTCATTGATGATCGACGAGGCTAGGTGCTTCAAGGAAGTAGAGGTTATCAATAACAATACGATTTGCAAAGCAATTGGAAGTTCACGAAAGATTTCTTGATTTTGTAGGTTGTTACGCCGATAGAGAAGCAACTACTTTGAGAGACCTTATTGTGGAAAAAGGTTTGGTTGGCATTCCAATAGTCGGACAATCATTCGATGGTGCTAGTGTAATGCCTAGATTTAAAGGAAAAATAAAAGAATCCAATCCGCAAGCTATTTTTATTCACAGGCTAAATCTAGTCATTGTTGATTCATGTTATAATTACGAGGAAATTGAATCTTTTGCAAATGAAAATGATATTTAGTTGGAACCATTAAGGGCTTCCAAAAGAAAAAAGAGAAGCAGCTGGCCTAAACGAGGATTTTCATGTAGAAACATCATTGGGAAAACCAAGGTTTGTGGATCTGCCAGATGATACACAAGCTTTTGAATATTATTATTTTTTTTATTTTTATAACTCTATATCCATATTAATATTATAAAACCTTAGTGTAAGTCTGTCTGTCTGTTTGTTCCGCAATCACGTGTAAACGGCTGAACCTGAATTTTTAAAAATTTGCTCTGTGGGCGGAGGGGGCGTGGCAATAGTGTTTTTGAGAGCTAGAAGGCTGAAAATTGGTAGATATATATTACTGACCACGAGAATAATAAATATGATGCCGAAATTTGGATTTTCATTTTGTGGGCGGAGTGGGCGTGGCAAAAGTGTTTTTGAGAGCTAGAAGGCTGAAAATTGGTAGATATATATTACTGACCACGAGAATGATAAATATGATGCAGACATTTGGATTTTCATTTTGTGGGCGTGGCAAAGGTGTTTTTGAGAGCTAGATGGCTGAAAATTGGTACATATATATTACTGACCAGCAGAAAGATCAAGTTGATGCGGAAATTTGGATTTTCGTTTTGTGGGCGGAGTGGGCGTGGCAAAAGTGTTTTTGAGAGGTAGTAAGCTGAAAATTGGTGCATATATATTACTGACCACGAGAAAGATCAATTTGATGCCGAAATTTGGATTTTCGTTTAGTGGGCGTGGCTGCTATAGTGTTTTTTAAGCTAGAAGGCTGAAAATTGGAACGTATATATTACTGACCACGGGAAAAAAGTGTTTTTTAGCTAGAAGGCTGAAAATTGGAACGTCCTAATATAACTCCTATCCTAATATCCTTACAGACTAAAAAACTAATGTACATATATACACTTATGAACTACTTAATTATTAGGAATTTAAATACAATATAATGATGTGGTAGTATTTATTAAATTGAACACACAAGCGGCGGAAAGGATCATTATTAGCGTAATATGTGCGGAAGTAATCAATGTGAATCAACTGAAAATTTCTAGTAGGTCTTCGAGGTATATTTATAAACATTCTATTCATGATAAAATTTGAATCAATGTTGCCCTGTAAAACATTCATCAGGAAAGTAATGTTCAGCATAGTACGACGACTTCTCAAAGATGGTAACTTAATAAGATTAAGTCTAAATTCATATGACGACAGTGTACGGGGGTTCCACCCACGTCCACGTAGACAAAATAAGAGGAATTGTTTTTGCACAGATTCAATAATGTTACTATGAATAGTATAAGATGGGTCCCATACAATAGAAACATACTCAAGTATGCAGCGAACCAAAGAGGTATATAATTGCTTAGTGACTGAAAGATCAGAAAACTCCTTACTCCAACGCTTCATAAAACCAAGACCACTAGTCGAAAGTTCAGACGTTGATCTAATAAGATTCCGAGGTCCAGAAAAGTATCGAGTACAGTATCGAGTTCGTGATCACCAAAGAAATAATTGGTTCTAGGATGTTTAACTCTAGAAAAAGCTATATGTTTACATTTCAAAATATTTAGTTCCATTAAATTTACTTTACACCATTCATGAAAGCAATCAAGATCAGATTGTAGATAATATTGCTCCAACGGGTCTTTAAACGACCGAAATATTTTTACATCATCAGCATACATTAGAATATTGGAATGTCGAATTACAGATGGAAGGTCATTAATAAATAGTGTAAATAAGACAGGGCCAAGATGGCTTCCTTGTGGTACACCGGAAGACACCACAATTTCCTTTGAAATAGCATTTCCGAATTTTATAACTAAAGGGTGTCCCAAGAAGAGCGCAATTTTTTAATTTTAAATAAAACAGATATTTAAGAAAAAATCGTGAAACTTTATTATATCGTAAAGTAGACAGAATGAGGTTATGTATGGAACAATATATCGTGCAGATGGCCGCCGCGGCTTTGCTGGCATGCACGCGATCTTTTAATGAAATTTTCAATGGCCGTTTTGCATGAATGCTGCGGTATTTCATTAATGCAGCGTCCAATTTCGTCTTTTAAGGCTTGAGTCGTCGTCGGCTTATTCGCGTAAACCATCGACTTCAAAAAACCCCAAAGAAAAAAATCTAATGGTGTTAAATCGCACGATCTAGGCGGCCAATTCTGATCTCCAAAGCGCGAAATAACACGACCGGGAAATGACTGATGCAGCAATTGAATTGTTTCTCTGGCTGTATGACATGTGGCGCCGTCTTGTTGGAACCACATGCCCTCCACATTCATTTCTTCAATTCTAGGCAAGAAAAAACTGGTTATCATTTCACGATACCGAACACCATTTGTTTGCGCTTGACCTACCTCATTTTCATAAAATAAAGGTCCAATGATTCCTCCAGCCCAAAAACCACACCACACAGTGACACGTTGAGGATGCATTTGCTTCTCGTGAATCACTCGAGGATTTTCCGCACCCCAAATGCGACAATTCTGCCTATTGACGAAGCCATCAAGATGAAAATGGGCCTCGTCACTGAAGATGATTTTATCGGCAAAATCAGCATTTTCATGTTGTCTCTCCAATACCCAATTAACGAACTCCCTTCGCTGTCCATGGTCAGTTGGCTTCAGTTCCTGAGTCAATTGAACTTTGTATGCATGAAGATTCAAATCTTTCGTCAAAATTCGCTGCAAAGTGGATTTGGAGACACCAATTTGCTGAGCTCGGTGTAACAAAAATAAGCCAAATTAGCAAAACAAAAAAAAAGTTGTACACTTTTCTCTTTCGTTATAAAATAGTCCGTTATAAAATTTAAAAGGGAATATTGATAACTTGGTATGCAAAGCTAGTGAAGTTTCGCTTTTCAAACTGATCGCATCCATTTTTTTAAAGTGATAAAATATGGCGAAAAAACAAATTTCAAAGGATTTGAAGGGACTAATCATAAAACTATGGAATGAAAAAAACTCTGTGCGAGATATTGGGAAAATAGTTAATAAACCCCACACTACTGTTCATTATGTAATAAAAACATATCAAAAAAATAAATATTTCGAACGACCCTGTGGCAGTGGCTGCCCAAAGAAGATAAATACGCCACAAATTGAACGCAAAATAGTAAAATTTGTTAAAAAAGATTCAAAAGTCTCCGCCGTTCAGATCGCAAAAGAGCTTAAAAGTAGCAATATAGTTGATGTCAATCCACAGACTGTAAGAAATTTCCTGCATTCGAAAGGACTGCATGCATACGCACCTAGAAAAAAGCCACTTCTGTCTAAAACAAACGTTAAAAAGCGCTTGGACTATGCTAATCAATTTATAGCCAAAGATAATACATTCAGAATGGTGTCTATATAATACTAAAAAAGTACTACCTCACCCTACCCAGAGCCCGGACTTAAATCCAATTGAGCATCTGTGGGCATTTATGAAAACAAAATTAAAGGAGTATCACATTTCCAGCAAAGAAACCCTCAAAACCGCCCTTAAGGACATATGGAATTCCATACCTATAGAAGTGACTAAAAACCTGGTCCACTCGATGCAAAATAGGCTCCTAGCTGTAAAAAACTCTAAAGGCCACCATACTAAATACTAATTACGCATACAATTTCGTATTTACTTGAATAATATTAAGTTTTTTTTAGTGTACAACTTTTTTTTTGTTTGGCTAATTTGGCTTTTTTCTGTTTTTGTTACATATTTTTCTTAAAATATGAACAACACGGAAATAATTTTTATTTTAAGTTATAGTATGGATCTCAAGCATTAATTTGATATATAATAAATACATATTTACTTTATACTTCTCATATTGTTTTTAAATTTATTTGATTTCGGTTAGTGTAGAACTTTTTTTTTGACTGACTGTATTTATATTGTAGTTGGCGACAATGTGAAAAAATAATTTTTTATTTGAACGAAAAATTAAAGTTTTTGTTATCGCAGCTTGTTATCCCGGCTTAAAGAAAAACAGCCCTATTATCAGTGAGGCTATATTTTTTGACTTTTTAACAAAAAATAAATTGGTGGGGCTATAGCCCCCATAAAAATATCCCTCCTACGCCAATGTACTAGCTTAGAATTAAGTCTTGATAATGTGGCAGCATTGTCATTTTCTTAAATTTTTTGTCACTTTTTTCTTAAATTAAATTTGGCAGCACCACTAAGCAAGAACCTGTTTTGTTAAGCCTGTAAATTCCATAAAAATTTTAAGCTGTGAGTTCAATCGAACAGCCCTAATTTGTCAACTATTTTTAAGGGTAATATGGATAACGCAGGACTCCCTTACTTTGGATGTATCCCAGGGGAGAAAACCTTTAAAGCAACCTTTCCAGTAGCATGAAAAATCGAATAGTGTAAACAAAACCACACGATTCCCTTAGAGAGGATCGCATGTAAATTTTGAATCTGTTCGTATTTTTTTGAAAATTATCAAAACCTTACATTTCACGAGGCAAGTAATAAAATAAACAAAGCTTAAAACCGCGTATTAGATGTTTTAACTTCGTACTATTATTTTTTCATGAGATTTCTCTCACCAAAAATCGTTTTACACAATCGCATAATGTAAAGGCTGCTTAAGACCGGTCGAAGGCCGAAAACGCAGGAAACCTTTAGTCTGGACTTATCACAGAGGAGAAACTCTTTCACTCATAAATAACACTATGTAACAAGATTTTTGACCCTGGGTTGTAATTGTTATTTCCTAGTCAATTAGGTCCCAAAAGTATAGAAAACAGCTATTGTCGCAAGATAACTTTGCTTTTGTGACCATGGCATGGTCGAAATTCTGGTGGAGAACTACGGCAAAATGGGCTGCAGGATGTCTCTCAAACTCCATATTCTGGATGCACATCTTGACAAATTTAAGGAGAACATGGGAGCATATTCAGAGGAGCAAGGCGAGCGCTTCCATCAGGATATAAAGGAATTTGAGCGGCTATACCAACATGATGGGAGATTACATTTGGGGATTGATTAGAGAAAGTGGCTCGCAGTATAAACGCAAATGTCGAAAAACCACCCGCTCCTGATTTACTTTTATGTTTTTGGTTTTCTGAAGTTTTAATAAAATCTAGTTTTGATTTATATGTGCTGTTCTGTATGATTTTCTCTGTAGTGAAAGACTCAAACACGTTTTTCTCATAATTTTAGCATATTTTAATGAATCTTATTGTCCTGGTCACAAAAGCAAAGTTTCAGAGGAATATTAGGTGGTTTCCATACTTTTAAGACATAACAGACTAGGAAATAACAATTACATCCCAAGGACTGAGAAATTTTTTATTTTTGTTAAATAGTGTAATCAGCTATATTTTTGTATTTATTTATTTAGTTAATCACAAAGTGTACAAAATATGGCGGTTTAAGCTATATTCGCCTTCGCCCCTTCTAGTACCTTCCACACAAATCAATCTAAACTACGTAAAATTAAAGCTGCTATACATATACATATACGGATGATAAGAATACTCTGACATTTAACATTCGGCAATGTTTTTATAGACGTTGCATCATAAAAATTGACTATATCGCCACACACCTTCGGGTACCTCCCTCATAAATTGGTATGAGCTTTGGTTAGAATAAAACTGTTATAACTTCCGTACGGATTATCGAAACTAGTTGCAATTTGATATTTGAAAATGTTTTCATTATAATTTTAAATCTATAAAATATTTATGCTTTTGTCATGCCCCCTCTATCCTAGGTAAAATTAAATCCTTTTTAGCTTCTATACTAGATCCTGGCATCCATGATCATCTTTTTATAGGCTGTTTCCACTACGGTCGCTTCCACGTCCGCGTCCAATAATCAATGAACGCGCGTTAAAGCCTATACAAAAATCATAGGCAGTTAGGTATGGGAAAAAGTCGCGTTCATATTGGACGCGTTTTCCGATAAGTCACGTTTACTATAAATTCGATTATTTTTGCAATCGAAACCCACCCATACCTATTAATGGCAACACCGCAAATTGCACATCGCTATTAAAACAGCTGTTTATCAGCATAAACATAAACAACCACAGCCAAAATGCAAAAAACAGAAATGTGCAGTAGCAGCGCTGATGCTACTGCACATTTCCATTAGGCGCAATACCATTTGATCCTCATTTTCCACTGCGGTTAGCAAAATAATATCATTTAACTCCATGATAATGTCACAACAAAAAAATATTAAACTTTTCGCATCGCAAAAAAAAAAAACAAATTAACGCAAACAGCTGTTTGAACGCAAACGTGGACGCAAAACACAATGGAAACACCATTAAAAATTTTCGATAAATCGTTGACGCGGACGTGGAAGCGACCGTAGTGGAAACAGCCTATTAGAATTGTTCCACACAAATTATCCTGCCCTATGTAAAATTTAAGTCCTCATAACTTCCGTAGTAGGTTATGTTGGGTCATTTTTCATTGGAGCCACTGATCGTAGAGCCGGTGAGACTGCCTACTTGCTCAGCAAACATCCTCACAATATGTTGGTACCATTTCCACTAACTTTTGTATAGTTCCTGGACCAAAATTCTGCTAATAATATATCAGAGAGTATTTTAGACACTATATACTCGTATAGTGTTACCGAGTGTCCTGCTAGATCGTTGTATAAATTGTTTCATTCAATTTCATGTCTGTCAACTGGGCCGGTTGTATCATAATATGTGAACAGTTCCAAACAAGCCACGGCTGGACAATATTTGTGTTTGTTTTCATGCCACTGTCTAAGTCCGGCCGAAAAATAGGCCATACCCAAAGCGTTGTGTCTCATTTTGATCAAAATTTTCTTAAGGATAATAATATAAATAAATATAAACGCCAATTTCTAGATCTGGGTGGCCGCCATGTAGGCCCAAACAATAGTTATGATGACAAATTCAACATCAAATCAAACAGTATATAAAATAACGTGTGAGCCACTGTAGTCTCAAGGTTGGTCATAATTTTGTTCTATTATCATATTTGCCACTCCAATAACTTTGTCAATTTTTCCCTTGTCCAATTTCTAAGTTCATATCTATTTAATGGCTTTCCCTGCAACAGAAAAAAGTAGAATATTAAAAATGTATGAATGTGTGTGTTGTGACATGCATGCATAACAACAAAGCGAGACAAAACAAAACAAAAACAACAAACTGTTGTTAATTTCACATTAAAATTGCATTAAAATTAATCTGGCAACCCAATTTGACTTTAGTATTTTTACTTTGTGTTCCATTAATTGCTCATGTCATCATAATCACCATTGTCATCGTGTTGTTCGCTGCTGCTGCTGTTGCTGTCGTTGTTCGTCGTCATCATCATCGTCGTCAAACATACATATGTTTGCATGTGGCTGCCTGTGTGTACATCCAACAACAACAAATGTATTTAGTGCTTCAGTGTTTGTTTGCTTTTTTCCTTCCTCTTCTTACTTTATGGGCCTTTGTATGTGGCCTCAATCAGCAAAGTTGTACACCACAAAAAAATCTATGTGGCTGTGTGTGTGCTTTAAGAGCTTAAGTGAGTGTGTGAGTGTGTTTTACATATTTTCATCATTTTTCAATTTTCTCCAATGTACTTGAACAACAACAACAACAACGACGGCAAACAAAACCAGCAATAATACAGGCAAACTACTAAACTACACAACTAGAGTGAGAGTAGACGACGGCGACCGCCGTCCGACCATCGAATGAAATATAACTGCATTTTTGAGCAAAGCCAGAAAACTAAGTGGCCATTTTGAATTTTTCACTCACCTCAACAGCAAACTAAACTTCAATGAACAACAAACCGTTCAAGGAAATCTCTATCAGAACAAGAGAGAGCGAGAGAGAGAGTGATATAAAAAGAGCGAATAAGTTTGGCAGAGATTATCATCAACACAACACACAACAAAAAGAGAAAGTTTGCAAATTGTACATGGCGTGTGTGAAATTTCCCAAACACACAAGTTCTCTCTTTAGAAGCAACATAGAATGCCCCATTGGGAAATCCCCCAACCCCATCATCTGGTGAAAGAGAGCGTTTGCTGTCTTTTTGTTTATGATTTTTCTTGGCGATATGCACTACTCACTCACTGTGGGCTTCGTCGATTCGGTTCTGTTTAGAAGAGTAATGTGTATTTGATTTTATTAGTCGGGCGCTCGCTCCCTCACACGTTGTTGTACTTATTTTGCTGGGTTTTGTGTGTTTTCTAATTGTTTTTGCGCAGTTAAGCTTTTATGTGTGTGTGTGTGTGTTCTTTAGAACTTCGACTAATGCTGTTGCTGCACCACCACCAACCAAGCAACCCCACCATCCCCACCAACAGCAACAAAATTAAACACAATTCACAACTTTAGTGGGGGGTAATTTGCGCTCGTTTTGAATGTATTTAGTGCTGATCTTGGTATGGGTTTTATATTAATGATATTTTAAGGGGGTTTGTTTTATTTTCTACTTGGGTTGTGTTATGTTTTGTTTTTTTTTTGTTTTATTTGAATTCTACTAGCGCTGCATAATTTATCATGGAATTATATCACAGAAGTTATTGTCATTGCTGATAGAATTTCCATTTGAAGTGCTATATACTAAGGGGTGGTTTAATTTTATGGCCCGATGTTAATTTTGAATAAATCACAAATTATTTAGGAAATTATTGTCATTTCTTTGTATTATGATATTATTGGTATGGTTCAATTATGTATGGAACAAAATATCGGTCAAATGCCTCCATCCAAAGGTCCAAATTTTCGAAGACGCTGAGGCATAACTGAGTTTCTATGCCGAATTATCTCATCCTTTAGCTCTTGAATTGTTGCTGGCTTATCGACGTACACCTTTTCCTTCAAATAACCCAAATGAAAGAAGTCCAACGGTGTCAAATCACATGATCTCGGCGGCCAATTGACATCGCCACTACGTGAGATAACACGGCCATTGAATTTGTCGTGCAAAAGAGGCATTGTTTCGTTAGCTGTGTGGCAAGTGGCACCGTCCTGTAGAAACCACATATCGTCCACATCCATACCTTCCAATTCGGGCCATAAAAAGTTTGTTATCATCTCATGATAGCGAAGACCATTCACAGTAACTGCCTGACCGGCCTCATTTTAGAAAAAATACGGCTCGATGATGCCGCCAGCGCATAAACCGCACCAAACAGTCACTCTTTATGGGTGCATTGGTTTTTCGACAATCACTCTTGGATTATCATTCGCCCAAATGCGGCAATTCTGCGAATCCACTGCGGTGAAAATGTGTGATTAAATTGACCGAAAAAATCACGAAGTCCACGATCATGCATTTTGATTTGAACGCACATTTTCATAATAAGCCTGAATAACGTTAACGCGTTGCCCGATTGTGTATCTTTCTATGGTTCAAATTGAGTTACTCTGAAATTGAGAAATGTCAAATGAAATGCAGAAAAAACTTGACGTTTAGGTGTGGTGCACATTCAACATCGGCCCTTACAATTTAACCACCCTTTATATATCGCAGAAGTCTGCCACCGTTAAGGCACAATAATTACGTTTTTTATTGGATTTTGGTATTTTTTTAGAAATCAATTATTAGAAATAGATCAACCAGGTTTCTATAAAAGGCCAACTTTGTATTGATTTGATCATGGTTTTCGGGAAAATTTGATCTAATAGGAGACTTTCGCCAAACGAAGTATTTTTACAAATGTCTGTTTTCTCAAAATCAATTATTCACCACACACACATCTGATTTACAACCCTACACGATTTGATTTGTGCAAAACCGTTGACAAATCTGTATAAACTACATATTTTATTAAAAAATCAGCCTTTTAAGTTTTTTAAACCTGAAATAATTCATTTCAATTCAAAAAGGATAAGTATAGTATCCAATATTAACCATAATTCTTGTAGGTGTGTAGAATAGCCTCTTCAGACTACATGCGAAGAAATCGACTTCAGTTTGAAATGGCATAAGGTCGATTTTAAAATGTCAAATTTGTATGGGATCTGACATTTGTAAATCGACCTTATGTCATTTCAGCTAGATTTCGCATGCGATCTGAAAAGGCTATGACACGAAAAAGCTTGGCTTAGTGTGTAAAATGGCAATTCCTTGGAATCTCAATCTAGAAAGACGAAAAACAAGCCTACTACAATGAAAGCTCTACTCCCGGACAGCTCCCATGGACGTGCATATCCGGAATCCAAAAATACTATAAACGTCCAATAATTTGATTGAGTTAATAAATGTACTAATAGCTTTTTCAGACTCCATGCGAAATCAATCGATTTCAGCCGTTCGATTTACAAATGTCGAATATGGGATCTGTCATTTGTAAATCGACCTTATAGCCTTGTCACACTGCATGAAATCGAGTTGCTGAAATCGACCCTGTCACACATGCAATTTTTTGACATTTGGTCGATTTAGTATGTCAAACGATTGTTTGCAAACAAAAGAATAGCCACAACAGCCGCAATGGAAAACTCTAATAAAGAAAAATTAAATTAATTTCTTAAGAAAAGTTGCCGGAAGGAATTATTTACGCAAATATTTTTAAGTTTTTTTTTCGTAATTTGCTAAACCGTTTTACCCGAATCGCTCACAATTGCATCCGGGAGAAATGTCCAGTTTTCGCAAGCGAAATGTCCACAAACAAATTACATGGACCATTCCACAAACAGGACAAGTGATAACATCAAGTGACAATCCTTCGTTGGACGTCCTATTGATCGAAGAAGACAAATTTGTATTCACCTACTCCAAAGTGCTGGCCAATATTTTATGGCCGAGGGTATGGTATGGTAAGCAAACAGTGTTTGAGCAGTTTAGATGGGATGTCGTCGAGGAATTGCAGAAACCCTTGGATGACGGCGAAGTGGAAAAGGACAAAATTGAAAGCAAAATGGAGTACGAGGAGAAGCAGGAAATGACTAAGTACGGCTGACGCATTGCATGGCTACAATGATCTGCCGATGGTCAGTTCAGAGAAGACCAACACTTAGATTGGACATCATTTCAACCTAGTAGAGCAGATGAATGTGAACATGCTGAAGTGTTCCAATGCCCGTCCTTAATTGATTGAAAGTCTATTTTCTATGAAATTTAAATTGTATTTATTATAATGTGTGTTCATGCCATTAACAAATGGTGATTTAAATCAATACCAATATGCAACCAATATTTGTACAATTAATTTTTATTCGAATAAGAAAAAAGAAACTGCAGTGCAGACTATCCGTCTGGACCACTATGCTTTCTTCCATCACTGATTCCATCCTATTATGGAATGCACTTTTTGATAATATTTCCATTTTGATGGTGATCCTCCTGTCCGTTTTCATCTCTAGAAGACAAAAACTAATAAACTGAAATTGTGTAATCTAGTTTGTATTTCAGATGGGCAAAATACAAACCATTTTCACCATTTCGTCTGCCATAATTTCATTTATGTCCGTTTATACTGTCCTCCTATAGAGCTAACAGAAAACATTCCTGGTCTGGAATTTATTACTTATCTTGTTCCATTTTTGAATTGACAGAGATATTAGAAATAAATGTTAAATTCTTCTTCTTGTTGTCCTATAGTTTAGACACATAACCATAAATTTTTTAAATTATTTTAATTTTGCGTGTCTAAATATTAGATTTCGAGGTCGATTTCTAAAAAATCGAACAGCTGATCGATTTTAAATTTTATATGGAAAAAGTACTACATTCGAGGTCGATTTGGCTCGAAATCTAATTAAACTAGATTTCCCCTGCAGTGTGACAAGGCTATTATGCCATTTCAGCTAGATTTCGCATGCAGTCTAAAAATGCTATAATAGTCTTGTCAAACTGCATGCGAAATCTAGTTGAAATGACATAAGGTCGATTTAGAAATGTCAGATGTCATACAAATTTGACATTTGAAAGTCGACCTAATGTTATTTAAACTAGATTTCGCATGCAGTGTGAGAAGGCTATAAGATAAGAAAAAATACATCCAAATTATTGTATTTATTTCTGGGGAGAAGCGCATATTTTCCATGAACCATCCCACATTATATTAATTGCAATCAAAGACAGACAAACACAAAATATTTTTTTGAAAAATTGTTTTGATATATATGTATATATGTATGCATTTATATTGTAGTCGGCGACAATGTGAAAAAATAATTGTTTATTTTTTTCGCAGCTTGTTATTCCGGCTTAAAGAAAAACAGATCCATTGTTTTGAACGTACGACGAAAAAAAAGTTAAGCGGGGATACAAGCATAAAGTCGTTGTGTAAATTCAAACGATTTTATGTAGCAACATCAAAAGAGAATTGAAAAAATGTCCAGCAAAAAAGTCATCGTGTAAATATGTCAAAAATATACAGTGGATAGGCCCCCAGAGTCCCAAAAAATGAGGAACCGAACCAAAATGCAAATCAAAACCCTATTTTTTTGGAGGTCCCAGTGTACTATTTTTTACATACCCATTTTCGGGCCTGCAGGGCACACAATGTATATACACTATGCCACAAAAATCAACAAACGACATTCAATATTAATCTTTTTTATTTTTATTTTCTAGAGACTGGATATTATACTCCAACTTCGATTTAACTTTAAGATACAGACAACAACCCCTCCCTAACCACATACAAAAAACTGTTGGCCTCTGTCGTGTCTGAACAACACAACAGCAATTCTTATTTTATTCATAATTTACTATCATACTGTAGACTTTTGTGGCATAGTGTATTTATCAACCGACTATTAGTTGTGAAGAATAGTCGGAATGTCAGCGTTTTAAAAAAGTCGTCCAATAAAAAAACGGAGAAATTATTTTTGCCGATTTTTTGGTGTTTTAGTATTGTTTTGGTGCAGTTTTCCACCATGTCTCAAACATAGTAAAAAGAATGAGATTTTTGAAACAAAGAAATTTGAAACAAAATAATAAAATAATAATAATTAAAACAAATAATTTGTATTGATTTTTCTGTGTATTTTCTATTCTGAATCATAACTAAACATAAAATAAATGAAAAAACTAAGACCTAAGAATTTACACGGTTAATTTTTTTAATGACTCAAAAGTCATAACTTTCCAGTTTTTTGGCGAACAACGCAGATAAGCTTTCGGGGTAGAAAAAAGTCATGAAATGTAAATTTGAGTTTTTTGTTTTTTTTTTTTTTTTTGTATTTTGGTTTTTGACATGTTTTTTGACATTTCTCTTGCAGAACTTTCAAACTTATATTCTTTTGAACATATGAAAAAGTCTAGCAGGAAGTCATCAAGTAAATCCAGATGACTTTACGTAGCAACTTCAAAAAAGTCAAGCAAAAAAGTCATTGTGTAAATAGTGACTAATATGTGTCGTTACTTTCTATTGATCAAAGGAAAATCTATATCTATATATATAAAAGAGTTGCGTTACTGACTGACTGACTGACTGACTGACTGACTTATCATTGACCAGTCCCCAGACCAAACGGCTGAAGCCAGGGTCATGAAATTTTCAGGGTAGTTCCCAAATATGACGTAGACGTCGACTAAGAAAGGGTTTTACGAAATTCGTACTTTTAGGGGATAAAATGGCCCAAAAAGGGATAAACATCGAACCTTCGTCCTGACTAAACGGCAGTAGCTATAAACATGAAATTCGATGAGTTCCTTGCAATGACCATGTAGACGAGCTACAAATAGGGATTTTTCGAAATTTGTACTTTTAAGGGCCGAGCGGGACAAAAAGGGATAAAAATGGTACCAACTAAAGTATTACAGCTAGAAACGTGAAATTTGGTACGTAAATTCCTCTGACCATGTAGAAACGAAGCAAAATTTGATTTTTTCGAAATTTGTACTTTTAAGGGAAGAGAGGGACAAAAAGGGATAAAAATGGTACCAACTAAAGTATTACAGCTAGAAACGTGAAAATTGGTATGTAAATTCCTCTGACGATACAGAAACGAAGTAAAATTGGATTTTTCGAAATTTTTACTTTTAAGGGGAGAGCGGGACAAAAAGGGATAAAAATGGTACCAACTAAAGTATTACAGCTAGAATCGTGAAATTTGGTATGTAAATTCCTCTGACCATATAGAAACGAAGTAAAATTGAATTTTTCGAAATTTGTACTTTTAATGGGCGAGCGGGACAAAAAGGGATAAAAATGGTACCAACTAAAGTATTACAGCTAGAATCGTGAAATTTGGTATGTAAATTCCTCTGACCATATAGAAATAAGTAATATTGAATTTTTTGAAATTTTTACTTTTAAGGGGAGAGTGGGATAAAAATGTTACCAACTAAAGTATTACAGCTAGAAACGTGAAATTTGGTATGTAAATTCCTCTGACCATATAGAATCGAAGTAATATTGGATTTTTCGAAATTTGTACTTTTAAGGGGAGAGTGGGATAAAAATGTTACCAACTAAAGTATTACAGCTAGAATCGTGAAATTTGGTATGTAAATTCCTCTGACCATATAGAAACGAAGTAATATTGGATTTTTCGAAATTTGTACTTTTAAGGGGAGAGTGGGATAAAAATGGTGCCAACTAAAGTATTACAGCTAGAATCGTGAAATTTGGTATGTAAATTCCTCTGACCATGTAGAAGCGCAGTAAAATTGGATTTTTCGAAATTTGTACTTTTAAGGGGCGAGCGGGACAAAAAGGGATAAAAATGGTACAAACTAAAGTATTACTGCTAGAAAAGTGAAATTTGGTATGTAAATTCCTCCGACCATATAAAAACGAAGTAAAATTGGATTTTTCGAAATTTGTACTTTAAAGGGGCGAGCGGGATGAAAATTGTATCAACTAACGTATTACAGCTAGAATCGTGAAATTTGGAATGTAAATTCCTCTGACCATATATAAACGAAGTAAAATTGGATTTTTCGAAATCTGTACTTTTAAGGGGCGAGCGGGACAAAAACGGATAAAAATTGTACCAACTAAATTATTACAGCTAGAATCGTGAAATTTGGTATGTAAATTCCTCTCACCATGTCGAAGCGCAGTATAATTGGATTTTTCGAAATTTGTACTTTTTAGTGGGTAGGCGGGACAAAATGGGTTCCAATTTAAGCATTGCAGCTATAGTCGGGAAAATTTGGAGTGGGAATTGTGTGTAAAGCGCAATATAAATGGATTTTTTCGAAATTTTCTTATAGGGGCTGAGCAACAAGGGATAAAAGTAGTACCGACTAAAGTATTGGAGCTATAGTCGTGGTGTGTAAGTTCCTCTGACAACGTAGAAGCGCAGATCTAATTCGAATTTAAATTAAAATCGAATTTTTCCAATTTTGTACTTATAAGCAATGAGCGGGATAAAAATAGTACCAACTAAAATATTTCAGCTATAGTCAATCCTTTAAAGGGGAATGAATGTATTACCAAATAAAGTACATATTTTTAGGGGAAGCAAAAACACATGTTACCTATAATGATTTTTTCAAAATGTGTACTTTTTGGGAAAGAGGTGCAAAAAGTTATAAACTGGCTGGCTGAATCTAGAAACATGAGATCGAGGATATAAATGTTTGTAATTTTTTGTTCAAAACTTGGTAGAAATTTATACATACGAAGTAGTTCAGCTAAAATAGTGCATATCGACAAGCACATTCCTTTGACTGTGTGTGAGTGCTAGCTAATAGGAGGTTTCCAAATTACTATTTTAGATTTATCTATATCCACCAAAAGGAAATTATATAAATACTATCCAAAAACAGAGACGAATAAAATTAAGGAATAACTTGCTTTTTCGCGTGCGAAGCAGCGGGTACTGCTAGTAATCTATAAAAAAGGTTGGATTTTATAGTTAAAATTGTTTTTATTAAGTTTTCATCATAATCTAATAAGTAAAATAAATCTATACTGGCCATTCACACGAACGTGTCTTGAAAAATTAACACGTTAATTGACAAATCGCACTATTATCACGTTATGTGCCATACATTTTCGCGCCAAATATCGATATAATTTATCATGATAAATTAATAGACCTGCTCGATTGGGCTTACTAGCTTACAATTACAACTATAATAAGGTGGCAACATTTTTATCCATTGATTTTATTTAAATAAGTAAGAGATAAAAATCTGGCACCACCTTATTCGGCAACTAAGAGAATATCTTACTAGGCCTGTTCGGTTGGGCTTTCTAGCTCACAATTAAGAGACTTGATAAGGTGGCAACGTTACTACCCATTGGTTTGTCTTAAATGGACTAACAAGAAAAATCTGGCAACACAACTAAGAGAGTAGTAAGCTACTTTCTTGTTAAGCGAGTAAATTCCATACAAAAATTAAGCTAGTAAGCCCAATCGAACAGACGTAATAATCATTTCACAAATCATTTCAAACGCAGTGTTGTATTTGATTTTCCAACAAAAAACTTATTGAACAACCCATAAACCTCTGTAAAATGTACGTACAAAATGGCAATTCATAAGGACAGTTCATATTTAAAGATTTACAGCCTTATTCATAAAAACTTAAAAAAATCGTATAGCCTTGTCACACTGCAGAAATGGCATAAAGTCGATTTTCAAATGTCAAATTTGTATGACATCCGACATTTGTAAATCGACCTTATGTCATTTCTGCTAGATTTCGCATGCAGTGTGACAAGGCTAGTATTATTCATAAATGAAAATTAGCTGAAAGTAGGTTTTATAAGTCTACTATAAACCTACAATAAGCTGACAATTTTACATTTTGGATGTTCGTTTACAATTTGTGTAATAATTTTTTGAAATTAAAATATATTTATTTCAATTGTATCAATTGTTAAATCATACAATTCATTTAATAGAACCGATTTATCGAATAGTTGCCCATTTTGCTATTGTTGAAAATTGCCGAAAATATTTTGTAAACAATCGGAATAAATTAGTGACGCGTAAAAATCATAATAACTCGGAAATATGACTGACATTTGTAAATCGACCGTTTTCATCGAGTTCTGCTTGATTTTGCATGCAGTCTGAAAAGGTTATAAAAATCGCAATGAATCTAATAGCCTTTTCAGACTCATCGATTTCAACCTGTAATGGCATAAGGTCGATTTTCAAATGTCAAATTTGTTAGTGATCTGACATTTGTAAATCGTCCTTATGACATTTCCAAAATCATAATTAATCGAATTATTATGAATTGTACCAAACGTGTCTGCAGATAATTTTCACGGGGTATTACAACAATCCCCATAACAGAGATTTCAAATGTCGAACTGGTGTTGGAAATGGTGTAGTGTTTTGTACTTGTCACCTTTTATTTTAGCTTTTTTTGCAAAAACCAAAAAAGCACTTGTTTCGGCGATGTTTTGTTTTATTGTTTATTACCAAAAACATAGTAATTTTGCTCGGTTTGTTTACATTTTGTTTTGTTTTGGTGGGTTTCGTTCGTTCGTAGCTGGCTGTTTATCTTGAAATTATTGCCTATTTCGTTGCTGTGCCAATGGCCCACTGAACTGAACAGCAGAAAAAGAATGCGGCAGAGCAAGCAGGCAGGCAGTGTCTAACAAGGCGCGCGGCGGCGGTAGCGGCAACGCGCCGAAACAGTTGAACTTGCAGTTTTTCGTTATCATTTCAACTGTTCTTGTTTTTGGCGTGAAAAAAGCGCTGTTTTCGGTCATTTTTTCTGCTTCCTTGTTTTGTTGTATACGGTTGTGTGTTGTTTACATTGTATCGTTGTATCCGCCGCAACAAACGAACGACCTTAAAAATGCGTAAATCGTCCCAATTTTAAATTCGTCGGTCGGTCGGGGGCTTGGGTGTTTGGTTGGTTGGTCGGTTGACCAGCTATTGTTTGGTATGGCTGGCGCATTCGTTGAGCCAGTGTTGAGTGTTTGTTGGCCGTTGTTTGCGGCTTGGTGGGGTTTTGGCGATGTGTGCGCACGCACACCGACATTATTTGCTGACAAATTGTGTTGTCTTTTCAGCGCTTTTCTGTTTTTTGTTTCGTTCGTTTTTCTTAATCAACGTATTTTATTTTTGTTATTCGCCATCCATTAAAAAATAGACACACAAATCTATTTTAACCGCATTTCGCATTTATTATTATGAATTTTATTTTATTGAAAGCTCTCGTCCATCTCTTCGCTGCCCGTTTCACCATCTCTCGTGCACGCTGCTGTGTGTTTGTTGCTGCTGACGACTGCTGAGTTCAGTTCGTTGAACTTATCGCGTTTTTTCTTCGTACTTATAAATGGGCGGTGGGAGGAGGGTATGAAAAGATTGACTTTCCTTTGTTGTAAAATAGTAAAAAAAAACAATACAACAATAGCAACAACTCGGACAAATCGTAAAAATAACAAAGTTGCTAATTTAAAATCGTTTATAAATAAATAGTTTATAAGTATGTATGTATGTATGCATGCATGAACATACATACTCGTAGTTGTTAATCATTACTTTTTATTGCAGCCGCCAAGTATTTGTATTCATTGTATTTTTGCATTTCAGATTTTCTACAGTAATTTATTAATGAAACGGCAACTACTGGTACTTTTTACGAAAGGATAGAAGGTAAGTCATCCGATTATCAACATATGCAAATACGATATACACACATGTATTAGGGTGGAGAGATTTTGGATAATTCCTGAAATTGAATCTGTCCCATGGTAAACACTACGTTTTCATAAAATATTTTGAAGCCTTTAACAATAACAGTCTTGTCACACTGCATGCGACATCTAGTTTACATGACATACGGTCGATTTTCAAATGTCAGATGCCATACAAATTTGACATTTAAAAATCGACCTTACGTCATTTAAATTAGATTTCGCATGCAGTGTGACAAGGTCATTAGACCCCATTTACACGATGACTTTTTTGAGTGACTCTTTTGAAGTTCCTACATAAAGTGGTGTAAATTAACACGATAACTTTTTTCTTTAGTCATATGTTCTAATAAAAATTTTAAAAATAAATAATAAAAAGAGAAAATTCAAAAAACCCTCGAATTTCCATTTCATTTCGTTCGCCTAAAAACTCGAAAGTCATGACTTTTGAGTCATGTAAAAAGTCACCGTGTAAATTGGGTCTAAAGCTTTCGGCGCTGCGTTTTTCATGAACAGCTGATTGCAAACGCTTCGCCGAAAGTAAAAATCGTTGGTGTGCGCAAAGTTTTAGGCATTTTTTTCGAATTGCTAGATAAAAATTCCAATTATAAACTGGCCTTTAACTCGCTTACGCATGACCAATTTAACAGAGAGAAAAAAAGATTTTTTTCAGAAGAGTGTGTTCATCCAATCGCCTGTAACTCCTGAAATACTTGACCGATTTTAATGTTTATTTGAAGGTAGTTTCAATTGCTTGTCGGATTAGATTTTTTAGAGTGTTTACAATTTCATTCCTTTCATTTCGATTTTCAAAATCATTACATTAATCAATTTTTTTGAAATTTGAAGGTAGTATTCTTTAGAGTGGCGTCAAAATAAAAGTTGTGGATGTTCCCGACTAAAATGACAGATTGGTTTGTTTTATGTGTTCTTCCAAAATATTTCGCTTTTATCAGTGTCCGTTCGAGAGCTGGACGCGTTCAACATAACCTCTATAAATCAGGTTGTTCTTGAATAAAATTCACGATGAGAATGGTATTGAGAAAAAAAAAACGCTAGAATTTAAAATCCGACCCTAGATTTATCAAACCATATTAAAAACTGGCAATATCACCCAGTATAAAGGACAGATTTATACTATTTTAGTGCAATTTTTGATGCATTTTTTATAAAAACCACAATAACTTCCACATTTGTAGTTCGGTTTATGTTTTTAGGGGCTTGTTGGAGAGGTCTTGATAACCAATTGCAATTTTTGGAATTTTCTAACCCATTAAGGGACGCAAGGGACGCGCTTAAAGAGTACTACATTTTAAAATATATATCGTCACGATTTAGTTCAAATTAGTACAAAATTATAAACAATTTTACATCGAAACGGACGCGACAAAAAACAGAAGTACTTTTGAAGGTCTTATAGAAATATATAAAGTTCAGCGGTTTTTTGAGAACTTGGTTTTTCCTTATATACATGTAAATGAAGGTCAGAAGATATATTTTGTTCGTAGATTTATGAAATATGAGAATTATCTCTTAATTTTTTTAATTAGGTACATCAGAAATACGGACGCGATAAAAAGGACGGGACAAAAATTTCCATAAAAATAAAAGAGAACAAGTTAACTTCAAGTTTCATAACAAAAAACTTAGTCAAAATAAGAAAAAAATAAAGTTAAAAGCTATTAGTGTGGTCTGATTTCATTTTTTGGTAGATGCCCATATGTGGAGTATTTGAACCCAATATCTCATTTCGTTCACAAGCTACCGTGCTTTTAATAGAGAGAGAGACAGACGGGCATGGCAGATCGTCTTATGCCCAGTTTATGTTATGTTACCAGATTGTGCTTTTAATAAATTTGGCTTTTTTGTGTTAATGTGAATGTAAAAATAGTATATCTAAAATGTTTTTAATTGTTCATTATACACTGGACTATTTATTAAAAATACGTGAACAAATTCTGGTTTTTACAATCATGCACGAATATTTTCAGTCAAATTGGCACCATTATTTGTTTTACTTAATCGCAGCGGTGTTGTCAAATAATCACGATCTCAGTGATTATCATTTTCTTTGACAATTTCTTAGATAAGTTTTAATCGATCCGAAAAAAACATTACTAATAGCCTTGTCGCACAGCATGCGAAATCTAGCTAAAATGACATAATGTCGTTTTCAAATGTCAAATTTGTATAGGCTCTGACATTTGTAAATCGCCCTAATGTCATCCTTGCTAGATTTCGCATGCAGTGTGACAAGCTAATAATAATGGAATAACGTCCAGTTTTTGGGTGAGAAAATGACGTATTTAATTAAATGACTGAAAACATATGTTTTTTCATTGATTTTACAGATGTTGGCATTAAGCACTGTTTACACTTGCAGATTTATTGTGCTAAACTTAAAAATAGATTATAACGAAAACTTAACAAATTCAGCATTTTTCGATGGAAAATAAGTTTTATCTGTAAACTAAAGGCCTGTTCGATTGGGCTTACTAGCTTAATTATTGTATGGAATTTACTCGCTTAACAAGAAAGTAGCTTACTACTCGCTTAGTGTTGTTGCCAGCTTTTTGCTGTTGATCTATTGAAGAAAAACCAATGGGTAACAATGATGCCACCTTATCCAGTATCTTAGTTGTAAACTAGTAAGCCCAATCGAACAGGTCTTAAGGCTATGATCAACTAAATGATAATGAAAGCCTTCACACATCTAGTATAAGCGCTATACATAAACGTGGCATATTTAAATCTTTTGTCTCATTAGAAGCTAGCGTGTGTGGCTTAAGGTTCTACTTGACGTTCCCGTGTGGGAGAGCGGTCACGAAAACTAATAGACAGACGTGGTTAGATTACGTTAAATGGGTTGTCCGCATACTATGCGTGACAATGTGCAATATTAAAAAAAAATCTCAATAAAAAATGAGCCAGGAGAATGTCCCAGTCAAATATTGATTACGTACCAAAATAAAACAAATGTTTTTATAGCCTTTTCAGATTGCATGAGGAATTAATCGATTTCATCTCAAGGTCGATTTGCATCTGTGAAATTTCTATGTGATCTGACATTTGCAAATCGACCTTATGTCATTTCAGCTCGATTACACATGTAGTGTGAAAAGGCTCTTCAACAGGAAAAAAACTCAACATTGTTTTTTCTACTCTCCAGAATCACTGTACGGCACAGCGTACGGCACGCTAGAGTTACACCTAAAACGTGATCAAAAAGTGTGATGGACCGTTAAAAATATACAGTGGCATTAGCGTTTGCATTTGGGAGTTTTGTACGGTGGAGACAGCATCCCCTGACTTTGATTCGAAATTATTTGCATTTTGCATAATTATTATCTATTATCTAATTTCACTTCATTTGGACTCTAGAATACTCGTGTATTAATCATACACATCCAAATTGTTATATTCCAAAGAATTTCATTGTTTTAAATCCGACATATGTAGGTAAAGAGTGATTTTTTTGAGGTTAGGATTTTCATGCATTAGTATTTGACAGATCACGTGGGATTTCAGACATGGTGTCAAAGAGAAAGATGCTCACTATGCTTTGACATTTCATCATGAATCGTCTTACAAACGAACAACGCTTGCAAATTATTGAATTTTATTATCAAAATGCGTGCTCTGTTAAGAAAGTTCATTGCGCGCTTCCATTTTATGGTCAGTTTAATCGACCCACTGAAGCGGCTATTCGGGCTATTGTGACTAAATTTCGCACCAAATTTACATTGTTGGACATTAAACCACCAACACGCTTACGTAGAGTGCGAACTGAAGAAAATATCGCAGCTGTATCGGCCAGTGTTAATGATGACCACCAATTTTCGATTCGTCGCCGTTCGCACCAATTGGGTCTCTGTTACTCAAAAACGTGGAAATGCCAAAATTGGACTAAGCGGATGGACCACCTAAGACGCAGCCGCGGTCAACATTTAAATGAAATTATCTTCAAAAAGTAAATGTCGTGGACCAATCTAACGTTTCAAATAAAGAACCGATGAGATTTTGCAAATTTTATGCGTTTTTTTTTTAAAAAAAAGTTATCAAGCTCTTAAAAAATCACCCTTTAGTTACATATCCCGACCCTCACCCCACCGATAACTCATAAAAATCAATCAAAGGTAAAAGTGTTTGGCAACAAGATTCGATTACAGGTAACACACTTAAAACAGCAACAACAACAACGGCATCAGCAGCAGCAGCAAACCTCAAACAATCGCGACTGTTACCAGCTAAAATACAAAATCGAACAATCAACTGTTGCCTCTTGCCCGTCCGTCTGTAAGGTTTTAATGTGTCTGTCTGACCGTCCCGTCCGTCCGTCCGTCTTGCTTTACACCTACACGTGTGGAAGTAGTAAAAAAACGAACAGAAGAAATAAAATGGAAAAACAAAAACTAGAAAATATTTCATACATCAAAACGGAATGGCAAACATTCAAATCACAACTTATTTATTTATGCCTGAATGTATGACGACCGCGACCACTGCGACGACGGTGACGTTAACGGCAACGTTGTCGTAGCTCTGGATGTGCCCATAATCGCCCAGGCTACACTCAAAGAATGATGGTGGCCACAAAGCTTGCGGAGAAACTTTTGCGTACATTTTTATACACCTTTGCCTTAGATTACGGCTTGACATTTGACATGAAAATATGAAGAGAATATGTGAAGCATGTGTAAACACCTCTTTGTAATACTTGCCAACAGAAACTGCATTAGTGGACCCAAACCCACTTATTTTCCAGTACTTTATTATATATTTAGTACACAGACTGACATTTTTAGGATAGGTTCTATTTACATCATCAATTGCCATTTTTTTTCAGATAAAGATTTTATGGGTGATCAAGCTAATCACCGGAGTCGATATCGAGAGGATACGATCGACATCTATTTTTATTTTCTGTGAAAGAAGCATACATTTTCAACAAAAACAAATAGGATATCGAGATAATGTATGTATATTGGAACAATTCTCGTTATAGCCTCGTCAGACTGCAGGAAAAATCTAGTTTAATTAGATTTCGACCCAAATCGACCTCAAATCTAGTACTTTTTCTATACGGATAGTCCTCACGGCAGTTTCGTTTTTTCTTATTCGAATTGACATTAACACACATTTTAGTATTAAATATTACAATTTTCCATTGAGGCTGCTGTAGCTATTGTTTACATTTTGTTTGTTTACCAGCAATCTTTTGTCAAACGAAATCGCCCAAATGTCATAAAATTGCAGAGTGACAGGGTCAACTTCAGCAACTCGATTTCTCAAGAAATCAACATGATTTCATGCAGTGTGACAAGGCTATTAGAATTTGAATAATTTTTACAAAAACGAAAATTCTTTTCGATCGCAACTTTCTCGTATTCGAATGCCCAGAGTGGTATTTCTCTTCATACAATTAAAAAATATTGGACTTTTGTGAGTGAAATTGTGTATTTGGCAACAAAACTGTTTGACAATTTGTAAATTGCTTTCAGCCTTCCCATGGGTATGACAAAATTAAGCTTAACTCGATTTCGAAGTCAGTGTAAGTAAAATGGCTAAAGCAGTCGAAATTTGCGCAAAAGGCCGCTTGTGTAAAATTTTGTATTTGAGGAGCAACACCAGAGTATGTAAAACGTATATTTCGCATTTTGCCCAACACGTATCTGAGATTTCTTTACAGAGCTAGAATAGTAGCCATTTCAGACTGCATGTGAAATCGAGCTGAAATGACACAAGGTCGATTTTCGATCGTCAAATTAGTATGGGAAATATTTGCGCAAAATGCCGTAAAATTTTGTATTTGAGGAGCAACACCGGTATGTCAAACGTATATTTCGCATTTTGCCCAAATATTTGGTATGTTGCGCAAACACACTTGGTAACTTTAGCAGAACTTCATGAAACATTTTCTCAAAATTGAATAGTTTTTTTTAGTCATATTAAAAAAAGTATTATATATGCATTTTGTAATTTGTTTTAAATTGGCCCGATGGCTTGGGATTACAAGTTGAAATAAATAAATCAAAATCAAATCAAATTCAGTCAACTGTAATTTTTTTCACTGTAAAAGGTGGCCCCCTCTTTCGACATATTTTCTTATTTCTTCAAAAGAAAAAAAAACGAAACACCAACATTCAGCGCTTTTCTCTGAGTGTACACCTATAAAATTGTGTTGTCTGTCTGTGCATGTGTAAGTTTATTTGTATGATTGTTGGTTGGCTGTTATATAAATGTTAATATTTCTGTTTAACAGAAATTGTTTTATAAATCTATTCATTGGTACATACATACATGTTCATATATATGCATACATATACATACACATGTACATACAAATTGGAATTACGTCGTAATTTCATAAAGTTTATGAGAAGTTGTAAAAAAATCACTAAACCCCCTCAACAACAACAGCAACAATCGTCAAATAACACCAACAACACCATGAACAAAGCAGCCCTAGCCGTGCCAACTACAACAACAACAAATACGTTGTACATATTTACATACATATGTACATATGAATGGATGTATGTATGTAAATATGGATACGTATGAGTCGAGTGTTTCTAAATTATTATTAATAAAATAAAATAACAACAACCGCACGTATTACCCGTATTACATACCGCCAGTAGAACTTCTATTTATGTATGTACCTTCATACACTCTGTGGATGTCTGTCCGCCCATCCGTCCCGTCCCGACCCTTTGCCAGTGCATATAAAGCATCTAATCAAAGTACAGATCAGTACAATAGTTGTTGTCGAATCACAAATCTCGGTAAAAATGTACTTTGATGATTTGAATTTGTTTTGAAACGCGATTTTTCAGCTCGCTTAAAACTAATCTAGTAAGTTGTCAAAACGTTAATCGCTTGATTCGCAATTAATTGGCAACACTGCAGCGATAAAATGAAGGAAATTGGAAATAGTTTTGTCACACTGCATGCGAAATCTAGCAGAAATGACAAGGTCGGTTTTTAAATGTCTAATTTGTATGGCATCTGACATTTGTAAATCGAACTTATGTCATTTCTGCTAGATTTCGCATGCAGTGTGGCAAGACAATAACAATAGGCCTGTTCGATTTGGCTATTAAATTTTTGTATGGTATAACTAACTGGGATAACTAAGCTGTGATAACAAAAATCTAAATAAAAAATATTTTTTAAAATTGTCGCCAAAAGCAATATCAATGTGTGTGTGAAAAAAAATTTTGAAAAAATAATTTTGTGTTAACAATTTTTGACTTAGCCTAGATAATTGTCCAGTGTAAGTCAAAATTGTGGTTTTCGAGGCTAAGTCCAATAAAGTCAACACAAAATATTTTTTTGAAAATTTCTTTTGATACATATATTCATATTGTAGTTGGCGACAATGTGAAAAAATAATTTTTAACAATTAAATTTTTATTAACGTTTATGTTATCGCAGCCTGTTATCCCGGCTTAAAGTAAAACATCCGTATTCTCTTAGTTACCGAGTAAGATAGTGTCAGATTTTTATCTCCGATTTATTTCAATAAAACCAATGGATAATAATGTTGCCACTTTATCAAGTCTCTTAATTTTAAGCTTGTAAGCCCAATCGAACAGGGCTATTGACTGAAAATATTCATTCATAATTGTACAAGGAGGGGCTAAAGTAATCACCCAATGTTTTCAATGGAAAACTTTAGTTCTTGTGAAATTTGTTTTTCTTAAAAAAAGCTATACAATTAGGCCTGTTCGACTGAGCTTACTAGCTTAATTTTTGTATGGAATTTACACGCTTAACAAGAAATTAGCTTGATACCTGCACTCCTATTATTACTGTCAGATTTTCCTTGTTGATTCTAATGATTGGTCTAATCCTTACATTACAGGTAACATTTAGTTTCCATCGAAAATGTGATAAATTTGTAAAGTTTTCGCCATGGTCTATTTTCACGTTGTACAATAAATCTTAAAGTGTAAACGAGTCGCAGTGCTAAATTTTCAACTTTAGCCTTTTCAGTGTTGGAAAACGTAAAACTTTTAAACTTGCCAAACTGAAAAAAAATGTTTTACAAAATAATTTTTTAACCCGATTTTACATATTTTTATTTTTTTTTGTTCGAATTAAATTTTTATCACAAATAAATCTTTAAAACATACATATGTAGATACAACGACTAACGAAAAAAAGAAAAGTTACCCACCCGCTTTTGAAAATGGGGATTGATATGTCTTTATGATTATTCCCAAAATATTTCATCGGTCACATGTATCAAAGTTTTCCCCCATCGCTTCTGACTTGCCTCCAAGTACCCACAAAACACGAATTTATTTCATTTCATTGTATTGGCCAAAACGTAAAAGCGATCAATCGAATGAAGTCAAGGTGATGGTCGCTCCGCGGACTTTTGTTCTTAGTCGTTTAAAATTCTCCCGGTTTTCAGCTCATTATGGAAAGAAAAAAAAAGACCAACAACGACAAAAAAGAAGCGAAATTAGAATAAATTTAAACTAGTTTTTTGAAAATAATCAAATAAAAAATTAACAAAATAAAAATAAACTGAAAAGAAACACTTGGACGCGCGCAGAGCACGGCTACAAGTGGAGGAATAAGCAGCAGCAACAGCTGAAGAAGAAGAAGAAAAAAGCAAACAAACCGAATTCGAATTTTAATGTCAGCTCTGAGACGAACAACATGTTTTGTGGTTTTTAATGGGCAACAACAAAAACAACAATAATACAAATAAATAGCACCGACAACAACAACAGCAGCAGCGGCAGCAACAAATAAGAAATGTGATTTTTCAGCAAAAAAATTAATACCAAAACAAGTTTTTATATTTTCTTTTTTTGTAGAAAAAAATCGCTTTTTTTTCAAAAAAATCCAGAATTTCAAACAAAAACTCACATTCTCACACACAGCCACAGTCACCATTTGGACCACCACAATTCACAATTGGAATACCGCGCACGGCACGGCACCGCGTATTTTAACCCAACAGCACGACGTAAACGCTCAAAAATGTTGCTCCCCCTCAAAGATCTCCACGAAAAGTTTTTGTGTGTGTTGCTTTTTTCGAGTCTGCTGTAGAATTTCTCATCCATTTTATGATCCAATATTTGCATATGATTTACACCAGCCATGGCCACCATCGCTGGTGCTGCTGATACGAGGAGATGTTCGTCGTCGATCAGCATCATATCATGATCATGGTGGGGCGTGGGGCGATATGGAGCCGCGCGCCGTTGCCAATGGTTGACTGGGCAGGGGTGGTGATCTTACATAAACCCAATTCCGCGGGGGGAAAATTGCTAGAAAAAGAGCAAACAAACCAAACCAGTCGTCACACAACTAAACATTCCATCATTCCACCACCAGCTACTCCGGACGACCATTGAAAACCAACCTCATGCCGCCAGACCATAGACCACAGATCATTGTAGAGCAAAGCCCGCGAGCGAGCGAGCGAAACAAAACTGTCTGTTTTCCCATTAAGCTTTTTTCGAGTCGTTTCGTCTCTCTGTCGATTTGTTTTCTGATTAATTTTCATATGAATATCGAATTGTGGATCTCGTTGTAATATAGTCAGCTAGTAGTTGTTGTTGTTGTTCGTGGTGGTGGTGGTTCTTATCGCTCTGTATCAGTAACTGAATCAATCAGAATTGTAACTGGTCGGAAGAATAAAATGAAATGAAAAATGATCAAGATCAGCAAGCGATACATAGTCGAGCACATACACGTGCTAATTTGTTTGCGCTCCGGGCACAGTGGTTACACTCAGAGAAAATAAACACAAAGAAAATTAAACTTAATCGGTTTCGCACTTAATTAAGTATTGTAACTGTTGCCATCTCAAGATTTTTTTCTATACTAAAAGAGGGGATATTTTGAGGGATTAGTTCTATCTACTATATCGTCGGCTCAGAGAACCATTGTTATACCACGGTATTTATCGAACTTCATCGGAATCAATCCGTGGCATTTATTTCGGCCACGACGGTTCCGAACAAGTCGTCTACACAAAAAGTAATAGGCCTGTTCGATTGGGCTTACTTGCTTACCAATTAAGATACTTGATAAGGTGGCAACATTTTCATCCATTGGTTTTGTTGAAATAAAACATAGTTGCAAATCTGGTAACACCGTACTCGGTAACTAAGGGAGTAGTAAGCTAGTTTCTTGTTAAGCGAGTAAATTCCATACAAAAATTAAGCTAGTACGGCCAATCGAACAGGCCTAATGTTTCTAGTGAAAAGTGCTGTGCACACATACATTTTTACTGTACAACTTGGAACCCGTTCTAGTTCTGTGAAGGCTTTTCAGATAAAAATATTTTATCATATAGTAGATCTAAACTTTAGCTTGCAGTTAAAATTTATTTTCCATCCATTTTTATTTATTACATTTGTTAAGTTTTCGTCATAATCTATTGTTAAGTTGTTCAATAAAGCTTAAAGTGTAAACAGTGCTAAAGAACAGCTGCACTACACAAGGTTGGCAACAGTGTACTTTACACAAAACGTGTTTATTTAATTCGCAACAACTTTAGTTTTTGTAAATTTTTAGATTTTTTCACCACTTTAGAAGTATATTTTTTGTCTCTTGTAGACTTACATAATAATTAATTTTTAATTTCCTTAAAAAGTCGTTTAACTCGATCAACATTTTCAAGTCAAAAGCGCAGTTCACACATAAACTTTTACTGTACGACTTGGAACCCGTTCTAGTTCTGTGAAGGGTTTGTAGATACAACTATTTTATCATTTAGTAGATCTAAGCTTTAAGATACAGATGAAACTTAATTTCCATCGAAAAACACTAAAGAAGATCTGCACAAGGTTGGCAACACGGCACCTAACAAAAACGTGTCCATTTAATTAGCTTTATAGCCTTGTCATACTGCATGCGAAATCTAGCTGAAATGACAAATGTCAAATTTGTATGGTGGGATCTGTCATTTGTAAATCAACATTATGACATTTCAGTTAGATTTCGCATGCAGTGTGACAAGGCTATTAGATTTTTCAGCACTTTTTTTTTCAAAGTATGATTTATTGTCTCTTATAATGTTGTCTTTTTCGATCAAATAACCATAATAAGGGTACTCACGTCGATCAATACCAATCTGGAAAAGTTGTATTTAATTTGTATAAAATTTTCCATTGAATAACAACAGTTGTATGCCATACAATTACGTTTTTCACAAACAGTTTGGAATTTCCAAGAACCAGGGCCTCTTGTAAGTCTAAAATAGAAATATTTCCATAAATCAGCTGTTTTGTGGAATAAACATGAAAATCATTGAATTTATCATCTAATTCATAGTCCAAATGATTTTACGAATGCTCTACATATATTACTCCTTTTTCTTCCACTTCCCTGCGTTGTAGGCTTTTCAGGCTGCATGCGAAATCTAGCTGAAATGACATAAGACCGATTTACAAATGTCAGATCCCAATACTAATTTGACATTTCAAAATCCACCTTATTACATTTCAAGCCGTATTCGATAGAATTCGCATACAGTCTGAAAAGGCTATGTATTAGGAAATGTTGTTGTATAGCTTGCGAAGATGAAGTCATCGTTTATATCCAATTTGTGGCATTTGTAACTTCAGTTGGTTTGCTGAGTTCTTGTTGAAGCTAAAAAAATTCTTCTTAAAATAAGCAACTGAAGCTGAATTTTTTTAAATAAGCAATCATTTGTTAAGCAAGCGTCTTTAAAAATTGCCTCATATACAAGGTGGGACAAAAGTAGCCATTTTGCTGTATTTTTTAAATGAAAAATAAATAAATTTGTCTTGACACCTAAGTAAGGAGAATATCGAACGGCTAGTCCATCCGCATTCTTGGGCCGCAACTTCTCTAATAACATTGATTTGGTATACACTGCATGTATCGGGTAACCTACGAACCACATAAACTTCCAGTTTTTTACAGTGTAGCCCATTCCCTAGCTGGGAAGTGTATGCTTTAGTTTTTTGTCAAACTGACCGCCGTTTTCATATAGCTCCGTTAGTGTTAGCCAACTGCTATTACTTCCACACAAACTGACGGAAAAAGACAATTCTGCCAGTAGTTGGTACACAATTGGAAATAGAGAAAAATGTTTGTCAGCAACCATTATAATAATAAAAACAATATTTTTTACTGAATTTTTCAAAAATAATATTCTGAGTTTCGAGTCGATTTGAATTGGACAGCATTTACTTGGATTCATACCAGTAATACTGATATTCTATCTTCAAATACTTCCGTTGATACGAAGTATATTTTTTTAATTTACAAATTGAAATGTTTTTTTTTTCGGAAAAAATAAATTTCTATAAATGATATTTCCATATATATGTCGACACGGGAAATTAATAGTGTAAACAGACAATAAATAAAAAATAAACAGCTGTTGCCAAAAATCACAAAAATTAAAATCGAGACCTAATTTTAATGATTGTTTACATAAATACACAAAATTAATATTTATATAGCAAAAACTGAATTTTGTCAGTCTCCACTGCAAGTTAAGCAGCCTTTACATTACCCGATACAGTCGTGGAATCTGTCAAAAAATGGCAGGTCGCGTGAAATGTCGCATGGTGTAAACAGAAGCACACGATTTCGGGAGAGAATCGCCCGTAAATTCGTTTGATTTTTTCATGTTTTGAAATTTGTCAAAAACTCCACACATTTTATACGATTAGAGTTATATTTCACAGAGCAAGAAAACGAAAGGGAGAACATAGTATAAGCTAAAATTAAAACCGCGTGTTAGGTGTTTTTTTAATTTCGTACAATTATTGTGTGATAAGTGTAAATGCGTGGATCGTTTCTCACATTCGATGCGATTTTTTAAAAGTGGGAGAAGAATCAAGCGGTTTATCTCACCAAAAATCGTTTTACACAATCGCATAATGTAAAGGCTGCTTATGAACATCCCTGTGTAGCAAATAAATGTCAAAAATTACATTTCATTTACACTTCAAAGTGTGTACTAACGAAACGAAAAGTTCACTAGCAAATTTTGAAAACGGAGATTCAGAAATAACAATTTATCATTTTTGCTTGTTATTATTAGGGTGTGTTGATTAGTCAGATTTAAAATAAAATCATTTTCCTACCACATACATACGAGTACATATTATGATATGCATAATACGAGCGAGTACTCTATGGAAAGTATTTATTTTAATTTCGGACACATTTTGCTGTTGATTAAAAATGTTGATGTTGTTGGTTTTACTTTTTTTACTTCTATCAACCCCAAACCGCAAACTTCCGTCCTGAGGTTAGAGTATAGGGTCGGTCGGTCGGAGATCATTTCACGTTCAACGTTCCAGTGACTAAAGCACAATGAAACATACAAAACGTAGACGTCGATTATTACTTCATACGCCAGTTTGTATTTTTAAAACGAGCCAGGATGCAAAGATTATTCAAGTTTGTTATATTTAGTTTACGTTTGGAGTTCTATTTATGTGTATACCCTACACCACCACACACTGGTTGTGGTAACAGTCATCGGACCGAGAATCACATGAAGCTATGGTCCGTAAGAGTGGTGTGGAATTTAATTTAAATGAAATTTGTCACAATTTTGTTAATAAATATATCATTAATTGCTTTACTCTATTTAGAATCAGAGAAATGATTTTCCCAACTCCACAATCCAGTTCAGAACCTGCCATTTATACCTCAGTCTCATATCCGACAAATTGGTCGGACCCAGTCCTCCCCCTCTCCTTGTGGAGAATTTAACGTCGGCATTATGAACGTCATCTATAGTCGGATGGTGTTCGGAGAAATACCTTATGTTCTGTTTTTCCGGTAACAGGCAATCGAGATAATAGCCTTGTTACAAATGTCACTGACGTTTATAAATCGACCTTATGTCATTTCAGCTAGATTTCCCATGCAGTGTGGCAAGGTTATAAGCAGCCTTTACATTTTGCGATACAGTCGCGCGACGCGTGAATAGTCGCAAGTGCAAATAAAGCCACACGATTTCGATAGAGGATCGCATGTAAATTATGCCAGTCTGTTCAACTTTTAGCTTTTTTTGAAATTTGTCAAAGTAAAAGCCTTTTTACACTGCATCAATCGATTTCAGCTCAATCAAGGTCGCTTTACAAATGTCAAATTTGTATGGGATATGACATTTGCAAATCGACCCTATAACATTTCAGCTATATTTCGCATGCAGTGTGGCAAGGCTATAAGCAAAAATTAAAACCGCGCGTTAAATGTTTTTATTTTTTTTTTTAATTTAATTTGTATTAATTTCTCATAACGAGAAAATGAGAATAAACTAAAAGCCTTTTTACACAGCATCAATCGATTTCAGCTCAATCATGATCGCTTTGTAAATGTTAAATTTGTATGGGATATGACATTTGCAAATCGACCTTATGTCATTTCGGCTATATTTCGCATGCAGTGTGGCAAGGCTATAGGCAAAAAATAAAACCGCGTGTTAAATGTTTTTTTTTTAATTTAATTTGTTTTAATTTCGAATTATTATTGTGTGATAAGTGTAAATGCGGGAAACTATTTTCGAAACGATTTTTGGAAAGTGGAAGAGGAATCATGCGATTTCTCTCACCAAAAATCGTTTTACACAATCGCGTAGTGTAAAGGCTGCTTCACATCATCATCTTACAACATCTCTTAGAATTCTTAGAATTATATAGAGAACGCAAAAGAAACGTAACACGACAAGCCTTAAGAAGGATACATTTTCATTTACTCCTACTACTAAATGGGCATAAACAAACGCCCTCGCACACACACAGAATCATGAATGGATTCAAAATGGAAGCACAATTTTCGGTGGGAAACCAACCATCCACTACTCTACGGCTTAAGGGTTTACACGGGACAACCGTAAATGCGCAATTGGGAAATATCCCTGAAAAGGGATTTCAGGGTAAATTGAAAGATTCCGAATTAATTTGCAAAGATACGTTTTCTGTTTTGGGGAAAATTTTCCTTTCACTTGATCTCGCTGCAAACACTCTCTGCTCTAATGGACGCACGGACGGACGGACGAATGAATACATTTCCGGTTCATGGAGGGAAATCATTAAAAAACGAATTGTCGGCTAACGTCGAAATATGTTCTAAATATATAAATTACAACCCTCCTATGTATGTGATATAACCAGGCGAGGGGAAACACACGCCAAACTCTTTGTCGAAAATATGTACATAGTTCACGTCGTCGTTGTTGTTGTCCAGCCGCCTGTTATTGTTCGAATCCAATCATTCATCCAAACAGCCAACCAGGCAGCCAGCCATCCATCTATCCATCACAACCCCCAGAGAAGAGGGTTCTACGGTTGGCAGCAGCAACTGACTCAATATCCTGTGCCCAACAACCAACAACACCAGGTGGTTGGCGTATAAACCAGCACAGAGCAGCACACAACAGGAGTGGAAACCTAATCACAATGGTCCTGTCTGATAAGGATGTAGAACAGCGTTCAATACAACAACTGCAACAAAAACAAAACAGCAAAACAATTGACGGTGCTGTGCACATGGTAGACGAAACGCACCATAACAATAGAGTCGTCTCCCCTTTTTCGGTGTAAGGATACCGCATCACTGTGTGCGTGTGTGTGTGTTTGCGACTTCGTCCTTTAGTTGGAATTGTGCGTGTTTTGGACAATTCAAGTTACATTTTTTCAAGGGTAGCAGCCAGCAGCCGAATATAGCCGCAGGCAGCCACAACAACAACAGCAACGACAGCAGCAGCAGCAAACACCAGACATACCCGAAAATATATTAATTTTCATGTCCTCGTACACACGCTGCTGCTCATGGCCAAACGCAACGAAACCAGGGTCATATGGAAAAAATATTGTCAAGGACTTGGAACAAAATAGGTAATCAACCCCTAAATGAGCATTTTGTTGTTGTTGTTGTTGCTGTTGGCTGTCGTTCGCGTTCGTTTCATAATCAGGATGCGTGTAGTATGATGTCTCAGCACGATTTCGTTCATTGAACGTAAAGGGAAAGAGAGAGAGAGCGCGAGAGAAAGCCCGAACAAAGAGTGTGAGTTATTCAAAAAAGACTTAACGGCGATCCCCCTCGCTGGTGTGCTTTTTCCACCCCTAGCGTAAAGAATAAGTTCATTAGTCCCTGAAAATGGGTAGAGGTAACGTTAAACGGCGATTCTTTTTCCATGAAAACTTTTCGTTGGAAAGTAATTTGTTATTCATCGGCAGTGTATCTGTGAAATGATAATGATATATTTTTTCATATAAAAACTATTCGCTGCACCAGGCCAAAGGCTGAGCGCTCAAAACACAATTCGATTAGAACAATCTGCACTAAACAATATTTGGTTCGGTCGAATGGAGACCGCTTTTGTTGTCAACCCTTCTATTCATCCTTATAAAATGCCATGATCAAAACGTTTGCAAAGACCTCGTTCGATTACGATATTAACATATATGATTTGCATAAGATATCGCTAAGAAGTGTTCACAACTAGATTTGTCGAAAAAATCGACAACAAAAATCGGTTTTTGTTCTCACAGAACTAGGCGTTTGAGAACTTCATTCTATAGTCTTTTGTATGGGATTTGACATTCGTATATCGACCTTATGTCATTTCAGCTAGATTTCGCATGCAGTCTGAAAAGACTGTTAATAACAGAACAAACGTTTTACGACTGTTGAACTATTAATTGCGAATTTATAGAAACCGATGAAGCAATAGGCATGTTCAATTGGGCTTACTTGTTTAATATTTGTATGACATTTACTCGCTTAACAAGAAAGTAGCTTACTACTCTATTAGTTAGCGAGTAAGGTGGTGCCATACTTTTATCTCTGATTTATTTAAATAAAGCCAACGGATATAAATGTTGCCACCTTATCAAGTATCTTAATTGTAAGTTAGTAAACCCAAATTTCTAATTTCTCGCAAGGTTTTTTTTTCAGTATAGGATTTGTGTAAGGCCCTATGTTCAACCTAGGAATTTCCATAATTTTCTCACTTTATCCTTAACATTTGTGCTATCTAATTTCTCGCAAGGTTTTTTTACAGTATAGTATTTGTGTAAGGCCCTATGCTCAACCTAGGAATTTCCATAATTTCCACACTATATACTTAACATTTGTACTATCGTAGTACGTTAACGAAAAATTCGAATAGGTGGTGCTGTGTTGTTTTAATTTCAAATGTTGCCTCATCAAATTCTCACAAGTTTAATTTTTGGTACCAAGTTACTGTAATTTTTAATATCATTATCCTATTAAGTAAAGATTTCTCGGCCAGTATGCCTTTTTGGTTTATTTCCAGAAAATCTTTCATATTTTTATCTTGTGTACATTCAATAATAAACGAAACAGCTGAGCAGGCTACAGTGTTGCCACCACCATACTTACACAATTTTACCATTGATTGAGATTCAGCGATTTGATTGAATTTTCACCGTGTAAATTGGGCCTAACCGACAGAATATCGGAACGAAAATCTAATGTTCTCAGTTGGTCAATTTGCACTCTAAATCGATGCTACTATTTGAAGATGGTCTCCCAGCGCGATAATGTGGCTATTGACTGTCGCTGCGCGTGCATCTCCATGAATATCGTTTGGCTAGATGGCTCGATGACGCAGTCCAACGTAGACAATTTAAATCTTTCGATTGAAAGAATACAGCTCGACCTCTTCATATTATACTTTGGCCTGACTCATGTACTTAGGCCTGTCCAAATGATGTTCTGCCTTAGCTGAAGCTTGCATGTTGATAGGGGTGTACATTAGAGCGTACCAGGTTACAAGTAAAAAAAAAAGTTCGCCGTACACCTTCGAATATGAAGTATTATTGAAAGGTAGTTTCAAAAAAATTTTTTTTATTTTTTTATGCCGAACGTAGGGGTCGCGCTTTTACATTTTTCTATATAACTTCTGCATTTATAAACGGATTTTAAAGTGTGATACATCGATGTTTTTGTCCGATTTTTTTGTCTTTGAAGTCATTGAGCTCAAACATGATTCATGATTTTATGCGAGCTTTAATTTTCGATTATTAGAGTGGTACATTAGGGTAGTAGCAACTGAGAAATGATGGGTAAGTACCAGAAGGGGGTGCTTGAGCTCAATGACTTCAAAGACAAAAAAATCGGCCTCGTCGAGACAAAAACATCGATGTATCACACTTTAAAATCCGTTTATAAATACAAGTTATATAGAAAAATGTAAAAGCGCGACCCCTACGTTCGGCATAAAAAAATAAAAATTTTTTTTTTGAAACTACCTTTCAATAATACTTCATATTCGAAGGTGTACGGCGAACTTTTTTTTTGAGGTACGCCCTAGTGTACATATAGAAGCAAGTTCCGGTGGAATTGTGGGGTCTTTCCTACACTGGCGTTAACTTTACAGTTCCCTCAGATGTACCTATACCCAGGCACCCAAGTAAGGTGAATATCGAACTGCTTGTCCATCTCCTGAAGAGATTCGCGGCAGTCTTGGGCTGTTCTTGCATTTAGGGTGACCATTTCCATGAATCTGATGGCAGCCTTTGTTTGTTAACTTTGGCATCTGGGTTTGTAAATATCCGATCATTCATACAAATGACAAAAAGTTCTTACTTCTCCTGGGACAAACAAGAACTTTGACACATTTACACTGTTCGTACAGAAACTTTTCACGTCTAAGTAGGCTGACACACGTGGATCTTGTCTGATTGCATGGCAAATCTGACGCCATTGTCTGAACGCTTTCGATCTGACAGCAAACTTGCATGTCTGGTTAAACACACTTTCGTTGAAGTAAATGACTTCATTCCAATCAAGAAAATGTTTTCGATCATTTCAGTCGCAGAATCTGGGATAATCCGCATAGTCTACCCAAGGATCGGCTTATCAATTTCCATGTTTTTTGATCAATTCTGCAAGTGTTGCTGGCAAAATAATAGATGACCTTCTGACACTGAGACTGTCGAACTTGAGGCACGCAGTTAAGAAATATTGCCAAATCAACTGAATAGCCATTTCATACTGCATGCGAAATCTAGTTGAAATAACATAGGACTGATTTACAAATGTCAGAACCCATACAAATTTGACATTTGATAATCAACCTAATGACATTTCAGACTGCAGACGAAATCTAGCTGAAATGACATAAGGTCGATTTACAAATGTCAGGTCCCATGCAGTGTGAAAAGGCTATAAAGCAAATATCATCGGTATTTGTGGAACCGACGTCTCAGATTCGTCCAACCAGAAATACTTAATTGTTATAAGACCATTTGACACATTTCCCTCATGTCCTTCCCCCTTCTCCACACAAGGATCAAACTGCACATGATCGAGTTTTTGACGCTGTAAAAAATTTTTAATTGGAAAAATTTCACCATTTGTTAGGACCCCTTTTCTTCTTGTTACATGCTGCTATGCAGCCAACCCAGACGCCGCAGATCGAGCCATCTGGCGTTAATTCTTCCATTTTTATATCGCTTCTTGCTATCCCCCCTTACGAAAAAAACGACAAAATGTTTCACACAAAAAAAACTAAAAGTTTTTCAGAAATTTCCTGTCATTATCCCAACCAAACAACAGAATACAGCTGTCGATTTTCAGAGCCAGCACGCCAACCCTCAATAACAACAAAAGCAAAAAGCAGCAGCCACAGCCGTATAGAAGCGAACCTATCGAATGAATAAATACCCTTAAAGGGAATTGGTAAAAAGAAGGAACCCTGGAACCCCCTCTCGATATTTGTTTGATTGTATAGCTTATGGCAAACCTTTGTTGCTCCCTTTTCCATACTCGCTCGCTCGCTCTCTCTCTCCCTCGTTCGTTCGTTTTCGTTGCTGCTTTTTGTCGAGGGAGTCTTTGACAATTATGTCCTTTTTGTGTATTTTCCTTTTCCACACACGCCACACAAAACAACAAACACACATAGTGGAGTGTTGAGGGGTTCATTCTCTTTTGCCGGTCCGATGTTGCTCTTCTTGGCCGTTCTACAAAAAGAAAAGACAACAACAACAGCAACAGGGACGGCGACGACGGCAATGAAACCTAAAGCACACAAGATCGATAAAAATATACTGCAACACTAAAACACATACATACGGACTTAAGTATGTTTGGTTGGACAAACGAGCAAACACAGGAAGAAGAACCCACACCTCGTCATGCCAGAAGAGTGATGAAGGAGTGCGATGTGGTGGAAGCGGGAGAAATTGAAAACTCAATACGAACGATGATGACGATGATGATGTTTGCCAAAGTCGTAACGATGAGTACTTTGAGTTTTGTGCAACATGAGTAGGCTACAGTGGGCCAAAAATGATATCACATTTTCCGGTCTACGGAAATTAGAAGGAGTATTTTAAGGTCGAAAACCAAAAATTCCGAACTCCTATCACTCAAAAATAAAGAGTGATTTTTTTGAGGTTAGGATTTTCATGCATTAGTATTTGACAGATCACGTGGGATTTCAGACATGGTGTCAAAGAGAAAGATGCTCAGTATGCTTTGACATTTCATCATGAATCGTCTTACAAACGAACAACGCTTGCAAATTATTGAATTTTATTATCAAAATGCGTGCTCTGTTAAGAAAGTTCATTGCGCGCTTCCATTTTATGGTCAGTTTAATCGACCTACTGAAGCGGCTATTCGGGCTATTGTGACTAAATTTCGCACCAAATTTACATTGTTGGACATTAAACCACCAACACGCTTACGTAGAGTGCGAACTGAAGAAAATATCGCAGCTATATCGGCCAGTGTTAATGATGACCACCAATTTTCGATTCGTCGCCGTTCGCACCAATTGGGTCTCTGTTACTCAAAAACGTGGAAATGCCAAAATTGGACTAAGCGGATGGACCACCTAAGACGCAGCCGCGGTCAACATTTAAATGAAATTATCTTCAAAAAGTAAATGTCATGGACCAATCTAACGTTTCAAATAAAGAACCGATGAGATTTTGCAAATTTTATGCGTTTTTTAAAAAAAAAAGTTATCAAGCTCTTAAAAAATCACCCTTTAGTTAGTACAGCAGGCCTGCTCGATTGGGCTTACTAGCTTAAAATTAAGAGACTTGATAAGGTGGCAACACTTTTATCCATTGGTTTTATTTAAATAAATCAGAGGTAACAAGTAAGGAAAGGCCAAAGTCGGGCGGGGCCGACTATATGATACACTCCACTTTCTATCGGAATGCAATTCAATTCAGTAAAAAAGTGAAAACGGGAAAAATTTTTTGTACTTTTCCTAATCACAGGCTAATATGACCTGGTCAAATTTGTCAAATCGAGAAAAATATTTGTATCGGGGCCATATCCAAACATGGAATGAAGTAACTAACTTTCACATAAGTTCTTCCAGTTGAAGTATAACGTGTTATGTTCAATTTTAAGAAATTCTCTGCAAATACGCGGTTTCTGGGGGGAAGTCAATCAGGGAGCGAAATTTGTATGAGAGCTATATATAAATCTGAACCGATGTGACCCATTTTCATCATGGGTGTTCTATTTAGTTGAAATATAAGATATTTTGCGTGATTTGAAGAAGATTTGTTAAAATATGTGCAGAGCAGAAAAAGTCAAATCGGGAGCGAAATTTGAATGGGAGCTATATATAAATCTGAACCGATCTAACATATTTTTACCACAGGTGTTTCTAGTTGAACTATAAGATGTTTTGCCAATTTTGAAGAAAATCTGTTGAAATATGTGGTATCTAGAGTGAAGTGTCAAATCGAGAGTGAAATTCGTATGGGGGCTATATCTAAATCTGAACCGATTTTCTTCAAATTAAATAGCGTTCGTCCTTGTCCCGAAAAACTTCGTCTAAAATTGCGACCTGTATCGTGATTACAACAATAGATGGACAGACGGACATTGCTAAATCGATTAATTAACAATGGGTCTATCCCCCATCCTTTTGCGTGTTACAAACAAATGCACAGATATAATACTCTCGTTGAGTGTATAAAAATCTGGCACCACCTTACTCGCTACTTTCTTGTTAAGCGAGTAAATTTCATACAAATATTAAGTTAATAAGCCCAATCGAACAGGCCTAGCATTTATCGCTAGACACATCAAATATTTCGAGCAAAATTGTGTTGCCCATAATCTTGCAGTTTATCCACAAATTCCAAAGATTATGCAATGTGTCGTTTTGTACAAATATTTTGTTCGTCTTATAGGCCTGTCAGACGGCAGGGAAAATCTAGTTTATTTAGATTTCGAGCCAAATAGACCTCAAATCTAGTACTTTTTCCATACAAAATTTAAAATATCATCGAAATCTAATATTTAGACACGCAAAAATAAGAACAATTTATGGTTATGTGTTTAAACTAGGTCTGTTCGATTGGGCTTATTAAATCCTGTCCACATATCTATTACTTAGTTTTTTTCGTCTTCTAGGGATGAAAAACGGTCAATGGGTCCATAAAGAGGATCACCATCAAAATGGAAATATTTTTAAAAAGTGCATTGCATAATAGGATGGAAGAAAGCACAGGAGTATATAGCGAACGGTTGGACAAGAGCAAACTATAATAATAGTATTGTATTTTTTTTCTACAAAAATATAAATTGACGAATTTTGTTCTGTTTCAGACGGATAGGATAGTCTTCACTGCAGTTTCGTTTTTTTCTTATCTTATTCGAATGGAAATCAACACACATTTTAGAGTTAAATTTAATTTTTCTTTATTAAAGTTTTCCATTGCGGCTGTTGTGGCTATTGATTGCATTTTACATTGTTTACAAACAATCGTTTGTCAAACTAAATCGACCAAATGTCAAAAGGGTTGATTTCAACAATTCGATTTCACAAGAAATCAACTTGATTTCATGCAGTGTGACAAGGATATTAAGCCATTCAAGGTTATACCTACTCAAACTTAAAGGCCTTTTTACACACTCATGTGTTAAGCAAAATGTGAGATAATACATTTTACGTACTCTGCTGTTGCCCCAGAAATACAATATTTTGTGCGAAGCTGTATTTTGCGCAAATATTTTCTGTGTGTAAAAATCTTTTTGCGTGTATAAATTGCAGTGTCATTGAATTCTATCGCAACTGTCTCTCTTTCGAATGCTGTGATTTTATTACGAAATTTTCTCATCTGTAAATTTTAATGCCAAAAACATACATCGAACTATTAGATCAATTGTGGCCCACTGTAGCAGCTCATTGTAATACGAACATGTTGTGTTGCAAAAGAATGGCACGGGTTACCGAAAAATAAAACAACACTGAAATGATGGATAGTTCGATTTATACAAGCAAGCGATGAAGAGGGAGAGAGGGAAAAACATCAGTAGCAACAACAATCAAGGAGAATATGATGTAAAATAACTAGAAACACAACAACAACTGCTATTGCTGGCTTCGGACGGATGAATGGATAATGCCGTTGCTTTCGTGCAGAAAGAACTACTTTCTGTATATCGTTGTTGTTGTTGGTGGTGGTACTGTTGCCAGTGGAGGAAAATAATCCAAACAACAACAGCAAAGTAGGCACACACACCATGCATTTTGCGCGTTCGTTCGTTCGTCGTCGGTCGCTACTTCCATACCACGCCGCACCGCCATCGTCAGTACACAATTTCCTTTGTTCCAGAACCAAAATGCAAACATACACGCGGCGATTTCATATTTCCAAACAGGGGGGATCATCGTCATCATCATAGCCGCCATCGTTCTCGTACCTCAAACCAGACCTCATTCTTTCTTTTTTTTTGCATTCACTTTAAGGGCGCATGAGCAATAAAACGACCACAAGCGACAGAGTGGTACCCACTTCTTTCGTTGGTATTGCCACAGTTCGAGTCAGAGTTGCCATATGACAGAACTAAAGCTACTGAACACTTGCAGAAAATTTCCTAGATCTAAATGAAAATCCTTTTTACACTCTCAGGTGTTACCCAACAAATTCAAAATGTTGTGTAAAACGGCGTGGACTTTTTCAGACTGCATGCGAAAGGTCGATTTATAAATGTCAAAATTGTATGGGATCAGATCGATCTTATGTCATTTCATCAGCTCAATTCGCTTGTAGTGTGTAAAGGCTATAGAAGAATCTCCTGTTTATAGTCTTGTCACACTGCATGCGAAAACTAACTGACATGACATAAGGTCGATTTACAAATGTCAGAGCCCAATCAAATTTGACATTTGAAAATCGACCTTATGTCATTTCTGCTAGGCATGCAGTGCGACAAGGCTATTAGACTCTCTGGTGTTGCCCCGAAAATACAAAATTTTGCGTAAATCGGCGTTTCAGTCTGCATGCGATATCGAGCTTAACTCGATTATTAATGTCAAATTTGTATGGGATCTGACATTTGTATATCGACCTTGGTCGATTTCGCATGCTGTCTGCAAAGGCTATAAAAGAAAATCCTGTTTACACTCTCTGGTGTTGCTCTACAAACACAAAATTTTGCGTAAAGCGGCGTTTCAGACCGCATACGAAATCGAGCTTAGTTCGATTGTTAATGAAATTTGTATGCGATCTGACCTTGACCGATTTGAGCTTGATTTTGCATACATTTTGAAAAGGCTTTTAGAAACTAGTTGCATTATTATCACTGGGGCTGCAATGCATTATTTCACCAAAACATAACTGTTCATTTCTGGAGAATATGACAACCCTCGTTCGAGTTCGTGCACACAAATATCATGCATCATGCCGAATAGAGAAAAACGTAGATGGATGATGTGTTTCTGTCCTGAAGAGTAGAAAGGGGTCGCGATGGTCGCTGTTCGAAAATATCAGCGTACGTTTTCATCATCGACATAAGAATGACATGATGACGATTGTGTCCTAAAACGAACCCCCAGCCGCAGACAGAACGGAACATGGAAATGCGAACAAACAACATCACTTTTTCATCATAGGCCTTGTGTGTTGTGTTTGCATAGAGATATACAAAAACGGTGCCGCCGTTGAGCGAGTGTCGTATCAAAGAGATGCGATGAGAGAGAGAGTTGAATTCATAGCAAATCGAGGGCGGCCAGAGCGGAGAGATGCATATGGATAGATGGATGGGTGTGTGTGTGCCTACGAACCCGAACTAATGTAACATATTTACTAGTGCCGAGTACTTATGTTATGCTCGGTTATTTATCGTGTGCTTCGGCGTTTGTGCGTGTGTGTTTGCGAGTAGAGATGTATTTATATGTTTCCAAGTTCATTTCAATTCTGGAGGGTTTTTCATGATATGCTCTGTAACGAGGGTTGTGTATATAGGATCGGAATATTTGATATTTCATTTGACATACAGTGTATCACAACGGAAGCGTAAAAAAATAATTTAATAAGAATAATCAGCAAATGCGTCTTAAATTCGGCAAGGAACGTAAGAAAGATCCACCAAGCAAGTAATTTTTGCGGTCGAGTCTAAATTTTTCATGTTCGGCTCGGATGGTCAAACATATTTCTGGTGTAATAGCCTTTTCAGACTTCTTGGGAAATCAAGTGATTTTAGCCCAAGGTCGATTTACAAATGTCAAATTGATTTGACATTTACATGTATATATATATATATATTTCCAACCAAACGACCTGTGATCATGGTTATATTTTACGCGGCAAGCAAAGGAAATGAGGAATAAAATAAGAAGGAATTAATCAATTTTTAACATTTTGCATTAGTATTGTGTAGTAAGTGTAAATGTTACATACGACTTTTTTTTGAAAGTGGGAAAATAATCATGCGGGCAAGAGATGATATCCGATGTCGCAAGATCTGAATATATTTTTAGGAAGAGTACGTTAAAATAAGAAAAAGTTATCTACGTGTTATCGATAAATCGCTTAGTTAGAGTTGTCGCAGGTAAAAATTTGGAAAAATGTGGCAAAAAATTCGAAGTTTTATTTTTTTTTTGCTCATTTGAAAAAGGGAACATTCTCGATAAATTTCGATATTGTACAATGTTCCCGTAAAATACAGACCCACCGAATGTGAAAAAATTAAATTAATCAACAAAAGCAAAATTCAGTATTCAGCAGGCAACGCAATTGTATAAAATCATTATCGGTGCATTCGTGGAAACCTTTAAAATGCGCAGGCGAAAAATTATTAAAAAAAAATCGTGGGATTTAAAAAAATCTTTAAAGTGCATGCAATATTATTTTTGTTATTGAAATCCTCTGAAGAAATAATCTTTATAGAATTTCCACAATCGATAACTATGGAAATTATCGGTTGTTAATGAAGTTATCGGTAACTACTTCCTTCTAATTTTCGATTTTGAACAAATTTTCGAACAAAAAAATATTTTATTTCAAACTTTAACGTCCGATAATTCAAACCAATTTTATCTTATTTTGAGATCTCTATCCATATATGTAGTCAGATCTTTGGGTCTCGGATATCATACGCTCCCCATTATGCGATTTCTCTCACCAACCATCGCGTAATGTAAAGGCTGCTTAAAAACGTTTAAACATTTTCCCGTTCTGCAAAATTAAATTAGTTGAGGCCCAGTTATTATTTTGAAATATTAACATTGGAAATCGAGCATTGGAGTATATTTTACAAATTAGTCCAAAGTTTACTATTTTCCGATTTAAAAGAAAAGTGAAGTTTTTCCTTTTTTAGTCCTTACCTAATTTCAAACTCAAAAATGTTATTGAATTTTGGTCGATGGCATTTGATCGCGATCCACTGTGCTTCGGCGCAAGAGCTGACCTCAACTGATCATGCAACCCCCATTCTCCACGATACCAATCAAAAAACAAACCACACACTAAATAAAAAAGAGTGCTAATCTCTTAACTAAAATAGACGCCCTCCTTTTCTTAAAAGTTCACCCTAACTGAACAGCCAAGCTTCGTTTTGAAAAAAAAAAAAACGAAAAACTAAAATGCACTAAAACCGAACACACACACGAGCCATTTCAAACTCATCTTGGGGTGGTGATAACTCGTGGTCGGCTGCCCCTCCGTGTCTGATGTTCGTTAACTGACTCAGCTTGTTCCAGTGAGTGAGTGAATGACGGACTATCTTTAGTGCCTCATTCGCCGATGTTCTATTGTTGTCATTGTTGTTGGTTGGTTTTAGCCTTGTGTGCTTTTTCCACCGCGCACACAAATTAAGGGTGGTGGCTTGGCTTATTCATACTTTTTCCTTTTTCTTTGTATAGTTCGAAGGTAAAGCCAACAGCAGTACAACTACAACATCACCGTCACCGTCAGTCAATCCACCTCTTCCTACTAAAAATAAAATCGTTCGATGCCCTCCTTCTCCTCCTTTGTTGTGCTAACAAAGCCTGTCGACTGTGGTTGTAGTTGTTGTTGGGATGGGATAATAAAAGGATCATTTTGCATTTTTGCGCGCAGCATATGTTAAATACAATCCCTCTCTCTCTGTGCCTTACTCTGTGCATAAACTCACCTACACACTTACCTAGAGTAGATGGATGCAAGTGTGGGTATTGTATCTGTGTTTTAGTCCGCTCGCGTGCATGTGTGTGTGTATGAGGGACTTGCGAGGGTTCAGTTCACCACCTATGTTTCCTCTTTCCTTGCTGACGTTCATAACATAACACTGAGATCCTGTGTGCGTGCCGAATACTCTCTCTCTCTCAATCACTGTCTCTCCTTGCAACTCTACCTCTCCTGACAATCGCATTGTCTGTGCCTCTTTTGCTCTGTGTGTGTACTTTTTGCAACTTAAGTTTTCTTCTTCTTCCCGATTTTCACCAACATGCAGAGCAGCAGACACCGCACACAGGATGTTAGTTCGGGGAAAAAGCATAATAATGATGATGATGTTGCCATTGCCATCGCTGGTGCTGTTGATGATGATGATGGAAATTTGTCCAAGTACAGTTAGAGACAAAACACTGAATTGTTGTACTACTGCTGCTGCCTGAAATTCGCAGTAAAGTTTTGTGTTGGCTACCGCCGCCTGTGAGGGTTGTTTGTTGTCATTTTCGGGGAGTTCCTTGCGTTGGCTGTTTGAGTTGTATCTGAGCGAGTGTGTGTGCATATGTACTACGTTTTGTTGGGCAGGAGTTAGACTAGAGATCCGTTTGGTCGGTGTTGTTGGCGCTGTGTGTATGAGTTCTGTGGTGTGTATGTATACATCGATGTCCTGTGTGACGATGATTCATCGATATCCTGGAAAATATGTTCGCTTGTCAGCTTGTTATTTTACCTTTTTCATGTACGTACCTATAAGTGTATGGGAAATGTTGTATTAAATTCCCCGGAGGATCCCTAATCACCTGCTTATAGCCTTTTCACACTGCTGGAGAAATTAATCGATTTCTGCTTGAAATGGCATAAGGCCGATTTACAGATGTCAAATTTGTATGGGATCTAACATTTGTAAATCGACCTTATGTTTTTTTTCATCGGACTAAAAGCGCTCTTCACACATAATGATTTATTGTACAACTTGGAATTCTAATATAGTTTTGTGAAGGATTTTCAGATACAAATATTGTATCTGTCAATGTATAAATCGTTTGACTTGTAGGTTAGTCTAAACGGGCCTTTTCAGACTGCATGCGAAATCAATCGATTTTACCTCAAATTTCAGATCCCATACAAATTTGACATTTGAAAATTAACATCATGTCATTTCAAGCTGAAATCGATAAATTTCGCATGCAGTCTGAAAAGGCCCGTTTAGACTAACCTACAAGTCAAACGATATATACATTGACAGATACAATATTTGTATCTGAAAATCCTTCACAAAACTATATTAGGATTCCAAGTTGTACAATAAATCATTATTGGGGACAGCGCTTTTAGTCACTTTACTAAGCGAGATATCGATTACATGCCGACCATCTTTTCTTATTTTGGAGCTCTTTCTAAAAAGGTATGATGATCTACGGGCTTCGGATATCATACTATTTTTCGAGAAAGCAAACACTTGCAACAACTTGCAGCTTCCAGATTTCCGTGAGGAAATACATATGTATGTAGCTATTAGACTTGTTTCTTTTAAAGTGGCGATCTCTTAAAAAGCGTAGCACGACCGTCATCTGGTCAAAATGACAATTGACCTTTAGTACCACAACCTGTCATACCAATTGACGTCGTTCGGTTCGATGGCGTCAATCATTTTGGATGGATAGAAAAAATCTGACACCCAAGACGTTTGTTACAAATGCGATGCATCGTTTATGTGGTCAAATTGAGAAAAACCAACAAATTATAGCATCAAAATTATTTTTGATAATCTAACTTTTCACATTAAAAACACATTCGATAACTCGAAACTTATCGAAAATTTTACACGTTTTTTTCGCTTTTTGTCATTAAAAATAGTAAGAAATTTTAATTATAATTTTATAACGATTTTTTATTTTCATTTTCGATAACTAAGAAAGTTATTGAGAAATTTTATTTTATATTTTCCGTTTTTCTTTTTATTTTTACTAATTCTCGAGAAAGCAAATACTTCCAACAGCGTATCCAATATTCAGCGAATCTTCATTTATAGCTTCCAGATTTCAGTGAGGAAATATATAGCTGTGCACTGACAGTCATTGAAAATGCCGTGAGCAATCACTAACACTCTATAATCAACTGAGGTACGGCGTATCAGAGGCAAGTGGCCTGCCTATTCAATTTAGCAGCGTGTATTAGAGTATGACAAGTATAGCTTTAAGTTGTCAAGTTATACCTTCAATTCAAGTAGTATCGAAGTGAAAAAAGAAGTCTCAATAAAAATACTTTAAATATTAAATATTTTTGCGCAAATATCTTGGGTGATTAAAAAGGCCTTATGTAAAATATATTAAGTCGAAATTTTGCTCAAAATGTTTTTGCACAGATATTTGTTATGTCTAAACTGCTTATAAGACAGACTTATGGCCCTTCCAGACTGCATGCGAAATCAAGCGATTTCAGCTCAAGGTCGATTTTCAAATACCAAATTTGTACGCAAGTATTTTGGGAAAATTCAAAGTTCAATATTATTACACAGAAATTGGTAGTATTGTTGTACAAAAACAATTATCTACCTGAACTTAAAGTCCGTTTAAATATGGCGCTTATACACAAGATTTTCCAATCATAAAAACCACCTTTAACGTTGAATTTTGTACGACTACGTAGAACATGATAAATTCCCAGTATTATGATCCATTTTTGAGTCGGATAAATATTCTGAACCGATTTGGTGCGTTAAAGTTAATCTCTCAGTTGTAGACATATTGATGTTATTTTTATGAAATGAGTGAAACCGCGACTTTTTTAAATATTTTTTCTTTGAAGTGCACTTATATATGATTTCCACAATCGATAACTTTTGAATTACTAAGAGTACTAAGGCAGTTATCGGTAAATAAGAAAGTTTATAGAATTTTTTTCGTTTTCTTTTAATTTAAGTAAATTTTGCTTTAATTAAAAATACGAGTAATTTTTATAGGATTTCTACAATCGATAACTTTGAGATTATCGATCACTGAGGCAGTTATCGGTAAATAAAAAAAGTTATAGATTTTTGTTTATTTCCTTTTTTTTGAAACTCGAATGTTCAACTATGACGTCTGATAACTCGATTAGTTAGAGATATTTCCTATTTTCAAATATGTGACCATATTTTGTGGCCTCGTATATCATTTCAATTTTTAATGGTTCAAAAATCAACTTGTAGAACGAAATTTTTTTATTTATTTAAAAAAATGTCCGACTTAAAAAAAATCATTATATCGAGGGGCTGCTCGTATCGAATTCTTGCCTCAATGTTTCGAATTTTCCATCGCTGTCGAAATCTAAATGTGGAATTACGCATTTCTCCGCCCGCCAGCATTTGTTAACAAACCCTTTTACGAATTCTTCAATACCTATGTATGTAATACATATTTATGACGATCTTTGTTTGTTCCACATAAAACGTATCTTTCTCCTCCCCCAATTTTTCTTAAAACAATTCTGCTACGAAACTTCAAAACCAACAACAACAGCAAAAACATCATCGTTGGCTACATTATGTCCGCCCGCTCGACCAACCATCCCTCCAACAATCCATCTCCATACACATGTTCACATTTTTTCGATACGACGACACAAGCAGCCCAACAACAGCAACAACATAACGCATCGCAAAAACAGCGACGAAAAATAAAAACAAACCAAACGAAAATTTGAAAACAAAAAAACAGCAACCTACAAAAATTTTCTTAACGATCTCCCCTAATGATTTCAATAAATTTCAACTTCCCCCGCTTCGCACTTCTCTCCATACCGCTAACTGAGTAGTGAACACACAAAAAACTCTTCACTGTTGGAACGAACGAACGAACTTCCCACCAACACAGTCGGCCACTCACACAGGCATACTCTCCTCTCCACACACGGCGGCACGTCATCCACAACAAGCGAAAATCACAACACCACATGAATGTGTAAAAAAGGAGGGCTTTCATATGAAACAAAAGTTGTGTGTACGTGCGTTCGAGCGTATGTGTGTTGTTTTCCAGTTTTATATTTAACATATATTTCTGTGGAAAAAATAAATGATTTCAACTTATACATAACAACAACAAAACAACAACAACGACGACGACGACATCAGAAAAACTTAACAAGGGAGTTTTTTCTGCTGCTGCCACAGCCACTGCTGCCGATGTTGTTAATTTTAAACCATTCCAAACAACAACAACAAGAATTGTCGGTATGTATAACGACGACAACGGCTACGACAAATAAAACGAACATCGGTTGAAGCGAGAAGTGATATTGTCATATAAGAGCAAGAGGAAGTTTCCATAATGGAACACACACACACACATTCGCACTCACACACCCATCCATATGCATGCCTGATTTTGTAGGTAGAAAATGAATTTTTTGAAAGTTTCTTCTTCTTTTCGGCGATGTTGAAAATTGTATTTCGTACAAAACAAACACACACACGAAATTCAGGCTTTTCATATTAACCAACACTCTCTTTTGGGCTCTCCCAATTCTCCAAACACTCACTGTTCACTACTCACTCTCTCCCCCACCCCCTTGCAAAGTACTCTTTTATCCGTTGAACAATGCATGTATGTTTGAATGTTCGCTGAGTCTCATTATGTGGTGTTGGAAACGGCGTGTTTTTGTTGTTGTTGAAATGTGTATTTTTTGGCGCCCATTCCCTTTTTCCGTAGCTCTGCTTTTTTACTTTACTCTCTTTTCGATGAATACGCTAGCCGCGGGTGTGTGTGCCTGTGTGTGAGTGTAAAGTACATATTTGTAAATGAAGCATTACTGGTTTTAAGACTGTATGTGTGTATGTTTGTGGGTTTTTCTGTTTTTCTGATGTTGCTGCTGCAGTTGCCTGAGCGCGCTATTGTGCATGTGTGTGCATGCGTACGTGTGTGTGTGCGAGAGTTTTCTGTCTTCGTTTGTTGAGTCGTTTTTAATAATGTTGGCTCTTAGTTTTTCATAAGGCTTTCAACTGAACGGTACATTTTCGGTAAATTTCACAATTTTTAAAATTGGAGCCTTCGCAGTACTTTTTCTTTTCTTTCCCTCACTCTCTCTTCTGTTCCACTGGGCGCAGTGAAAAAAGAATAATGCCCACTTTATAACAAAACATTGCATTGCATAAAATCAACAATACGAGAACAAATTATTTAAAGTGTATTTAAAAACGGTAAATTTAATTTATTTTGCTAACAAAACTAAATGTTTTGTTTTTATTCCATGGGATTACAAATAAAGAGAGTGTATTATCTTTAAAGAGAGCATCAGTGAAAATATCATTTGGAGAGTGAGAGAATTGTGCTCTTTTGTTGTGAAAGAAAAGAGAGCGAGCTGTGTTTGTGTTGGAGTTCTTTTGTGGCGGAATTGAGTGCGCCGTTGTGAGTTGTGTGTCGTCGCTTTGATGAGGAAAAATAACGCTTTGTCGCTTAGTTGCGTTTGAGCTCTTGGAGCTTTTTGGTGTGTTTGCGCTTCTTTTTCTAAAAAAAAGAAATTTATAGAAATTTCACTTTTTTACATATTAAAACAACAATTTTCTTTACATACATATATAGATATATATATAATAAAACAACAACAACTACATTATACATAAATGTGAGTGTCTCCTTTCGGTGTGTATGTGAGAATTAAAATAAAATTAAAAGGAAAACGCAAGAAAAAAGTGAGCTCATTATGAAAAAGTTATGGATTTAAACGATAAAAAGCTCTTTCTCAAGAAAATAAACAAAAATTGATGTGAATTATTACAAAATAAAAACGAAAACTAAACAAAGCACAAATAATACTTGGAGAAATTTAAAATTTTTAAATTATTTTGCAAAACATTTGCATTGCATTGAAAAAAAATAAAAACAACTTCAGATTTATTCTGATAAACCTTTTGCCATGGAATATTTAAACGTGCTGCAGAAATTTTAAAGAAACCAATTGAATAATTTTCAATACCCGTCGAGTGTGTGTTGGCTGGCTGGCAGGCCTGGCTATGTATGCGCTTGTGTCTCTGAGTGTGTTTATGTGTGTGTGTATTACTTTGTGAAGTGTGTGCTATTTTTATAAATGAAAAACGTTCAGAAAAGAAAAAAGAAAGAAAACGAACGAAAAATGAAATTGAAGTCGTATGTGCTGTGCTGTGCGAGGGTATGCTTGAAGAATGTGAAAGAAAGAAAGATGGAAGAAGAAAAAAAAGAAGAAACCCACATAAAATACACATAACAGCGCCGCGCGCACACACATACATAATTATCAAGAAAATGAAAGAAACCAACAACAACGACGGCAACCAAACTCAACCGTACCAACAGTAACAACAACAACCAATCATTGTCAATATCGACAAAATCTTCGTTATCATTTTGTGGATTTCCCAAACCAAAGCTTCAATGTGAAAATGTTTTTTAAGTATTTTTTTAGAACGAGTGAGTTATAACGTCTCTTTATTATTGTACTGTACTTCTTCTATTTTATGCAAAACAATGTGGCAACTCTGTGGGTGGTTAGCGAACAATTTTCCGTATTTTCTTTTTGTTGTTCAATCAATGTAAGGCAACAAAATCTTTTCTCTAAAAATTTCGTGTTCAAGTCGTGGCATTACTTCGTTTTTCTCGCAGCAACATTATTTTCTTTTTGCTGTAGCTGTTTCTTCTTCCCCAGCTGCATAATATTGCCTTTTTTATGATTGTATTTTGTTAAATGGCGTCGTTTCATGGTAGTCTCTCGCTCTCTGCGGGGAAAAAGTAGTACTCTCTCCTTTTTGTATTTTTGTGGTTTGATGTGTCGCTTTTCCTCCTACCTATACAACTCGGTGAAATAACTTAAAAATCATAATTATGTTTTCAGTATGTTAAAAAAACAGTCACGATTAAAAAAGTCGACAGAATATAATAAGTTGTTCTAGGAATGACTTTAAGCTTTTAAAATATGATTAATGTTTTAGGGAAATTGTTGCTATGCTGTTGCAGTCTTCTCTTCTCAAATTGTCATTTCTTTAAGAGAAATTCATTTTCCGCCAATTTACTTGGAAACTCTTGTAAATCTCTTCAAAGTACTCTTTATTTTTACTTCACTTTTTTCCATCATTATCATTTGTTTTCTCTTACAATCGTTGGTGATAATTCTCTTTTGCGGTTATCACCCATTTTATGTTCCCTCTATTTATTATGATGATTTTCCCCGAGTAATTTTGTATATGTACTCGATTGAGTTTGGCTTTCCCCTACAGAAATCACACGCCTTCTCTTTCTTTATGTCTTGCCTTTCTCTTTTGCTCATATTGCGTTTAAAGGCCGCCAATTTGGTATATTTTCCTTCGGATTTCGCATTTGGTGAAATATGTGCACATCATACATCCCTTAACACCGATCTCTTCCCTTGCACCAACAACTCCCTCTCTGTGTAAGTGTTCTCTCTCTCTTTCTCACTCGTTTAGTTGTTGTGCCACTTTATCCCCCTCCCCGTTCCAGTGCTTCATTTTGAAATTCATTGTTTTCTCTGCTGGCTTCTTGTGAAATAAGTCTTCTTGTTATGGAACGAAACAAATTCTATACTACTTTATGTTGAATCCAGTTTAATTACTACTATTATTATTATTTCTTCTTCTGTGTTTGTTCTGTGTGTGTATTCTCTACCACCTCCTCGTTCTCTGTGCATAGATTAAAAACAGACTGAAGAAGAAAAAAAAAAAATAAAAATAAAGCGAAATACATAAATTATTTTTTTGCATTTATTTTTCATTACTCTCCTCGTTTTGTTGCTGTTGTCGTTGTGCTACTTGCTCTCGCCTGCTTTTTCGTGTTTTTTTTTTTGCAATACTTGAACTTGACCTTGAAATTACTGTGTTTTATTATTATTTTTCGTTGTGTTGTTTTTATTCTAACAACAAAAACAGCAAACGGCAGCAGCAGCAACAACAGCAAAGTATACTCTAAACAATAATTATCATAAAAAAATTATATTTTTTTCGTATAATTATTTAATTTTTATGATTCGCAGTGTTTCTTTTGAATTATTATTTTTTCGTTATTGTTGAGTTAGAGTTTGTACATACATATGTATGTAGTATTTGCATTAATGGTGTGCAATTCGCTAAATTTGCTGGAAACTTTGTGTGGTTGGCAGTGGTGTGTGATGTGGGCAATTTTTAATGGTGTTTTTCGGCAACAAGTTATTGTTCCTTTTTTTTTGCGGTGGAAATTTAACCTTTTTTGATGCATCGTTAGTCACATTTATTTAAAAAAAATAATTAATCTTTTTTTGTTATTACCTCGAGCGTTGAAATGCGACTTGGGTTATTTGCCAGTCCTGGAAATTAGGATTCCATGAAGAAATAATTAGAGCAGGTTCTTTTAATATAATTTGTTCCTTTTGGCACTGTTTGGAGAACGGCATAAAAAATCAATCACTTTCCTTTTTTAAAGACTGCGTTCCGCGGACATACATTTTCTCTTGTCCATTTATCTTGTTTCTTCTAAGATCCACCATAATTTCATCATTTTGCAAAAGGATTACATTTAGATATTAATTTTCTTTTATTTACTTTCCCTTTTGGTGCAATTGTCAAACTTTAGTGCACTTATTGCCAACCTAATGACTTTTTCTCGACTACACCGTTTATCGATTACTGTTAGTTTTCATAAGGAATGTTGGTGGTGGGGTTTATTTATAAAAGCAATGTTTTGCCGAAAGGTACAGATATTTGCTACAGAAAGACAGACGTACAGTCATGGGAAAATTATTGAAGTGCTAACAAAACGGGATTACTTAATTAAAACATCCTGATTATTGCAGACTCTTGAGCTATTAATACTCAGTTGACAGTCTTTGTGGATTCATCTCCAACCAACATGTTTGTATTTCCCGCTAACGTTTCTAAGGGTGGATAATATTTGAGATGTCGTTGCAATTTAACGTTCCAATTCTTACGACTTTTATGAAGGTTTAATGCAGAACGCTTCCTTTTCTCCCATAAACATTAAATTATATGTGCAAACATCTACTATACTATAAGAATATTCATAGTCATAAAAATTTGACCGAATTCCAAAAACCCCGATTTCTTTCAATCACAAAATACACGTCACATACCCGATTACCTTGGTACGGGTTATTAGTCTTGCGATAACTATTTCTTAAGACTTGCGCTAACCTTTATAGAATGATTTATATACACAGATTCTCTAAAAACAAAAACATTAATATAACAACTTTATATCAGGCAGAACATGTTTTTTTTTATTTGGCCACATAATTAAGAAAAATAAATTTATATGTATATATAAATGCCGCTATGAATAAAAAATAAGTACATACATACAGATAGATTATGACATGTAAAATAAACTGACAAGAGCACTGTTTTAAAAAGAATAAAAAAATTGGTGAAAATGTTCTAATAATCTAATACTAATATAAAATTAAATGATAGTCGATTAAGATCATTGTTTGTCAATATTATGGAGAATTATTTTTTTTTAATTAAAGGAAACGTTAAATTATTTCACATTTCCTAGGAATAGTTTACAATTTTTTAAACTACTTCACGGCGATTTTATAATTCTTTATAATTAACTTACATTCACACTTTTCTTGATCTTAAAATAAGATCAGTGTAAACACGCATTGTACAACATTAATCGATAGCATTATTTTGTGCAGTAGCAACCCTAATACCGTTTGACGTTGCCAACCTAATTAGAAGGAGGTTGTTGTGACAATTGTCATCACTGTCAGACTCTCAACAGACGCCACCAGTAGTTTTTCTTTTGTTGAGTGTCTTTTCATATATTCTCGTAAAAAATATCGATTTGTACTGTGTGATTATATCAATTAGTAAAGTTATCTGCACATTCCAATATTCTTGAAGGAATGTTTTGTTTTTCTTGTTTATACCACCACTTCTTTCTCCTCGCAAAAGTGAAAGACGACGTCTGACATAAGAAAACAACTGCTGAATGCTGATTTGTTATTAGGCGTTTCTCTGTAAAATCAGTGATCCAAAGTCTGTTTCTTGTAACAAATCTTTTTTTGTTGTATTATCTCGATATTTTGTGTAGATGTGGTTTTAGTTGCAGGAAAATGGTTTAACAGCCGCCACTAAAATTGTGTGCAATGCAAATATCATCGCCGTGACCCAAAGGACTTGCACGTGTTAGTAACATTGGGGACCTAAATAAAAAAGACTAGCTCTATTTAATTTTTCTACGTCTACCGAAGATTCATTATATAACTGGAGGTTAGTTAGCACTAGCATTATTAGATTACCTTTCACCTTTTTCGTCTCTTTTTATAGAATATTTTCATTGGAATTTTAAAATAATTAAATACGATTAACCCATTCGTTCCCACTGTACTCGCTTGAGTACAGAAAAACGGCCAAAACAACCGAACCACAATTTTCTTTGGGCTTTGGGTTAATGGGTTAAGTAACAGTTTGGATTTGTTTTTTAATAAGCTGCCGGCAGACATAAATTCATTCCGCCTGGGATGAATTAATTGTATACATCATGTACTATGGTTAGTCCTTAAATGTGTTTGTCCGTCATAATGTTAAATTAACATAAATAACTATCCAAACACGGAGTGATTCAGTTCGTTTCGAATATTTTCCATTCAAATGGTGACTGATAGTCCAAGGGGGGGACCACGCCCCACCTTGTGATGACTGCAAAAATACTCTTCGTTAGAAAGACAAACCAATTGCAGCAGTTCTGACGACAACGATGGTGCTGTGGTGTTGTTATGAAAAAGTGGATTTTTGTTGTTGAAATCATTATAACGGTGTTTTGTTTTTTGTAGCAACACAGAATGAATGAAATAATAAATTTCTTTATTGTTTGTACCTGTCTGGGGATTTGTAGTTGTTGTTTGAGGAGGAGATTGTTCAATCCTAATTTGAATAAATTTCCCATCAAATACTGTTACCTAATTGAGTTTTGTTTTATATAAAGCTTCCACGCTTTGAAATTAATTGAAATATTTTGCGTTTTTTGGATTTCTGGATGTTGTGTTGTGTGTGTGTGTGAATGTGTGAACGGAGTACAACCGTTATTGGTAGTCTTCATTAAATTATGGTCTGTCTTATTATAGATCAAGTAAGAGGTGTGTAGTGTATTTTCATACAAAAAAAAAAGAACACAACAGAATAGTTCTATGGAGTTGCCCTTTTGATTTGAATTTATTTTTGTTGGTTTGAGGAATTTCATAAATTCTGGTTTTTTGTTGTGTTTACTCAGTCACCAAGTTTTATTTATAGCATTGATGTGTCATTCAAACCTTTAAAGAGGTGGTTGGTCAGCAATTTGATTTATGTATGTTTTCAACATAATTTACTTGTTGGGAGTGGGTTAAATTAAATGTATTCCCTTTGTAAGTTGTCAAAGTTTTTTTTTTCAATTTTACTGTCATTATCTCATGTTGGAATTTTCAAACACTAACCGAAATTTTGTTTTATAAATAATTGAAAAGCGATTACTTAAATCCATTAAATATTGAAGGTATATGGGGATACTGAAACATTAAAATGTTTGAATTTGTTTGTTCTATATTAGTGATATCATCATCATGATGATCCATTGGCTCTATAAAAGCAAACAAATGTTTGAACAAAGTTTCAAAATGTTTGTTGAGTGTTGTAGTTTTCAGTGCACTTTGCAAAACTTTCATAAAAATTCGTTTTTAATGGGCATTTCAAGGTTATTTGAATTTTTAAAACTGATACCAATGGTCAGGGGGTGGAGGAGTTTTGTTTGTTTGATATGATCTTTGAATACCAATAAAAAACAAACAAATGTTTGGTGGCGACTTTCAAACACTAAAAAAACTGTTACCAAGGGGACGTGGACACCAAAATGTTTGTGGTTCTTTGTTGAATTAACTTCACTGATATGATCATTAAAAGTAAAAAGCAAACAAATGTTTGCTGATGGCTTTCAAACATTTTTTATAAATAAAATAAAAACAATTTTTTTGTAGTTATTGTTAATGATTCGGAACGTGACTAGGAATTTTGTGTGGAAATTATTCCTCCTCCCTCTTACCTTGCAATTTCAAAGATTTTTTAGAAGTGCAATTTTTTCAATATTCCACTTTCATTACAATCCTCTCTTGTTTATTAATAATTTTTTCCATATTGCTTTAAGTTTTTTTATGGGTACGTCGAAAATTCGATTAAAATACTGTTGATGCAAAATTGCCTTTAAATTCATTCAACCATACATCCCCCACATAGACAACAATTTGTGTTTTTGGGTAATTGTCGATCGATTTATCAAACTTTTCGATTTTTCACTTAAAGCAATTATTTTTTTTTAATATTCCCAATTGTGTAGAACAATTTCGAATATTTATAAATGCATATAGAGCTATTAAAGAAATTCAGATCTTGAAAAATTACAAATTTTATTGCATTTTTGAAGTTTTTTGCCAAAGTTTGAATTTTCGAATATTTTCACAAAAAAAATAATTTTCAACATTTCCCTTCGTAAAAATTACATTTGAAGTATGTTTGGCAAAGTATTTTAAATATTCGAAAATTCGGGTATTCAAATTTGGCCTATATTTTTTATCGGTTTTTCTAATGTTCGAATTTTCGAACATGACAATTTTTACATAAAACTTAAATTTTTAACATTGTCTTTTGTGTACATTACAATTGGTGCCTAGTTGGTCATGTTTTGGATATATTCGAAAATTAGAATATTAAAATTTTACCCAAAAAGTGTTTCATATTTGTTATATTTCTTGAAAAGAACAATTTGTATGTATTTTTTATCGGTTTTTCTAAAGTTCGAATTTTCGAACATGACAGTTTTCACATAAAATATAAATTTTTAACATTGTCCCTTGTGTATATTACATTTGAGGTATATTTGGTCTTGTTTTGGATATATTCGAAAATTCGAATATTAAAATTTTGACCTAGAAATACTTTATTTATGTTCTATTTCATGAAAAGAACAATTTGTATGCATTTTTATCTGTTTTTCTAAACTTCGAATTTTCGAACATGGCAATTTTCACATAAAACATATATTTATAACATTTTCCTTTGTATAAATTGCATTGGAACACCGTTTAGTCAAGTTTTTGTTATATTCGTAAATTCGAATATTACGATTTTTCTCTAAAATTCCTAATTTTTTAATAACAAAAAATGTGATTGTGTTTCCCTCTTAAGTTTGTTACTTCTCCCAATTTATTCTGCTGTGTTCACTTTTGAACTGCTTTCGCTCAAATTCTAAGCATTTTCGAAAAATTGAACACTGTGATTTTCCTTGAAAATTACATTAATTTTATTGAACTTTGAAAATTACAATTTCAACTACTTTGTGTCGAGTTTTAGTTATATTCGAAAATTCGAATATAGGATTATCCTCGAAAAATACTCCAATTTTATTATATTTCGTAAAAATTACAATTTCAACTATTTTGTTGCAAGTTTGAGGCATATTCGAAAATTCGAACATTGTGATTTCCTCCGATAAATAGTTTAATTTTATTGAATTTCGTATAAAATGCAATTTTAACCACTTTGGTTCAAGTTTGTGATTCCCTCCGAAAAATACTTTTATTTTATTGTATTTCGTAAAAATTACAATTTCAACTACTTTGTGTCAAATTTTAGTTATATTCGAAAATTCGAACATTGTTGTTTTCCTCGAAAAATAGTTTAATTTTATTGGATTTTGTAAAATTTAAAATTTTACGACTTTTTGAAGAACTTCAAAATTTAAAAAATAAAATTATGGACTTTGGCATTGCATTGTGTGTGCCCAGCAGAAATTTCTATTCTTCCTCGTTGAACAACACAGACCCCCCCCCCCCCCCTTTTTATTGTTCTTTGTTCGTTGTTGCCACATGGAAAAGTTACATGCTACTTAGCAGCTATAAATAGAAGAAGAAAGTGAACACACATTGGTGTGTGATTATATAAAAGGAAAAATCAATGAATGCTTGTTTGAATTGACTGGTTGGTTGGTTGCTTCGTTGGTTTGGTGGTTGGCTGGCTGGCAGTTGGTTTCTATGATAATATCTCAAAATGGAAATGCAACGGCGAACTGTGAAGCAAAGTGCTGCTGATACACAAAACCTCTCAGAGCTCTGGCGCTTACATATACATAAAACACAAGCGGAAAATATCACCATAATCGTTATAAAGCTCAACTCTTGCACACAAGCTCTCTCGCTCTCCGTGATATTAAAGAAAAGAAAAAAGACTGCGAAATGTTTCACACAAACTTATTTAAATTCAATTTCTTTGATTATGAAGAACATTAACTAATGTATATTCTCTCTCCCTCTCTCGTTACAGCTTTAATTTGACAAACAAACAAAAAAGAAAAACAACAACAACAAAAGCTATAGCTATGCAAGCAACAAATACCAAACAACTACTATTTATTCCTAAATGATACCATAAAAGTGTGAAAAGCAAGCAGCAGCAAGCAAGCAAGCACTCGGACGGAAAGAACGAAAGAAAAGCATATGGAAAACAACAACAACAATAATAACAACATACCAAAATCTAGTAGAAAAACAACAACAGAATAAAAACCACCTTAACCCTCCTCCTCTGAAGAAGAAGAAGAAGACGAAGACGAAGAAGCAGCAACAACAACATTTTCAGAAAGAACAACAAGAAAAACTACTAAACGTTGGAAAAAAGGGAACATATACAACACATTTTCTCTGTCTCTCTCTCACTCTCTCTCACACACTGTCTCTCAGTCTGTCTTTCTAAGTCTCTTTGTTGCGAAGAAGAAAAAAAAAACTACAAAGAAAAAAGTAATTTTTAAATTGACGTAATTACACTCAGGACTCAAAAACAAAAATAAAAGTTAAAGAAAAAAAACATTAAAAAACGTAGTAGTGACCAATCCAAACAAAACCAAATAAAAACGAAACAATTTTAATAAGAACAACAACCAACATCAACAAAACCCAAGAGAACAAGCAGCAGGAAGAAGCTAGGCGCAAGATAAACGTGCGAAGTTGGCGTTGGAGTAACACAGCCATCCAACCGCCGTCGTCTCTACTCTTATATCCCCCCTCCTTCTCCTCCTTCTTCATCCAAGACTCGCACCATCATTTTGTCAAAATAAGTTTTACCACGGCCCACTAAAGATCGTCCACCATGGATGACGATCAGCAATTTTGCTTAAGATGGAACAACCATCAGAGTACACTGATCAGTGTATTCGATACCCTGCTGGAGAATGAGACGCTAGTCGATTGCACATTGGCCGCCGAAGGCAAATTCTTGAAAGCCCACAAAGTAGTGCTCTCAGCGTGTAGTCCCTATTTTGCGGTAAGTGTGAAACTCTCTCCTTTTTCTAAAAGAAAACTTTATTTTTAATTCTATCTCTTTCTTTGCTATTCCATTTACAGACCCTACTGCAAGAGCAATATGATAAACATCCCATATTCATTTTGAAAGATGTGAAATATCAAGAATTGCGCGCCATGATGGACTATATGTATCGTGGCGAGGTGAATATCTCACAGGATCAGTTGGCTGCTTTACTGAAGGCAGCAGAATCTCTACAAATTAAGGGTCTGTCGGATAATCGCTCTGGCGGCGGTGCATCACAGCCGAAACCCGAGCATCATAGGGCCAGCATGCCGGGCAAACTGAGCGGCGGCTATACGCTGGAACAAACGAAGCGAGCACGCATCACAGGTGCCGGTGGCCCAGCCATGGATACAAGCGAAATGGGCTCGCGAGAAGGTTCATCTAGTCCCTCGAGAAGACGCAGAAAAGTGAGACGCAGGAGCATTGAAAATGCCATGACTGGTAAGTTTAGTTATCCTAAAACAACACCACCACCCTCCTCTTCCCCCTCCCCCTTCCAAACATTTGAACAAATTCATTTATTGTTTTCTCTCTTTTTTAAATTTTCTTCTGCAGATGTCCATGAGAATTCCAATTCATCACAGCAACAAACACAATCGAATGCATCCGGCTTGGGTGCCATCACAGCTGCCGCTTCAGTTTTGGCTGCGGCCGCTGCTGCTGCACCCACAACGGCTGCCGCTTTAGCATCCACTGTAGGCCCCCTATCCGCAACACAACAACAACAACAATCCTCCTCATCGGCTGTTACCCCAGCAGCGCCCGGCACGACCTTAAGCTCCTCAAAAAAGACTGACAATGTTAAAGGATCCACTCAACACCAACAACAACAACAGCAACAACAACAAGATGCCATGAATACCGATAATGTACAAGGTTCTGCTGCCTCAATGGCCACAGCCACAGCCGCTATGGACGCCGATGCCACAGATGCCAGTACTGCCGACAAATCGAATCATAAACAACAACAACAGCAACAACAACAACAGAAAGCATCAAAGGACACCTCAAGTGTTAGCGGCTCGGAATTGGTAATCGAACCCAAAGCTGAATACGACGATGAGGCCAACGATGAAACAGTTGAGGATTTGACATTAGACGAAGAGGATATGGGTATGGATGATTTGGATCATAATGCTGGCACAAGTCAAGGTGGTGAAGGATCTAGTCAAGGTGAGTTGGGTGGAAGACCGCAGAAAAATAAAAAACCTAAAGAAATCTTTGGAAAAAGGATCGTGAGGGAAGGGGAAAATATAGAAAAGGGGGAAAAATATTTTTTTTTTTTGAATAACATGATCCAATAAGCCCCATTTCCACCACCTATGGTTAGAGATGACCAACGGTTATAGTTGCCAATCTTCAACAAACTTGACAGCTATAACTGTTGGTTAACCAGAGTTGGTGAAAGTGAATTGTAAAAGTTGCCTAGTGTAGGAGCAATGGGGACCTAGCATAGCTTGTTTTATAGTTTTGGGGAGTTTTGTTTATTTTGGATTTACTTTAGTTTCGAAAAAAGGTTGAAATTTAAAAGATTTTTAGAAGGCTTTAGGCCTTGAAAAACAGTTTCTTGGACCGCAAGTTTAGTTCGAAATCATATATGTTTGACATTCAGAGAGTAGACTCTATAAAATGTAGGCTTCTTACAATAGATTTCGATTCAAAAATCAAAGAATTAAAAAATCTAAAGATAAGAGCCGCCATTGTTTTTGATTCCTAAAAGGAAAAGGTTTCAGTGAAACCCGGTTATTCATTCTATATCCTTTAGAGTTGATGGTTGCATATTTTCAGACTTCCAGACCATGTTAACAATTAGAGGCTAGTTTTGAGGGAGTTTGGATTAAAAAATTCAAAAATCTAACGATGAGAGCCATTGATTTGTTTCCAAAAAAAGGGAATTGTTTCAGGGAAAACCCAGTTATTCATTCTATATATCCTTTAGTATTGATGTGGCAAACATTTTCAAAAATATAAAATACAGCACATTTTTAATTAAAAAAAATATTAGAAATTTTTAAAACATTGAATCTCACTCTATTCAATCATTTAAAGTAGAGCTTCATCAACTGAATCATTTGAATAAGATCAACTTCGGACCGTAAAACCTGCTTTTCATTGAGTAAATTCAATTTGACTGAAGAGTTTTTAGGGTAGTCCTCAAATAAGCCTACATTGAGGTGTGTTGTTTCACCATTTGAATGCGATTTTTTCAGTTCCACATTTTTTATTTCCATTTCAATTACAATGGAATGTGAATCATCATCATTCTCAGCAATTGAATGTTTAGATTCGGATCTTATCGATTTTTTTTGCAATAATTTCAAATGTCCAGGTTTCGAACATTTTGGGAATAATTTTGTCATTTCCCTGATAAATATTCTGCATTTTTGCTGACATATGCGTTGATGTTTTTTTTTTTAAAAAAGGAAGAATTTTTGACTGAGAAAAGTAAATTCAATAGCAAAGATTTGAAATGTGAAACATCGTTCCCAGCAATTAAATATTTAGATTCGAATGTTATCGATTTTTTTTTTTGCATTATTTTAAAATGTCCGGTTTTCGGACATTTTGGGAATAATTTTGTCATTTCCCAGATAAAATTATGCATTTTTGCTAATATGCGTTGATGTTTTGCAAAAAAAAATAAAAATTTTCAAAAATTCAATAGCAAAGATTTGAAATGTGAATCATCATCGTCAACAATTGAATATTTAGATTCGAATCTTAATGATTTCAAATGCTTTAATTGCAAATGTCCGGTTTTCTCGCATTTTGGGAATTTAGCTGGCCACAAAAAACGAGTGATGTAACCGCCGGGGCCCCCACAAAATACCAACAGAATACCATACGTTTTATGGAGTTGTTGTTATTTTTGTAAAAAAAATAATTTTTTTTTTTTTTTTGACTGAGAAAAGTAATCCCTCCCCTCCTATCCAATAGCAAAGATTTCAAACGAGTTTTATTTTATTTCTTTTATTCCTATTGTTGTTTACTGATTTCCTCATTTCTTCTTCATTCATTTGCAGGATATGCGCCCTGGCAACACGATAGATCTCAGGATGAATTATTATTGGCAACACAAGAAGCACAGCAACGGGATCCTCAAGGTGAGTCAAAATGAAAACCTATCAACAAACAAAACAAAAACAAAAAACAACATTTTTTTAAGAGTAAAAAGAACAAACAAATGAAAAAGCAAAAGAAAGCTAAAAAGAGCACGACGACAACGAGTTTACGCTACAAATAATAAAAAAATTTCTTTTAATTATACCTCCCTTACTTACTACACACTCTGCCATATAAACAATACAACACTTTAAACACATTGCAAATAATTAAAAACAAAACAGAAAGACAACAACAGCAATTCATATAAGTTTTATTTTTCTTCATCAAACCCAATCCAAAAAACGAAAGTACAAAAAACGCTCTCCTAGCGGCGTCTCTTGTCTCTCCCACCCAAACGAGTTTAGACAATATTTTTTGGTGTGTTTTAAATATTTTTTTTTGTGTGAAATAAAAACTTCAATCTCATTCCCAAAGAAAAGCTGTTGAAATTTCATAAAAACACCCACTCAACTCAATACAATCAATCAATTTTCGTTTAAAGTTTCTTCTTGTTCTTCTTCATACACACACTACCCCCTAAAGTCGTGCTCATTTTTAAGTAAAAATTTGTTTAAACTGAAAAAGAATATTTTAGAGATATTAAAGAAGAGAATTTAACAAAAACAAGCAACAAAAATTTTAACCCCCCTCCTTTTTTATTTTTTTTTAAATACAAAAATAAAAACGCATCAAAAGGTGTTTAAAAAAGCAAAAGTCCAGCTAAAAACAAAATGAAATGGAAATTTGATGATTTTTAAACACCTTTTCCTCCTTTTTTGTTATTTATGATTTAACTCTGTATTCTATTTTAAATTTAACTTCTTAACTTAACTCTCTCTCTGTCTGTCTGTCTGTCATATTATTATTATTATTATATATAATTAATTAACGATAATAATTTCTTGTGCAAGTTGTTGATTTAGTTTTGAATGATTAACCCTAACCCCCCACTCATTATTTACTACTACTACTACTACCAATCAACCAACCAACCAACTACTTTAACACTAACACTCGTTTTTTGCGTTTAATTTACGATTATGTTTATGATGATTATTATGATTATTATTTTAATTATTATTATTATTGATTATTTTTTGGATCATTATTAACTACTATTTGTTATAATTTGTTGGTGTTTGTGTAGCATTTAAGTTTAGTTTGTTTTGATTTCTTTTTTATACATAATTATTTTTTTTTTCGTTTACAAAACTCATGACTCAAATTCAAAAGAAAGAAGGAAAAAAAATCCATTTAAACAAAAAGCAAAACTTTGAATATTCCTCTGTACCTACCACCCACCACAATCTGTACCCTACCTACCTACTGCCATCATTCTCTGCTGGTATTCATCATTATTTCCTCATTCAAAGTTTTCATTTTTTTCTGCTTCATATTCAATACTTACTTACACACACACACATGTTCGCTCGCTCCTCGCTCGCTCGCATTTTTTGTACATGATTTGATAAGAAAGAAGATATCCTTTAAACCAACCACCCACCTTGTGTGGTGTTTTTTGAGAACGTTATAGAGCTCATTTTATGATTATTACTATTTTTATTATTATTATTATAATACAACATGCAAACAAACTACCACACCAAATAGGATTTAGTTTCTTCAAATCGAATCAAATCAAATCAACCAACCAACAAACACACACATACATATATATACATAAATTTTGTTTTTGACCCCCCCCCACTCCATGTCTTCTTATATTTCACCTAATTATCAAACCACATATCAACGCGTTGTGTAGAAATTTTGAATTCCTGCCCTGGCCCTGGCCCTGGCCCTCTACACAAAACACAATTCATTTAACATTAATTGCTCTCGCTCTCCCTCTCTCTCTGTGTCTTCGCCTATTATAACAGTTTGTGTAGTATATTATGTGTTGTTAATTTGGAATCATCTTTCTCAGAACCAAAAAATAAGGATGATTATGAAAAAAAAAATGGTGGAAATGCCTTTTGAAGGGTGTCCTGGTGGAAAAGAAAGGCAGGATAAATTGGGAATTTCGTAAATATACGGCCATATTCAATGATTAGGACCAAGAAATTGAGGTTTTGAACGAAAAATTCATTTAATATCGTCAATTATTGTAGACAACCTCCCTTTCCCAATTTTCCCAAATTTTTCATGGCCTCAAATTCGAATTTTTCAAGATTATAGGAAATCGCCACGTTGGGCGCCATTTACTTTTCAGTAATTTCGAGAGTATCAACTCAAAAGTATTCAATTTTAATCATTAGAAAAATATAAACAAAAAAGTATTTTTCATTTCTCATTTTTTTAGGTTAAAGATTTTGCGTTGGGCGCCATATATTTGTTCAACAAGTTTTCTCCAGCTTCATTTGAAGCCACTGTGTTGTTTTGTTTTTAAAAAGAACAACATTTTTCTATTAAAAATCTTGAATTTAACAACGATTTGACTTCACGCCACGTTGGGCGCCATTTTCTTTGCCACGATTTCAAATGTTTCAACTCAAAAATACTCATTTCATTTCTTATCATTAGAAAAATTAAAAAAGTAATTTCATTTGTAGGAGGTCACAATCCCAATGTTTTAAGTTAAAGGTCCTGCGTTGGGCGCCATTAACCTTTTGAACAAAATTGACTCCTGTTCATTTTATTATTTTAATTTTAACAAGAACAATATTTTTCAATAAAAAAAAATCTTCAATTCCACAACGATTTGTCTGTACGCCACGTTGGGCGCCATTTTCAATTTTAAGCAGTTTCTGCTCAATTCAAGTCATTACTTTGATTTTTTTCCAAACTAAAGCATAACAAAGTTAAACTTTGTTGTGTCTGTGTTTTTTTTTCATACCATTGAACATAAAAATAATGTGTGCCGGTCATTATTTCTAAAGTCTTGCGCTTGACTTTGCCTTAATAATTTCTTAGAAATTTTTTGCCAGCCTCCTTTCTTCCAACGCCCTTCAAAGATTCCGAAACCACCAACCAACAACTCTCACTCAGTCAGGTCTGTAAACATTTTGTGTAGTTTTCAGAAGAAAAAGTTGTCTGGTTTATTGCAAGACGATTTTTCTCTCCTCTGTCCCATGCCCCACGCCCCTTGTTTTACAGGTATTAAATAAAAATGTCCTTCAACCCGCCCACAAACCAACAAAACTCCTTCCAAAACCCCCCAAATCATCTCCTCGCCCCTCTAAAAATCTTAAACTGCCAGCCGTCTTTGTTTTTGATTTATTTTATTGAACAAGAAAAAGTTTTAGAAAAAAGAAATACGCATGCATATTTATAGATATTAATTTTAGTTTGAGAAAAAAAACAGATTTTTTTTGTGTAAAAACCTTTGTAAATTTTAATTTATCTCAACAGATGTTGTGATGTCATCATCTGAATAGTGTAAAACTTTGCTTTTAATTTATTTTTGGTTGACGGGACTTTTTTTTCTATATTTTTTATATTCTTTATTTTGAAAACAAATCATTAGATTTTTTTTGTTTATTAGTTTTAAATGGCACACAAATTTAAAAGTAAAAAAAGAAAATCGGAAAATCGTTTAAACATATCGGTCGTTATTACTTTAAACTGCTTTGGGTGGCAAGAAGAGTTGTTGTTTTTTCAACAATTTCTCTCGCCACAAGAAAGCAGTTTTTACTTTTCTTTTTATTGCTGTGGCAGGGCCATAACAATTTTTTAAAAAGTGCAAAGTGTTTGATCAAAAGGAAAAGAAGAACAAGAATAAAAACCACAAAAAGAGATGACCGAAGAGAAATGCTAAAATGAAAAGAAAAAAAAAGCAAATGAGAAAGTGAGAAAGTGTGTTAAGCAAGCGGTTCGTCTAAACCCAACCACCTACCTGGCTGACCGGCTGATGCTCGTCGTTTTGATCCAGTTTGCCTGCCTGCCTGTCTGTTCCAGTTGGCTGTTCGACGGTTCAAAGCATGTAGCTGTCTTTTTTCAACGAGAAAAATCGGGTATAGTATAATTTTGCAAACATTTTCCACAAAAAGACAGTGAGGTACTTTTGAGCTTTGACACCGTCGTCGTCGTCGTCGTCTCCACGGCATCATCAACTCGAAAACTTCAAGGTCGTTTGGTCGGTCGGTCGTCACGTGGTGGTGTGTTGGGTTTGTTTGGCTGCCTGGGGTTTCCTGCTTCAACTCCTCATCATCAGCATCTTACGTTCGTGAGCCTTTTTTTCGTTGAGTGGAGGAAGGAAGAAAGGAGAGAAGAGAGAGGTGGTATTATTCGCGTTCTACAAGGTAAGTATACCTTTGTTCCGACAGTATCGGTTGGGCAAAGGGGCTTGAAAATATGAATTTAATTATTAATATTTTTGAGTTTTTAAAATGGTTTGTTGTTTTACCTCGAAAGGGAAAGCATTAAGAAAGCAAAAAAAAACTTGAAAATGTTCTAAACTTTGAAAAGGTTTTCTGTTATATCATCATGAAAAAAATGTTGATGTGTTGTCTCTTGAAAACCCCGAAACATTTTTAAGTTTTCTTTTCTTGTTGTTTTCCATTCGTTTTTTTTTTTGTTTTAAAAGAAATCCTCTTTTTTGAAATCCCTCTCCCTACCTACTACTGCTATCCTTAAATATCATATACCTTTGTCGTAAACATCCTCTTCCCTTCCCCCCTTCTAAAGACGACACATTGTTCTTCGTTCCTTTACACTTACGACGACGACGACTTTGCTCTTTCACTCTCTGTCTTCTTTTTATGTTAATTTGTCTGTCTCTGCCTTTCCTTTTTCCATATTCCTTTTTTATCATTCCTGCTGCTCCTCCTACTACTACTCCTCCTCATCTTTCATCATCTTGATATCATTTCCATCCTTAACAAACACATTTTCAGGTTGATTTTTGTTGTTGTTGAAAACATTTCTACGAACGCACGCTTGGACATTAAAAACGGGTAAGCTCTCTGTCTATCTGTCTGTCTGGTCCCCTCCCCCAAACTCATCAGAATATTTTAGTCTATTCTCATTTTAAACATGGTAGTGTTTATTCTATTTTCTCCTTCGTGTTGTGTATTCAAGCAATTGCGATAGTTGATTTTTTTCCCAACTTGTGAGGAATTATTGGTTGCCCTTATTTTAACTATGAAGTATAATTTTAAATAAACAATATGTGCTTCCTACAGGACAGTCACAATCACAATTAAATGCTCAATTGGACTTGGTATAATACAGCACTCTAAACATCACCAAAAAAGCCGAGAATTAACTTTCAATAATTTTTTTCCTTCGAATTGAGATCCCTCAACATTGTCTGCCTCATGTACTTCTTTTGAAAAAAAGGCCACTTATATATTCTTGCAATAACATAATTTGAAGTGGAGTATTGTCCTGGCTATTTTTAATTTTTTTTTTATGAAGGCGTGTCCATTTTGTAATTACTTTGAACATCATCAATCTATTTAAAATGGAATAATATCGATGTATTCGAGCGGATTTCTAGATCAATTATGAATAAGATGTTCTGGTCGACACTTTGCCAAAACTTTTGTCACTTATGGACATGCTACTGGGTTGCCTGCCCCTGTATCGATGAGAATTTTAATTGTCATAAAGCCAATTACAACTCCATTCTTATTTGGTTTAATCAATATTAATGGTCTAATATAATTCTATTGTCGACAAGGTGTTGTGTCATCTTGGTCATTTTCCCCAATCCAAAGTTAAAGCCAATTTCCAAATCTAGTTTGTTCCAATCAAGTCCCTACTTATTTGATTTTTTCTCTCAAGCTGAGTAAAAATGATCTCCCTTGGTTACTTAAAGAATGAAATCTGATCGATTTGTCCGCAGAGACATATGAGTAAGTGTGGATATAGCTCTCAGATATTTTATGGTTCGTTTTTTTTTGCCGTCTTTCAATTTTTTAAGATGATAAGTCGTCTGCCAGCAAATTTGGAATAGCCCTCTACTGTGTCAATATGAATATCCAACGAAACCCGAGATTTTGAGCAATTTATCCCAGTTTTTGGAGTTTTATACACTTGAAGGCTGCCAAAGTTGAGTAATAAATTTAACATAAATTAAGGATTTTGAAAATGTTTAAATTTTCTACTTTTGAGATATACATGCTAAACGATAAGCTAGGAGCATCTTCATTAATAACAATATCCTGGCAGCAATTTTTAATGAGAAATCTTCAACGAGTCACCTACCCTCCTCCCCATTAGTGTTGTCATCTCCACATCCAGCAGTTCAATACTATCGCAATTTGCTTTTAAAATTAACAAAACTATTATGGAATACCAGTTAATTCGATAGGTTGGTACAATTTTATGTGCCATAGATTTTTTTTCAATATATTTTATGATCGATATCCATTAACTGGTAATTTGATAGGTTGGTGCAATTTTTTGTGCCATACATTTTTTTCCATATATTTTACGATCGATTAATATTCATTGCAACATATTAGTACGTAATTTTGCAACAATTACACTCAAAGGAAGACCCTTTAAGCTGTGGATTAAGCAGAAATTATTTTCCGATCATATAGAAAATCCATGAAATTAAGCTGACATTGCTTTCCAATCATATAGAAAATCAATGAAATTACCCAATTGTTGTTCATTTATAATAGAGTATTAAAGAGATTTCATCACATACCAACCACTCACCCAAATCACCTTTATAGACGGAGCTTTTTTTTACAAAATGATAGTACATACCCCCTTGACTTTATATATCTGGACCCCTCCCCCCATCGACCTCTACGCCTGCTGTCAACGAAACCAAGCGTGCGCAACTTTAACACAAAAAAGAAAAATAATCTCATCGTGTCAACAATTTGATTTGCCCAGCCGTCCGTCCATCCCTCCCCCTCCACTCATCTTCTTGTGATATTGGATAATGTTTACATAAATGAAAAGAAGAAGTTTAGAAGGAGGATGGATAGATGAATGGTGGGTGTCTGTCTATACATTAATTGACCTTTTCTCTCCACACTTATTTCTCTAAACAACTTTTGTGAGAAAGTCGAGCAGAAGAAGTCAATTATGGTAGAGTAAATCGAAGAGGACGAAGAAGAAGAAAGTACAAACTGTAAGTAAATATAATTTTAAATTTTATTTTATAAGCAAAACTCTAGAACTAGAAAAAAGTAAAGAGAAGGGAAAAGTAAAAACAAAAAATAATAGGAATCTCAGGAAAAATGTAAAAAGTTAGGAAAAATTTAAAAAGTTGAAAAGTTGAACGATGAGAAATCATATCAAAGAAAAATATAAAAAGATGGAATTGAATTTAACAAAGATATTACAACAAAATATGGAAGAGCACTAAATAAACAAAAATTGATGAATCAATGCTGGGATTACTATACTTATAAAATATATCAATTATTTTGGATAAAATTATTTAAAAATTTGCTGGAGAAATCACCACCAACTAAACAACAATGGAAAAGACAAAATTTTACGCTAGACTTGAAGAACGAACTATATAATTGTGCTGAAATTGAAATTTCAAATTTTATATTTAACGAAGAATACCTATTGGAAATTCGAGAGAATATGGGAAACTTATATACATATTTTATATTCATACTTTATATTTATATAATTATTATTAAAAAGAGAATTTGTGGTATTTGCCGAATTTGTCAAGAAATAATATTTATTCAAAAAGCGAACAGAAAGAAAGTATTACAACAAATGATAGAATAATAATAGATTCTTTTTAAATTTTTAAATTTTTAAATATTCAAATTTTTAAATTTTCAAATTTATAAGAACGCATTGTTGTCCTGGCCAACATCATACAACAACTACAAAAAAAGAATTGAAAGATCGACCATATTTTCATAATTTGTGGCCATAACTATGAAGACGAAGCCGAAACATGGCAATGCCTTTGAAAAAAGGAACAATTTCAATACCATCCGGCAACTATAACAAAAGAATTGAAAGATATTTTTGTCGAAACCGAGACATGGCAATACCTTTGAAATTTTCCAACTCCAATTGGCCAATATTAACGAAAGAATTAAAAGCTTGACAATACCCCATCATAATCTGTTGACATAGCTTTAAAACCGAGCGATCATGCAAATTTTCCAATTTATAACTGGCCCTCCTATATTGATTGATATCACCTGGATCAAATTATGCCAACCTACTCCATATTCAATGGAGAATAAAAACGATAAACTACCACAAAAGAAAACCTAACAGGGATCTGTAAAAGTATTTCTTTCGCTATTCCATGAATCATTTGAAATTTAAACAAATCCGTATCCCAACAATTTAAACAAACAAAAACTAGATTAAGGTAGTAGTAGTAGGCGTTGAAAAAATCTTGCTAAAATTTTGATCTGTGTCAAAGGGTATTAAGTCGAAAATTGAGAACATTGGAGAAGGACGCATAACACCACTTGTTGCTCTTATTAAACGCAGGCGTATAAGATTGGATTGTTGACCTTTTTCGAAACAAATGCTACCCCCCCATTTGAATACCATTCCGAAAAATTTGAATATAAAAAGGTAGAAAAATAAATAATGTATCCAAATATAAGATAGATTCCTTATCTAACCTACTTTAGATAAACCTACCATACAAATGCGACTCCCGATTTGACTTCATATCTCTTCAGAGAAGCCACATCCGTGTTACACTTGAGCTAGGGACATCTGTAGACAATATAGACTATATCGATCGATGTTTTTTCGTATAGGAAGAAAAACATTAGATGAAGACTGAGAATATCCTACGAAGATGGTATACAAGAAACGACAAGAGAAAGAGGAGAAAGAACGTGTCTGTAGTTGGTTACATGGCCTGTGTAACGGATCTGAATGGCGATTGTCCATAAAAACCATTCCCCCCTACGCTTGAAAAGCATAAAGTGAGAGGCCAAAGAGGTGTCTTTTCTAAGTGATGGCATCCTTCAGAATATGACTTTACAGACATAGAAGCGGTATTGCAAATGATGCCGCCTCACTTCATATTACTATTATGTATCTGTAGTGAATGTTGGCCACAATAGGTCAAATTTTTCAATTACTAAACAATACAAATGGTTTATGGAGCATAGGGCCCGCTCCCCATAGGAGTGAAAGGAATAAATATATATATATATATATATATATATATAATGGTACCCGCCAGTTCTCATCTTTGAACCAATGCGGATATAGTTTTTCGCATTGGATCATACGGATATTGCCAAAACTCCCCACAAATGGACTGTTCTTTCGGTCCACATACTGATCATATATGATGATGTGTCGATTATCCATGTGTCGATGCCGCTATGTGGCAGACAAATCGATTTACCCTCCAATGGTGTAACCTTCCTCTTCGATAAATTCTATACAGAGGATAAAACTCAATCATGGCTGCAACAAACTCAGTCTGCAGAGTCTCCAAGTCCCTCTGGTCAATGATCTAAAAAATAGAATTAAGATCCTCTTGGCCACAGGGCCTGTTTTTGTAACTTATCTGTGACGAACGATTCGAAATCGATCGATCTATTTACCCTCCTTCCTTTTTAATCAGGTCGATAAATTCTATACAGAGGTTGAAAATCAATCATGGCTGTAACACCTCTGACCTCAGCCTTCAAGTCCCTCTGGTCAATGATCTAAAAAATAGAATCAAGATCTTCTTGGACTTAAGGCCTGTTTTTGTAACTTATTTTCGCTCGTCTGTGACGAACGATCCACAATCACTCAATTATTACGAGAAATCTATAAGTGGCAGAAGTCTATAATTCGTTGTGTATATATAGAAAAGCACGCAAAGAGCTTGTAGCTTATCTACGTTTTATAGAATTCATGTAATAATTGAGTGAATTTTGATTGTTCGCCTCAGAAGGACGAAAATAAGTTATAGGAACAGGCCCCTTAATTAGTCCCTGCGTTTGGTATATTTCACATCATATGTGGTGGCTGAAATCTTTTTATTTTAATTCAAAAAAAGGCTGGGCTAGGACTCTAAACTAGGATCAAGTTTCCTTACTCAACAAGTATATTTATAAAATTTATAAATTATAGGAACAACAGGCCCCTTAATTATTCCCTGCGTTCGGTATATTTCACACCATATGTGGTGGCTGAAATCTCTTTATTTTAATTCAAAAAAGGCTGGGCCTAGGACTCTAAACTAGGATCAAGTTTCCTTACTCAACAAGTATATTTCTTTAAATGTATTTGATATATTTGCTTGTTACAAAGAGATGGACACTCGAAATTGAAAATACTATTTGAAAGCAACTAGCTACTAGCTCGGTTTATGTTAACTACAATTAGAAGGAATATGTCTTTGTGCTTGGATTGAATATTGCCATAAGAGAGGAGAAGTGCGCCTTGGAGATAAACTGTTGTTGTAACTATAATTTTCGAATCGCCGCTATTTATTACAAAGAGATGAGGGCACTCGAAGTTGTAATACTATTTGAAATCTACTCGAGAATCTCAACCACCTTTAAAGCATTTTGCTTTCGCAAGCGTTTTTTTCGATTTAAAGAGGAGGAGACCATTTTACCCATAAAATTTATAAATAAATTATGTTAATGTGTCTTCATTTATTTTGGTTTAAAGCACACACCCCGGAAATAGCAAAAAATCAAAGGCGACTTTCATATGCTGCAACAAAAAGTTGACTCCCCCGTTTTCCGTCAAAATGGCTCGCTCCATTTTAATTCAATTTCATTCATCAGAACATGTAATTCTAAGCCCTAAAGCCAATTAGATTGATTGACAATATAGTATTCAACGTAGAAACAAAAATGTTAATCAAATTAATAATAGCAACAATAATAATAAATAATATAATTATAATTAAGGAGATAAAACTAATACAATAATGTGGATTGTGCTTGTAGGTCTACAGCGCACATAATCTCCAATATTTAAAATGCGAAGGTCCATTTATAGTTGCAAATGCTATTGCGATTAAAAGATATCGTAAAATGTCATTTCGGTGAATATAGCCAATTCAGTGAAATCATAGGAGGATTGTGTTAGAATTAAAGGCTTGTGTTTTTATTGTTGTTTTGTGTCAACAACCGCATCCTTGTCCGTCTTGGTTAGTCTACTCTGAAATTTCAAAGCTATTTCTCCACCCAAACAATCTCAATCTCCTGAAATTTTTATTTTAGATCACCTTCTTAGCTCTCCTTCCTTTGAATTATTATTTTTAAATCATCTCGCCTACCTTCTTTTGTGCCAAATTTCAAATATTAGGAGATTAAAAAATCATAATAATCTGGCATTTGTTGCGGTATTTGTTATGTACATGTGTATATCATTTCATATTTCTTTTGCCTTTGGGATTTGTATAGCTTCTTCAGCTTCAGCTTTTTTTCGGCACATTTACCTGAAAATGTGATAAACTTTCCACTTGTTGTGTTGTTGCTGTGCTGAGTCCACAGGCTTGGCAAACAAATTGAATTTCTCTTCACCTACCTGTGAGAGGAGGCAGAGGAGGGGAACAGAAACAGAAACAGCACAGCATCACAATGATCATCATACCCCTGAGACATGTGGGGTGTGTGAGTTTTCGGTTACTTTAATCTGTGCAGCTTTTCGTTGGCTTTGTTTTAAGATTTTTTTACCCACAACTGCATCATGTGTACATAGTTAGTTACTTGGCTGGCTGGCTGGCTGGCTGTTTCATTTCAAAATCTACGAAATTGTATTCAATTGTATTGAATTTATGGCCAAGTTCAAGGCCAACGCTAAGTAGTAGACGTAAGCAAGACAACGCCAAAAAAAGTAAAACAATGACCAGCACCACCACCACCACCAGCACAACAGACAGCATCAACAGCTACAATTGAATTTGTGAAAAGTCATCATTTGCCTGACCACCACCAACCGAGCCACTTTTCACATACCCCCGCCCTCCATCCCAACCGACCGAGCGTTGTTCCACCGCCCGCCCAGCTCACCTCTCGCCTGTTGCCATTGACTTTCATAATGATTTGAAAATAAAGGTGTTGTGTGGTGTGTGTGTGTTGCTTACGTGAGAACAAAACCGTCGTGTTTTTTTTTGGAATAAAATCTGAAAAAAAAAAAAAAACAAATGCTTAACTTCTCTGTCCCAAAATACTCTACCACCTCAATGTATGAGATAATATTGCGTTCTTCCAACATCATCACATCGCCAGCTTGCTGCACCATTCACTCATTCTACCACCTCCCGTTGACATTTTCAAAACAAAAGTGGGAATTGCTGCGCCCCCCCCCAACCCCATACTTCTGCTGCTCGTTCCCGCTCCCGCTCGGGTTGTTTGAGAACATGTTTGGAGATTTGGGATTTATTTATGGAAATCTGTATACTTTTGTTTATCTGGCTAGGTGGTGGTGGTGCACAACATCATAATTTTTTTAACAACAAACACACAATTGTTGTATGTATCCAAAAAAATATTGATTTTAATTTAAAATTACGGATATGGCGAGGATGGTGGAGAAGAAGTGTAGCAATTGTTATGATTGGGGCTGAAGTTGTGTGTAAGGAGAGGAGCTGGACACTAGCTAATGGACAAAATGTGCAAATCGACATAAATCTAACAAAGATCGACATAAATCTAAAGAAAGATCGACATAAATCTGTAACAATTTCAATCAAAACTCTGTTTTTGAATTATTTTTGGGGACAAACCATTGTTTTTCCTTCTCGAAATCTTTCCACTATCGACGGACGGTGGCTATTCATTGTCCCAAGATAAGGCAATTTTTTTCACGATAGAAAATTAAAGGCCTCTCTCAGTCTTGGATTCAATAGACCGATTATTGCAAACATTTGAATCGAATGGAACTAGAATCCTGCTACAGACTTGATTTCAATTTTTACGTGTCAAGTAGTGCCCGAAGGCACCGTTTTCATATATATAGAGTCATACTCACCTTTTGATTATTACAAAAAACTAGCATGAGTAAAATTTGTTATAGTCGAAATATAGTTAAATATATTAAAGGTCTGTTTCTTTAATTTATTTTCATTCATCTGAGACGAACGATCCAAAATCACTACATCTACATCTATAAGTCACTGGAGTCGTTGTAATTCGTTGTATCTATAGAAAAGCACGCAAAGAGCTCTTAGCTAAAAAATTTCTTATGTACTTTTATTATAGAATTCATGTAATAATTGAGTGATTTTTTAACGTTCGCTTGAGACGAACGAAAATAAGTTACAGAAACAGGCCCTAAATACCATCCCCTCTGAAAGCATTTCCCCAGATGATTTCCATATACATAAATACTGAAATTAACCTCATCAGTCATCAGACTAGACACACTTGCGAAGAGGATCGCAATGACATCCTAACAGATTGAAAAAATAAACATATCTCAGCTATGTAATTTGAACTGCGTATTGATTGTCCTGGCTTAAGACCATTTTGCATATATATTTTATAGACTGCAAATTTATTTACAAATGGTTAACATTAATTGGATTTACATGGTCGCTTTCACGAGAGCCTTAAGGCATCGTTTTGAATGGCGACATTTTTTTCATGGCCAACTTCTTTACATTGCTTCGAAGCGACTTTTCCACAAAATACCCTACCCGGACTCTTTAAATAAATGATCGACCCAAACGAATGAGAACCACACCCCAAGTAACAAAGCTTACTTATTGCTATCGAAGCAAAAACTCCTGCTCCGTTTTCAGATACTGCATCTCTCTCCCTTACTAACCTGTAGCGATGATTTTTGTGGGGATTGTCTCGAATTAGAATAATTAATGGGAAGCTATAATAGCATCCCATTTAAAAATAAAATGCCTCGACCGGGATTTTCATGGGGGGACTCTTTTCATGTTAGTCGCGTGATCTACCCAGTGCACCACAACCCGTGATGCTATATGTTCGTCTTTTGCTTGTTAACACATTGAGTGCCACGTCGTACGTTTCTGACAGTACGACAGTGATTGCTTTTACTTATAGCCCAAAAATGCTTGACACTCAATATGTTAATAGCAGGACGAAGGTGTATGTGTGAGCTTTTTTCATTTTGATTCCTTTGTTGCAACCGTAGCATGAGATCTATCTTAATTTTCTTATTAATTTAGTTATCTTAATTTTCGGTCTTTGCCTGACTGTTGCACTAGAGTCCTGTAGAGTTTCAGCAATGTTTGCTTCCAAAATATAGATAATTTTTGCTGGGAACGTCAACATCCAACAACACACAAAATCTATGAACCACCTCTATATATTGTCGTGGCAAATAGAAATAGCAAAAAATAAATGATTTGATCCCAGCACCGACGTAAAAACTTGCCCCCAGAAGAACAATGAAAAGGCATTTTAGGCAAAAGGCAAATTAGCTTTTCTCCTGATTCATTTATTACTGGTCCATAATTTTATTACTGGTCCATAATTTTATTACTGGTCCATAATTTTATTACGGGTCCATAATTTTATTACGGGTCCATAATTTTATTACGGGTCCATAATTTTATTACGGGTCCATAATTTTATTACGGGTCCATAATTTTATTACGGGTCCATAATTTTATTACTGGTCCATAATTTTATTACTGGTCCATAATTTTATTACTGGTCCATAATTTTATTACTGGTCCATATTTATTTACAGGTCCATAATCTTTCGTAGCAAACTTCGTTTATACAAAGGAGACGGACCTAGCTGCGATGATTTTTGAAAGCCATAATTTATGATGGAGGTATAATCAAACCTCGACGGCGGATAGGATTTTTTTCATAATATTTGCCCATCAATTGAATATCTCAATTTGGCCTATAAAACTGATGAAACATTTGGGAGAATATTCTTTACGAAAGCAAGCGTCTCAGTCAATGTAAAGGGTGATTTTTTAAGAGCTTGATAACTTTTTTTTTTAAAAAAAACGCATAAAATTTGCAAAATCTCATCGGTTCTTTATTTGAAACGTTAGATTGGTCCATGACATTTACTTTTTGAAGATAATTTCATTTAAATGTTGACCGCGGCTGCGTCTTAGGTGGTCCATCCGCTTAGTCCAATTTTGGCATTTCCACGTTTTTGAGTAACAGAGACCCAATTGGTGCGAACGGCGACGAATCGAAAATTGGTGGTCATCATTAACACTGGCCGATACAGCTGTGATATTTTCTTCAGTTCGCACTCTACGTAAGCGTGTTGGTGGTTTAATGTCCAACAATGTAAATTTGGTGCGAAATTTAGTCACAATAGCCCGAATAGCCGCTTCAGTGGGTCGATTAAACTGACCATAAAATGGAAGCGCGCAATGAACTTTCTTAACAGAGCACGCATTTTGATAATAAAATTCAATAATTTGCAAGCGTTGTTCGTTTGTAAGACGATTCATGATGAAATGTCAAAGCATACTGAGCATCTTTCTCTTTGACACCATGTCTGAAATCCCACGTGATCTGTCAAATACTAATGCATGAAAATCCTAACCTCAAAAAAATCACTCTTTACTATACTGAAAGGAACGGGGCCTACTGTTTAAAATGACTCCGAACGGTTTTAGAAGACTGTTCATAATATTTGCACATCAATTAAGAATCTTAATATAAATTATTCTATTGAGGGGAATTTGCCAAATTTGGGAGAACATTCCTTATGAAAACTTTTGTTTTTGTTTTTTTTTTTTAATGTGACGAAGGCAGTCGGAAAAGGAAATCGTTTTATCTGAAAATTGTTGGCAAATGTTTTTTTCTTTCAATTCCCAAACTCATAAGGCTGTCCTCGTCTCTGCATCGTTCCCATACTTGAAATGAAATATATTTAATAATTTCGTGAATACCACAACAGAATAGTCGAAAATAGAATGGAACCTGTTTTGAATTCTCAAAAAGCATTGTTTTCTGTTTTTTTGTTGGCATTTTGTTTTTGTGCGCTTGGCTTGATTATGGCGTTTTTTCTTCATTCTTCTAATTTATGATGCAATTCTTATCTAAATTCGCAACAATGTTGTGTGTTTTAATTGAGTTTTAGATGTTGAAGTTCTAAACGTTCTAGAGAGTGCGATATTGTGTAGTTGTATTGGGAGGAGGGGGTATAATCAACGATTATCGCCAGAACATTTTCATTTTTTCCATTCTTTTTTATTTTTGGTCTTTGCTTGGGAAAGTACTTTTGTGAAACAAAGTTCCACAAAATTTTCAAGATGAATTCCTTTTAAAAATCGAATAAATCTTATTGTTTGGAATATGTTTGGATTTTTACAGAAACGTGCGGATTTTTTTATGCAAGAAGATAAACTTGACATTGATGGATAGATTCACGTAAATGATACGAAATATATATGCAGAGTCGAAACAAAGTAGGATTTCTGAAAGAAAAAAAATAAAAAAAAAAACGAGGGACGAAATATAAATCTGAAAAGAACAAAATTCAAAGACAAAAACACCCCAGACCACACAAGCTAGAATTATTATTTATTCAAATGAAAAAAAAAATCCCAGCTAATGATGTTTACCACCATTCCAAAATAAAAGATAAACAACATTTTCAATTAGTAAACAAATTATATTAAGCTCAGCTCACGAAGAATAAGGAAAAACCACATCCAACAGATCCGGGAGATGTTTTTTTGTCATAAACAATTCCTACGGAAGTTTAGATTGAACAAAAAAATCAATCAAATTTGTTCAGTTAATAGCTTGTGCCTTGCAGTAGTGCGCATCATCGTTACTTCATACAAAGCTAAATTAAAAAAAACCGAGAGATTCCCCCCTCCTCCAAGATATAGGATCCTTCCTATACTCAAGTAATGTCCTATAGCATCTCGGATGCAGGAGCAGAGTTGTTGTCGTCAATTTGAAAATGAAAAAGCCTACTTCTCACACTATTTATGCTGGATCGAAGAACAAAGAATACTTCTAATTCGCTCGCTCATATGAATCTTCGATGCATTTTCCAACACAAATTCATTGAGAAGAATTATTAGTAAAAACAAAATGTGAATATTATTAAATTCCCTTAGTTTCGTGGTCGATTTAGTTTTGACATACAAAGCCAATGACTGCCTGGTACCTGGTACAGAGACTTTCCATTTGCCTTCCACTTGAAATGGAGAACATTTCATTGAAACTCTAAAGATATCCCCAAGCCTTCATATCTTCATTAAAATACAAAGGCAACTAACTAAATTTGCTGGTTCTAACACTGGACAATAGGCATGTCCAAGATTTATGCGATATGTGTTCGATTCACACCTACAATAACAAAACCACGCAAATGACTAGAATCAGTCACTACCTAACAGGGACGAGTCTCACTGGACTAATTCATTTTACCCCGTAGGGATGCTATTGAATCAATAAGGTTCAGATATAGGGTCTATTTCTGTAACTTATTCTCGTTCGTCTGAAACGAGCGATCCAAAACCAAACAATTATTACGAGAAATCTATCGTTGTGTGAAAAACGCAGAGCTTTGTAGCTAAAATCTTTCTTGTCTACGTTTTATAGATTTTTTTAAATAATTGAGTGATTTTAAAATCGTTCGCCTCAGACGAACGATAATAAGTTACTGAAACAGGTCCATACTTCCCATACAAATCTCAATTCCTATTTGACTACTTACCAATCAAGAAGGGTCATTGTCCTCTATCTCATCCACGGAAAGTTTGCAGAGAAAGGGTGTCATCACATCGGTCGGTCTATGCACTTGATGTCCCCCCATACAAATGTCACTCCTAAGTTAACCTATTGGCTGACAGCCTATAACTTTTTCTAAATAGAAATCATATTAAAAGACCTGAAGAACGTGATATCTCGCAAACAAGAGTCGCGTCGACCACCTGCTAATCCCAAACAAGCTGAAAAGCTTTAGTAAAGTTATTACTTTAACAAGGCTTTAATGAGAATAAATAAATTCTTAAATTCATATGGCCTTGTCTTAGGTTTCTCTATCACACCTAGGTTGTTGGACACGAAATATTTTTGTATTTGCGAATTTATCCACTCAAATACCTACCTAAAAACCTTTTGAATCAGTTTACAATTCCTCGCCATGGACATTTAAAACCAATTAAAATAGTTTTTAGTTTATGAAGAAGTTTTCGCTTTTAAATCTCCAAAACTATCTTTAGTCTGCGGAGTCAATCCTCCGACCACATTCTAACCTAGACTACCATGTTATTCGCTTTGGATTTAGATTTCTCACCCACGTTTATATGTAATTTAACAAATTCACACTATGCTATTCGATTCAAATTTAAATCTAAACAAGATTTACAATTGAACAGTGAATTATCGAACTTCCATGGGATATTCAACGATGTCCATGTTTGGGGTCGGATTTCACGTCAATCAGAGACCGTGTTTGCAAATAAATCTGATTTTGAGGCGGCATACCTTTAACCAGTTGCATTCGTTGGGTGGCACATGTGACTTTCAAATCATCAATCGATTGAATACAAAATTGAAAATACTTGAACAAAAATTGATAATGTCAAACATCGTAAATAAAAACAAAATCGAAAAACAAGATCTTGGAATTTTTTAGTAGTTTTGAAAATGATATTTTCAGAAGAAGATAACGTGCCAGAGAATTATTGTATCCGCTCTAAAAGTATGCAATAATTTTTGAAACCCGCCAAATATACCTAAGAATGACTTTGACGTCTAGATTTTATGAAAACGATTTTGTCTACGAATACTATTTACGAATGGTCTTCGATTTAACGAAGTTAATAAAGTTTAGTTTCGAAAAGGATATTTGTTTGAGAAGAAAAACGAGCATACTTGCGGTTAACCTCCCTACGTGCCAGAGAAACATTTTATTCGGCCTAAAAGTAGGCAATAGTTTTTGAAGCACGTCCGAATATACCAAACAACCTAAGAATGACGTTGAAGATTTTATGAAAAAGATTTTGTCTACGAATGGTCTTCAATTTTACGAAGTTAGTGGAGTTTAGTTTGTAAAAGGATATATTTTGAGAAGAAAAACGAATTATCAGAAAATCATTTTTTCCGTCCTAAATGTATGCAACAATTTTTTAAGCCTGCCAACTATGCCAAACAACCTAAGCACCAACCTTAGGTGAACCTACTAACGTACCAGAGAATCATTTTATCTGGCCTAAAAGTAGGCAATAATTTTTGAAGCCCGCCCGAATATACCAAACAACCTATGAATGACGTCTACATTTTATGAGAAAGATTTTGTCAACTACGAATGGTGTTCAATTTAACAAAGTTAATTAATTTTAGTTTGGAAAAGGATATTTTTGAGAAGAAAAACGAGTACCTAACCTTTCCAGAGAATCATTTTATCCGGCCTAAAAGTATGCAATAATTGTTGAAGACCGTCCAAACATCTTAAGAATTACGTCTCTACATTTTATGAAAAAGATGGTCTTCAATTTAACGAAATTAAGGAAATCTATGATTGATTCGATAGGCAAAAACTACAGATTCGATAAGAAATTATTTCAAATCCGTTGAAACAAATCTAAAATCGAATAGAAATGTTCGTTCAAATCACAAAACTAAAAGCGTGAAATCTCTATATGAAATCGAAGGAAAGGGATTTTAATAGGAATATTTTGCGGCATACTTTTAGGAACTTGTATAGATAAATATTTTGATTATAAGTATACTTTTATTCTTGATACTTTATTCCAGTTCCTTGTGAAGATTGAAACTTTTAATATTTCGAAAATAAAAACTATTTCGATAAAGAACAAGGATGGAATAATAAATATCAAAATCCTAACTGCGGAATTCTCTATATGGAATTAGAAAAAAAGGATCTTAGCTGGAATATTTTACGGCATACTTTTGGGAACTGTGATTGATTATAAGGATAGTGCATACTTTTATGTGCTTTTTTCCATTTCCTTGCGAAGTTTGAAACTTTATTTAATAATGTAATATCGTCGATCTTGTCCTAAGAAATGTAGGAAGAATGGACGGAAGGGAAGTAGTAACGGCAGTCGTGGTCATTAAATATAATATTTAATATTAAATATATTTCATTAGCTGTGGCCCCCTAAAGAGATAATTCACACCCCTTCCTCTTTTATTTCCAACACAGTTGTACTGCGTTAGAACAGTGGCATTAGACCTTGAAGAAGTAGATTTCATTCGGGTGATCGTAATGTGGCTCTTGCCTTGAAAAATATTCGGTTTTGTGGTGCATACTTTTAGGAACAATTACTGTTTCCTTACACGGAATTGGAAGTGCGCGTAATTGTCAGACTTTTCTTCTCTATTTTATGCCCAGTGCACAGTTGTGCTGCGTTGGAATTGTGAGATTCGCTCCTCGAGGAAGAATATTTCAGTCTGAGGAAGAATTGAAAAAATATACCATTTTGTGGTGCATACTTTTGGGAACAATTACTTTGTTCTTACACGGAATTGAAAGTGGGCGTAATTGCCACGCCCTCGCTCTCTATTTTAGTCCTATTCAAAACTCAGACACAATTCTTGCTGAAGAATATATCCGAAGAATTTAATGGCGTTTTTTTTTTCTCGAAAAATACTTGATTTTGGCGGTGCATACTTTTAGGAAGCTTTTCTTTTTTAGATTTCCTCTTTGGAGAGAAAGTTTGAATTGCAATTGAAATTAAATGAAATGGATTGTCGACATATATCGACATAATGTAGTATACTTTTACAATGTACTTTCATAAATGCTATAGTATACTTTTAGGATAATATTGTTGTTTTATTAGGTACCTGTACATAATTCTTTTTCTAAAATGTTAATTCTCTCTTGGATAGAACTTTTGAAGGGAATTTCTATTTTACAAAAATTTGTATATACTTTTACAATATATAGTACATGTATGGTATGTAGTATACTTGTAGGAACACACGTTGTTGTTTTATTTTGTACCCTTAGAACAGTATTTTTCCTTTTCCATAATGTGTGTATGCGTCGTTATATGTGTTGTGGCGACACGCGGCCGCTTGATTGTCGGTTATACAATCGGAGTGACCTTGACCTAGTTTATATGGGTGGTTACGGCGACGACAACGTATGCATGTATGCTGTGATTGGCATTGTTGTGTGGTGTAGCGGCGTTTTATATATTCTCTGGGTGTGTGCCTTTAATTTTAGAATACATTTTTTTTCTCTGTTGGTGTTGCATATCTTAAGGATGTTCTTTACACTCACACTCTTACACTTTGATGTTGACACATACACACAATTCAATGAGTGCATGTTTAAATTTGCGCACTTTTTTATTTTAAATGGACGAGGAGGCGAAGGAGGAGGAGAAGGATAATAATGGCGCACCATGGGTGGAGTTATACAACAATATTTTCTTAACCAATTTGTTGTTTACAATATTTCTTCTCGGCTTTTATTTCTAAGTAGTTGTTTTTTAAAGAGCTCCTTTAATTTTTTCTCTCTATTTCTAATGATTTTGATTTTTCGGTATGTGCTGGCAATTTTGTAGTGTTTATTTTTCTTAAATGATTTTATTTTCCCGATTTACATACATATGTATAAATATATATATATACACACGAAAACTGAACTTGTGGTGGTGCTGTGGTTGCGTTCTGTTCTGTTTTTTAAGTTTTTTCTTTCAAAATCCCCCCTGATTTCGAATGGAAATCAAATTTTTGTTGCTTGATTGATTTGCGAAGGACGAAAATTGAGACGAAGAAAGTGTTGTTTCTTTTTTTTTATTGAATGATAATGAATGATTGCATTGCCCAATGATATATGTTTGTTCTATTTTTCTGTCTACTCTGCAGAAGAAAGTCAAGATGAAATAAGCCAAAAACATCTTGTTCTTCTACAACAACAACCATACCATCAACAACCATCAGCATCATCACCACCGCCACCACAAGCACCAATCATTTGTAGCGCCACCACCGCCACTAGCATTACTGTCTCCAACAAAACTTGTCTCTCCGCCCATGCGAAGCGCTTGAAATCGAAAAGAAGATCTAATAGGAACCATTCGACTTTGCATAGTAATATAGGCCAGGTCACGCGTAGTGGTAGGAAACGCAGGTAAAATAACACCACCACCCACCATCCCACAATTCACCACCCACCGCCTTTCTCTCTTTCTCCTACTCTTCTTTGCTTATCATCTCTCTCCTTCTCGCTTTCTTTCCCCAACCAACCCAACCACCCCCTCTTTCGTAATCTCTTGTGTGGCATACATACATTGTTGTTGTTTGTTGTCTATATATTCCCCACAGACCACCGGCCAAGTTCGCTGTCCGTAATGAAGACACGGTCTCGCCGGCCGATACCAAGTCCCCGATTAATGTTCTTTTTGCCGAAGCTTCTTTAAATTTAAATACCGCCGCCACCTCCTCCAATGCCATGAACAACGCGTCCGCCTACGCCTCCGCTTCCTCCTCCACCACGACTACCATCTTCAATTGCCTGAATTGTGGCCGCAAATATCAGGCGGAATCGACATTGAAGCGTCACATGCGCAGTGAATGCAATCAGCCGAAGAAGTTCGTTTGCCGTATTTGCGATCGAGGTTTTCATCACAATTTCAAATTGGCCGATCACTATCGCCGCTTGCACAATATCAAATGAATGATGAAGTTGAAGTTGATCTTCTGAGCGAGTGTGTGTGTGTTTTTTCTGTAGCATTTTATGTATAACACCATTCGCATTTTTCTTCCCTCCTTTTTTCTAATATAATTTCGTTAAAATATTTTTTTTTTTTGAATAAAATATTGCTAAAGTTTTGAAAACTAAACAAAAAAGAACATCATTAATTGGATTTTAATTGAAGTTGTCTGCTGAGTGATGCGTAAAAGGTTTTGAAAACTTGTTGAAAGGATTCAAAAAGGTTGTTTGTTAGGGGAGGGGAATTTAAAGGTTTGTAAAGATTGATACCGCCTTTCTCTTGAATGTTGTGAGGAATCTAGTTTTTGTTTGCATATTTTGAGGGATATCATGAAATTTAGTTTTTTGTTTTAATATTGGCATTTAAAATATGAAAAATATTTTAAAAATAAACGATAAAATATTAAATAAAAATAAAATATAAAAATGTTTAAAAAATAAATATTAAAATATTTAAAAAAATATTAAAATATTTAAAAAAATATATTAAAATATTAAAAAAATATATTAAAATATTTAAAAAAATATATATATAATCAAAAAAAATAAAATATAAAATTGCCTAAAAATATAAAAATATTTATTTTAATTAAAAAAGAAAATATTTTCATATTTCATTTTAATGAAATATTTTCATATTTCATTTTGAAAATAATTTTATATAAAAATATAAAATAATTTTAACAAAAAATTAATATATTTTTTGACTAAAATCAAAAATATTTATATATATGTATATATTAAGAAATGTTATTATTTTTATAATTTAAATATTTAAATTATAAAAATATGATTTTCATAAAATATAGAAATATTTTCTTTAATAATATATAATTTTTTAAAAAAAATAAAGAAAACAATATATAAATATTTTTATATATTTTTAATAAAATATATTTCTAATAAAATAAGAATAAATTTAAATAAAATTCATAAAAATAATTATAAATTAATAAAAATAATCACACACATAAAAATATTAAAAAATAAAATAAAAATATATTCTGAATAAAATAAAACATATTTTTATATTTCATTAAGAAATATTATTTTTATAATGTTTCTTAAAAATATCTAAATTATAAAAATATGATTTTCATTAAATATAAAAATATATTTTAATAAAAAAGTTTTTTTAACGAAGTAATGAAATTAAAACAATAGAATCAAAATAAAATAAAAAAATACATTATTTAAAAAAAATGATGATAAATTAATAAAAAATATTCAAATATTTAATAACAAATTTAAAATATTAAAATATTAAAAAATATATGAAAATATTTAAAAACAAAAAATCGAAATATAAAAAAAATATTTTTAAATAATATATTAAAATATTTTTTAATAAAATTTTTATAAACTCCATAAAAACAATGATAAATTAATAAAATATTCAAATATTTAACAACAAATTTAAAATATTAAAATATTAAAAATAAAAAAAATAAAAAAAAATAAAATATTAAAAATAAAAAAAAATAAAAAAATAAAAAAAAAATAAAAAAATAAAAAAAAAAATAAAAAAATAAAAAAATAAAAAAAATAAAAAAATAAAATATTAAAAATAAAAAAAAAAATAAAATATTAAAAATAAAAAAATAAAATATTCAAAAAATAAAATATTAAAAATAAAAAATTAAAATATTCAAAAAATAAAATATTAAAAATAAAAAATTAAAATATTAAAAATAAAAAATTAAAATATTAAAAATAAAAAATTAAAATATTAAAAATAAAAAATTAAAATATTCAAAAAATAAAATATTAAAAATAAAAAATTAAAATATTAAAAATAAAAAATTAAAATATTAAAAATAAAAAATTAAAATATTAAAAATAAAAAATTAAAATATTCAAAAAATATTAAAATACTAAAAATAAAATATATAAATATATATATATATATATATTATATATATATATATATATATATATATATATATATATATATATATATATATATATATATATATATATATATATATATATATATATATATATATATATATATATATATATATATATATATATATATATATATATAAATAAATATATATATATATATTTAGAAAGTATTTTAATATTAATTTTTAATATATTATTTAAAAAATATTTGAATATATTTTTTAGATATTTGAATATTTTTTTAATATTTTATTACTTTTTTAAATATTTAAGGTTTTTTAAAATATTTTATTAATTAATTATTTTTGCTTTGTTTCTAAATATTATAAAAGAATATATTTTTATATTTTATTTAAAAATGGTTCAATTTTTTACATTTTTTTAATATAACAATATTTAAATGTTCTAAATAAATATATATATATATATTTAACACATTAACGCCCAGAAAAATCTGTTGTCCAAATATCTCGCATTTAACATGTGTCTTCATGTAGGGACAGAGGGGGCGGTAATGAGTTAATATAATATTTTTTTTTATTTTCAAAATAATTTTATATTTTTAAAAATATTTTTTTAAATTAACCAATTAAAGCCCATAGTGGGCGGTAATGGGTTCATTTGTGGAATATATAAATATACCAAATTTATTTAAAAATAATTTTATTTATTGTTTTATATAAATAATAATTATATTTATTATTTATATAAATAATTTAAATTTTATTAAAAATATTTTTATTTAAAATGTAATGTTATTTTTTTCATTTAAAATAAAAATATTTTTTGTTAATTAAAATATATAAATATTTTTGAAATAAAGATATGTGTTTAGCAGTGTTAAACTTTAAAATTAAAAGTTTAAGAAGAAATTATATATATAGGAATGGTTATGCTGTAGCGATTTCAATACTGTAGTATTAATACTTTGGGAGGTTTTCAATTTTGAAAAAAGAAAAAAGATTGTAAATATGACAAAAAATAGTCGAGCTCAACTTATTCGGTTGTAAATTTTATATGGCTTTCAAATTGTCTTCGTCTCAGGTAAATTGAAAAATGTGTATGTGTATCTAAGAGCATACTTTTCGGCTGAAAAAAATGTGCAAAAATATTTGGTCCTTCGAGCTTCGAGGTCTGAATAAGCGAACATTTTCATAATAGTCTGAGCAGTTATTTAAAGCATACCTTGAGGCTTGAATATATATGTGTGTATGTATGTGTTTGTTGTAATAGACTTTCCCACAAAAACATCTGTTTATATTTTTCTTTTAAATGATTTTTCAAACTACAATTGAAACTTAGTCAAACTTATAGAAGAAAGGATATATAGAAAGAGTATTAAGTTAATTACGATTTCATTTCATCATCATTATGTCCCAGCAACCAAAATTAATTATTTTTATACAAACACATGAAGAACCATCAAAACAAAAAGAAAATTCAGCCTTTGATTCTTTTTTCTTTAAATGGAATGGCTTGAAATATTTATATATGTTTTACTTCTTCTTCTTGTTTATTATTATGCTCAAACAAAACACACAACAAATTACTTGATAATTTTTTAACATTTCTATTTACGATTATTATGATTATTTTATATAATTTTACCAACAATTAAACACAAAAAATACGCCAAAGAAAAAAATCGAATTAAACGCCAACCACCCACCAACCGAATTAAACTTGTCTTGCTTGTTTGTTACGCTCTCTATCTCTCTGTCTGTCTGTCTGTCTGTCTCTCTCCTCTTCCCAAACTGAGCCAAGAAAAAAAGAACTCTTTTCGTTTCTGTTTAACCAACTCACCACTACTTATAAACTCAACAAAATAAAACTCTGCTACTCACCACACTACAACAAGTAAAAATAATCCAAAAACTAAATCGAGAAAAACACCCAGGAATGCTCGCTCGAACTTTCCATTAAACAAAAAATAAATTAACACCACAAAAATTAACGATTGGCATGTCTTGTTTGTACCCAACCCACCAACAACAACAACCCAAACTCAAACCAACACTAATTCCAAATAATTTTCTTAATTAAAAAATTCTTATTTTTTTGAGTTTTCCCTCTAAACCAACAAAAGTTAACCACAAAAAAACCAAGTGTTTTGTTTTTTTAAATATGAGAAAAGCAGAAAATGTTTACAAAAATCATAAAAACAATTTTCAGGCTTTGTGTCCACCTCCACAATCTCCAATCATCAACAACAAAACCACCACCATCACATCCACCATCATCAGCAACAACAGCATCATCATCAGCACCAACAACAACAGCTACACCACCTACAGCAACACCTTAAGAACATGTCTTCTTCATCATCTTGTACCACCACCACCACTCCCAGCACCACCACCACCAACGAATCTTCTACTTCTTCTTCCCCCCTTAAAGCACACATGCCGCCTGCACAACATTTGCCCCCACTACCACCTCCACCGCCTCATATGACGGGTAATTATGAGAATTTCCTCAGCAATGAGGAGAGTTTCACGTGTCCCCAGTGTTTTCGCACCTATCGCCGTCACGGCACCCTGAGACGTCATCTGCGCCAGGAGTGCGGCAAGGGCAAGTCCATGGTTTGTTCGGTGTGTGGTCATCGTACCAAGAGGGCCGATCATTTGAGGCAGCATGTGCGCAAGAAGCATCCTGAGATTGCTTTGCGTTCCCTATTTCGCCGCAGAAATAGTTCATTGGGCCATAATGCCGCCAGCGGCAATGGCAATGGCAGCGCCGGCGACAGTATACTACAACAACAATTGCAACAACAGCATCAGGACAATGCCAATAATCTCAATAATCCCTCGACGGCTGCAGCGGCCTGTGTGGCAGCGGCTGCAACTTTGGCCGCTTTGAATTTGAAAACTATGGCCAAGAACCAACACCATCACCACCAGCACAACCATAACGATCATCACCACCACCATGACCAGCCACCAACAGTTGTTGATTTGGACGATGATGATGACGATGATGATTACGATGATGAAAATAACGATACCGATCATATGGATTTGACCAATGAAAATTCACAGACTCCACCACCTCCAGAGGTGGAAATGATTTCTGAAGGAACGACATCTGTCTCCTTTTATCACCACCACCAAGCACAGGCTTTACAGCAGCTGCACCAACATTTGAATGTGGCCAATGCTGCTGTCCACAGCTCCACCAACACATCGCCGCCCAATAATAAGGCTGCTGGTGCGGCGGCGGCGGCGGCCATAAAATAACTTTTAGGCCGGGGTCTCGTGTAAATCAAAGTGTTTCCTTCAAGGTTGTGTTGTGGTCTGAGCGAAAGCGAGAGCAGGGAGTTCTAATAAGTAGTTGGCGAAGGAATGAACGAAAAAGAGTTGTTATATATATATCCTATATACCTACCTATATGCATATATCGTATATTCTTTTATAGGTGTGTGTTCGTTCTCTACGAGTAAATATCAAAATTAATGGCAAACATGAACCAGTTAAACATTTTCACTATTAAGCCATCAAAATCTTTTATAAGTGTTCTCTATAAAGTATGCAATATAAATGTAAAGATACCCTTTAGTCCCCCAAAGTATGCAATACTTTTTGTTTTTAAACCAAAACAACAAAAAAAATCAAAATTTATGGCAATAATCGTATCGTTAGGTTTCATTGTACTAGAATATGCAATATATTCAGTGTTGCTTTCCTTAAAGTATGCAACACTAAAGTGGCCCCTAAAAGTATGCAGACATTTATCAAATACCAAATATAAATGCCTAATCTTCTTCATTATATTAATTTTTTTTTGGTATAAAAGTTCAAAGAACTAATATTTTTTATTTCTTCGATTTGCTTCAATGCCTTTCCCCTAGTTTCCCCAAAGTATGCAACGCATTTTTAGATTTGATTTAGATCTGAAATCGCAGAGTCTTGCATTTAAATTGAACAAAAAATTGGTTGGAAGTTTTCTTGGGGAATTAATATTATTTCCCTCCATATTTCCTTCCATAATGTCTTAGATTTTTTGAAGTTCCAGGTCTTCAGTTATACGCTTTTATAGAAATTCGATTAAAAATAAAAACATCTATACTGGAATAGTTATCGTTCAGAGGTGCATTTTTACATTTATTATTATTATTTTAACCCATTACCGTCCTCTGTATCCGTATGAGGACACCAGTTTAAAGCTCGATTTCTGAACAACAATTTTCTTTGGCTTAATTCAAAATCCGTTGCTGGAATATTTGAGGACTTTGTTGGGGAGGTTTTCATTGGAGGCAAGTCTTTGCTTTGATGATAAATAACATAAATTCAAGATCGAATTTTTTTCTCATTCGAATAACATTTTCGAATAACATTTTTCTACATAAAATATATATTTTTAATAAAAACACTTCTTCAATAAAATATATATTTAGAAAATACATTATTAAAATTAAATAAAAATTACAAAGAATAAAAAATAATTTTTAAAAAATATTTTATTGGATAAAAATGTTTTTATAAAAAAAATATGTTTTTATTTAATGAAATATATATTTTTAATAAAAACACTTCAATAAAATATATGTTTAAAAATATATTATTAAAATTAATTAAAAAATATTAAATAATTATTTTCAAAAAAAAAATATTTTATTGGATAAGTGTTTTTATAAAAAATATTTTTTATTAAAAAATGTTTTTATTCAAAAAGTGCAATATTGGAAAAAATCGCAAAAGAATATTTTTATTTTGAAAATATTTTGGTTTAAAAATATATATATTTTATATTATTATATTTTTAATAAAAATATATGTATTATATTACTATATTTAAAAAATATATATAATAAATAATTGAAAATATGTTTTTGTTCAAAAGATATAATTTTGAATAATATATATATATATATATATATATTTTAAATATACTTTTATTTAATGAAATATATATTTTTAATAAAAACACTTCTTCAATAAAATATATATTTAAAAATAAAATTATTAATATTAAATAATTATTTTCAAGTAAATATTTTATTGGGTAAAAGTGTTTTTATTAAAATATATATTTTATTAAAAAAATGTTTTTATTCGAAAAAGGGCAATACTAGAATAATTCGTAAAAGAATATTCTTCTTTAAAAATATTTTGGTTTAAAATATATATAAAATATATAATATATATAAAATATATAATATATATAATATTTATAATATATATAATATATTACTATATTTTTAATAAAAATATATATTTTAATGAAAATATGTTTTTATTCAAACAAAAATATTTTTCTTTAAAAATATTTTGGTTAAAATATATATATTTAATAAAATATAAATTTTATATTATTATATTTTTAATAAAAATATAGATTTTATAAAATATACTTTTTTATTAAAAAAAAATATTTTATATTATTATACTTTTTTATTAAAAATAAATATTTTATGTTATTATATTTTAAAAAATATATATTTTATAATATTATATTTTTATACTCAAATATTCAGAAATACTGCCCTCCAAATTTTTTCTGCCAAAAAAAATAACTCAAGAAAGTGTTTCTTCTACAAAGAATAAATTTCTAAAAAAGTCTGCAATATCAATATTTTAAAAATAATATATTTCCAAAATATTCAATAATCTTTTTCTTAGAAAAAAAAAACATTTGTTTTCTAGCATTGTTCTTCACGTCCGAAGTACAAAAGATCAAAAAAAGATTTGTATCCCTTCATTGCTAAAACCAAGAAATATTTCTCAAGAATATTTCTCAATCATATTAGCTATACATCGCAGAATACTGCGTAAAATATTTGCTTCAAACAAAGAGCAGGTCCCTTTGATTGATTACTCTATCTATTAGTTTCAAACCACTGAATTGTTCGTGGTTTTAAATTTGAGATATGGCTTTTAAATAAATCTCTTCATTCATATGATCTAAGAATAAAACGATTTCAGAAGATAGGTTTCGAAGTCCACTTTTAAAAATATGAATCCACAAAAAAGGCAGTGGGAGTCAGAACTGATCTGTATATTGCATACTTTCAAATGATACGCCAAGTGTTGCATACTTTAGGGCGGGGAATATAATTAATTTAATTTAAAATGTGTGTATATGTGTTTGCTTTACATTTTTTAATTCAAAACGAAACAGTTGAAGTGCCAAATTAGATGTTAATTTAATTAAAAATATTATTTCTAGAAAAAAGAAATAGTTTCGCGACGACAATAGTTTCTTTAAGAGCAGTTGTCGACATTTCACACAAAATATTTTCAAAACAAAACTTGCCATTGTTTTGAATTTTTCTGAATAACAAGAAAGAAAACTACTAAATCCTTAAATCTTTAGCTAAAGTGCAATTTATTTTATATTAATTAAATGAGAAAACAAGTTGAAAAAATATGTATTCTTTAAGCGGTGCTAATCATCCTACCAACAAGAAAAAAACTTGAAAGCTTTCTCATGAAAACTTTAAACTAATCAAATTAACCAAAGATTTTTTTATATAAAACTCATATTTTTTCTATTTTTTTTTTAACTTTTAGTTTTTAAGTCGATAATAACAAGAGTATATCAAGCATTTACCGAAAAACCAAGAGATTAATTAGATTTTCTAAAAATAAAATTAAAAAAAGTATTTTTTTACAATCAAAAAAAAAAGAAAAAAAAGAACGTTGAACTAACCAAGTGTAAATTATTTTTTTTTAGTTTTATCTTCTGCAATTTTTTACGAATTCTTTTTTCCTCTCTATTAAAACATAAAACTTTTTTATAATATTTTTTTTATTTTAAATCTAAACAAAGAAAAAGTGAATTAAAAATCGAACCAAAAAACAAACAAAAACATGTGTTTTAATCTCGTTTCTTGTATAGATATTATTGCGCATAGTCGTCGCGCCACAATTCCCAATGCCCCCCTGATGTCCTCCTGTTTTCCATATTAAGCCCCTGTTTTTGTGTTCTTCTCTAAGACAAACTGGTTTTTGAGTGCATGTCTGTGTTTAGATTTTAATTTTAAAAACATTTTATTTTTATTTGTATTTTTATTTTATGTCTAAATCATAAGTTTATTATATATAGTGAAGCAAAAAAAAAAACAATGTGGTAAATAATATATATTTTTTAAACATACATACATATTACATTTATATAAAACATACATATATTGGAAATCACTACCCCCGCCCACCCCTTACCAACTTTAACCCCAATGCCCTTTAGCCCTTAAAATATGTTAACTTTTCTCTCTCTCCAATATTTTGTAAATTTATCTTTTGTGGTTTTATCCTTTTTTAAATATATTTTTATTATTTTAGTAAGCGCGAGTTTAGGTTATGGCGGTTTTTATTGTAAAAAATAGAGACTACTTTTAGGTTTTTATATTGATATTAATTTACCATAATTTAAAGCCTACTTTTAGGAGCTTTCTTTAGCAGTCTACTTTTAGGCGTGTTTTTTGTGAAGTCTAGGGAACAAAATAAACTTGAGTGGACACTTCTAGACAATTATTGTCATTCCCTAAGATTTAGTCCAGTTTATTTTTTGTCATCCATTTTTAGGAATTTTTTCTGTATTTTTTTGCTCTCTTGACAAAACACTATTGAACATTTGTTTTATTTTTGTTGTTGTTATTGTTTCTTTGACAAGAACATCACCACCACCACTACCAATACCTCCGCCAACACCACCATCATCATCATTTGTTTACTGAATGAAGTCTTTTTCTTCCCCCCACCTTAATTTTCTGAGAAATATTTGAAAAGAAAACTCTACTCCTCTCGACCACATTTACAATGTGGTTGGGTGGGAAAAAAAACTATCGAAAAAAAATCAAATCAAATCAAACAAAACAAAAATTAGCACCCATTTCTCCATCATGGCTTTGTTTTTGCAGATTTGCGGACTTTGTATAATATAGCGTCAGCTGCAGCCGCTGTTATAGCTGCCGCCAGCAACAATTCCAGCAATCTGGTCGGCGGTCATACTCAGAATAACAACAACACCTCCACGCACAGCAACACGAGCAGCCACAATTGCAACAACAACATCAGCAGCAGCAACAGCAATATCATCAGCATTAGCAACAACCATTGTAGCAATAGCTGTAGCAATACTACTAAAAACTTAAGCTCTGCCCTAAATGTTGCAGCAACAACATCTCTTACCAACCAACACCATCACCACCAACATCAACAGCACCACCATCACACCTCCACTACCACCAACAATAATCCCCACAACAGCACCACAACTCCCTCGTGTTTAACACCACGTTCCTCCCTTAGTCGCAATAGTTTAGATGGTCCTTCGTCGTCCGCGAATATTCTCAATTGTCCCTCAGCCACGGATTTGTTGTACGATCAGGAACTGACCATTCACAAAATCTATAAATGTTGTTCCACCGCCAATCATCATCATCATAATAATAGTAGGCTAGGTCTGAACTCCTCCTCTGCCTCCTCATCACCTCTGACACAAGCTAATCTTAATGCCTCGGCGGTTATATGTTCCAATAATTGTGGTGGCAGCACCGTTGGAGCAGCAGGGAGCGAAACTTGTAGCCATAGTAGTAGACTAGGTGTAGTGAGTTTGGATACTCTGGCGGCCGGAGGAATTGGTAGTACGGCCAATACTTCAGCTTCTCACCACCACCACCACCACTCACAACACAATCAGCAGCAACATAAATCTTTGAAAAAGCCCAGCTCCTCTTCCTCTTCGTCTGCCTGCTGTTGTCCCTCGGAGAATTGCAATGAATGCCAAATGTCAGCGGCTGCTGCAGCAGCAGCCTCTTTTCAGTTGGCCAATCTTTTGGGTTCCACCATGTTGTTGCCGCAGGTGGGCGGTGGTACAACGAAAAATTCCGCTGTATCTTCAGCCAATAAAATGTCCACAACTTCTTCGGCGACGGCTGCGCCAGCCATTAGCCTAAAGTCTCTGGGCAGCAGCAGCAATAATGCTGCGACGGCTACCTCCGCTTCCGTTGCCGCTGCGGCGGCATCAGCCGCTGTCACCGCTTCCCTAGTTACGGTGCCAAAGAAACTGAACACCACCGTCTTTCAGTGTGAGTTTTGTTCGTTTTCCTGTTCGTGGAAATACGATTTGAAATTGCACATGCGACAGAAACATGGCATACACAATAAGAAAATGTAAATGCAACATTTAATGTTGCTTCTTTTATGTCATGCAATACCCCAACCACTTACAAGTCATTTCCACCAAATGTTGCTGTAAAATAGAAATCAGTTTTTAAGTCTCTAGGATGGTTGTTTTCCAAACTCCCTCACTCTTGACTTAGGGTTGCAACATTTAATGTTGCTTCTTTTATGTCATGCAATATCCCAACCCCTTACAAACCCTTTACAAGTCATCGCCTCCAAATGTTTGCTGTAATAGGATGCGCTGTTTAGGATGTTTCTTCAGAAATATACTTTCAGAAGTCTACTTTTTAGCGGGGGTTTCTTTAGAAGTCTACTTTTAGAAAGTCTCTTTCAAAGTCTACTTTTAGGAGAACCTCTTAGAAGTCTACTTTTTAGGTTTCTTTAAAAGTCTACTTTTAGGAGTTTTCTTCAAGATACTACTTTTGGAATGATTTTTTTTATTGATACAACATACCATACTTTAAAGTCTACTTTTAGTGGATTTCTTTAGAAGTCTACTTTTAGGCGTAGATTTTTGTGAAGTCCAAGGAACAAAAATTAAACTGGACTGATAACTTCAAGGTCCTGCGGCAACATCTGCTCTGTCATAATGTAAAGTATAGTCCAGTTATTCATGAAATATTGAATAATTCAATTCAATTGATTTGCTGATACAACACGTCATACATTAAAGTCTACCTTTAGGAGGTTACTACTTTTAAGTCTACTTTTAAAGAAACAAAAATGAAGTGGAACTGATAAAAGGTCTTCTAGGGCAACTTTTGCCCTGTCATAAACTAGAACTTAGTCCTGTTTATTTGTGAAATATTTTAAGGATCAGCCCCAGACATATTCTCATTTGTTTTCATTCGAAATCAATAAAGTTACGGCCATTTTTCTGAGCCTCTGATTTTTTCAAGTCAGTTTTTTTTTCTGGCGATACAAATGAAGAATGTTGGGTTAAAGAAAATCATTTTAAAAAGAAAAAGGGAAAATTTAGAATTTCGCGAAACAACAAAAATGCGGTTTGAAAAAATTGCGGTGGCCGATAAACTATAAATCTCCATCAAAATTATTTAAAAACTATTACACCATTTTCAGTAAAAATTGAGAAAATACAAATTGAAAATGAGAAATGTAAATCGGAATTGAGAAAATAAAAATTGAAATTTAGCAATGAAAATTAAAATTAAGAAAATTGAAATTCAGAAAATACAATTTGAAACTGATATCGAAATTTGAAATCGAGAAAATACAAATGAAGAAATGAAAATTGAAAATAAAAAAATTGATATTCCGAAATTTAAATTGATATTGATATTGAGAAATGTAATTTGAAATCGTGAAAATGCCAATTGAAATTCTGAAATGAAAATTGAAATTGAGAAAATGCCAAATGAAAATTGAAATTGAGCAAAATGTAAATTGAAATTGAGAAAATGTAAATTGAAAATGAGAATAGACAAATTAATATTCAGAAATTTAAATTGAAATTAATTTGTATTTTCTGAATTTCAATTTGCATTTCTCAATTTCAATTTTTATTTTCTAAACTTCAATTTACATTTCTGAATTTCCTTTTTTTGGTTTCGCAATTTCAATTTACATTTCTCAATTTCAATTTTTATATTCTCAATATCAAGTTGTATTTTTTCAATTTCAATTTATATTTCTAAATTTCAATTTGTATTTTCACAATTTCAATTTACATATCTCAATTATAATTTTTATTTTCCCGATTTCAATTTAAATTCCTAAATGTCAATTTATATTTTCACAATTTCAATTTCAATTTGTATTTTCTCAATTTCACAAATAAATAAAAATATATTTCAATTGTAACTTATCGTTTTCGAATCCCGATTTTTTTTTGTAATTTCGCCCTACCATATCTTCTCATCTTTGACTTACTTTGGTGGTTGTGTGTGTGCTGTTGTTGTTTCTTTCCCAATATTGTATATAAATATAAAAAGAGATTTGTTTTTTTAATTATTCCTTGTGTCAAAGAAAGACTTGAAAATAGACAACATGTTGCTGCAACATTTAGAAGAAATGTTTACAAACATTGTATATTGTTTTATCCTTTAGAATTGTTTTCAAGAAAAAAAAAAACTGGTGCTACATTCCTTCCCATCAGTGAACGCGCGACAATAAACTGAGCGGAACTGATCCGACTAATCGGTGGCCTTTTCAAAAGGACGTCGAAAAACGACGACAACTCCTCGCAGGAAGTTCAGTTTATTTGCTGCGTTCCCTGTAACCTATTGTAACTGCTATTGTGTTTAATGACTCAAATTGTATTTATTTTTCCTCCCCCATTTAAAACATAAGATATACATAGTTTTTAGTTAGGTACACAAATGTCTTTGATTAGTTTTAAAGAAAGAATACTTCTCTTATAGAAAAGAAATGTTCATTCATCCTTCGATATAATATAACGCTCCATCCTAGGCTCGCTTTTGTTTGTTTGTAGTATGTGAGGAAAGTAGGTAGACTCTGTAGTAAATGCTCTTTTTAGCTTCTTGGATTCACTCTTAATTTCATATGAAAAGTTTTATGTTCAACCACAACAATGCTCTCTCTCTCTCTCTTCCATGTTTTTCATTCTCTTTTATATTTTAACAAACACTTCAAAACACGCGTCTGCGCTCATTTATGCTTCGTATTTATCACATCCAACAAAGATTTCAAAAGTAATGATGATCAAACCCTTGTCATTAGCGATGATGAGGTTGATTATCAACATCATCATCATCATCCAGATCATCGTGATGAGGAGGACGACGAACTATCCGCCCTAAACCCCGAACTGCTGGTTACGGTGAAGAACGAGGCCGTTGCCTTCGACGACTTGTCGCTTCTGAATCCTTTGCCATTTCATTACAACACTCCCATTACGCCGCCCCAACCTTCAACATCAGCCGCGGCGGCGGCAGCGGCCGCCGTAGTCTTTGCTGTTGATGGCGAATCCGATGATGATGATGAATCTTTCTATCCTTCCCGCCGTTATCATAGCAAGCTGCCGACAGTCGCCAAGAAACGTAGTGCTGCAACACGCAATCATAGCAACAAACGCTTTACTTGTCCGCGCTGTTCTAAATCCTATACGATGCGCTGTAATTTGAATCGCCATCGGCGTGTTGAATGTAATCGAGAACCGAAATATTCGTGTCGCATCTGTCAGACCAAATACTATTATCGCTGTTCGTTGGTGCAGCATGCCAAAACGTTGCATGATCTCGACTTGAATGCCATATAGGATTTTTAAAATATGGGAGAGAGAGCGTGAGAAAATATTATTTGAAATTTCTTTATTCCAAAGATTTGTTGAAAAAATTTTAAATCTAATTTTTGTGGCAGTATTTTATGTGCCTACTAATAATCTGTTTAAAGATCGGAGAGGTTTTGCTTTTGAAAGTCGAAGTGTGGTCCTTTCTCTGCTAAAATTAAACATATTTGAAGGAATTTTTATGGAAAATTGTAACACTTTTTGGGAGAAAAGATATGATGCTTCATTACTTTATGACAAATGATACTTATTTATCGTAAAATGCATTTAATATGGTGATAAACATATTTGCCAGTTCTCTTCCTACATTATTTTGTAACGGTACTTTGCTTTAAAGCTTTCTGACATTTATCTTTTTTTTTGGTTTCAATGTGGCATTTCCCGTTTTTGTAGTACTTCAAGTATTAAACCTGATACTAGGGGGTCCCTTTCTGATTCCTTGAACAAATGTTGAGAGACTATTATGTCTCTTGATGGTTTAACATCAGATTTTACATGATTTGTATACTTGATGACCTTTTAAAATGATTTATATTTTATTTGTCTTCTATAGTTTGGAAATATATGTATTGCATTTATTGAAATATTTATCAACAGGCGTCCTATATGTTTCTATATTCTCTTGCGACAGGATGTTAATGATATTTTAAACATTCTCAAAGCGTTGTAAAAATGTTTCAACTCTCTCTCGTAGTTTAAACATTCTCAGAGTGTTGTGATAATGTCCCAACTCTCTCTTCCTCTCAAAGCGTTGTGAAAATGTTGCAACTCTTTTTCTCTCTCTCTCTCTCATTTTAAACATTCTCAGAGTGTTGTGAATATGTCGCTACTGTCTCTCCCTCTCTCTTTTCTACTTATTTCAATAAAATCATGCTTAGATTTGTAAGATGGATGTTAAGGTTTCACGTTGGGCGCCATTTAAATTGTGTCGTGTCCATTATATTCTTTAAACTGATCACAATACATTAAAACATAAAATGATCAGCAGGAGAGGGTAGCCACGTTGGGCGCCAATTTAGGCATTTATGCCATAAGGCCTCATCCAAATTGAATTTTATTGTTGTTTGAATTTTATATACGTTTGTTTTTCATTTCATTTTAAACAAAATTTTTGTACCATCGCATTGGGCGCCACTTTAAGCCGTTTTAGGCTTCATCCAAATGTCTTCTTCGTTTTTATGATTTTTTCCGAGTGTCAACTCATACCTTAAGACATTTCATTTAAAAGAAAATTTTGGAATTCACATTGGGCGCCACTTTAGGCCATTTTAGACTTTTTTCAAATGTCTTCTAATTATTTTTTAATAATTTTTGTGAATGTTTTTCGAATGTCAACAGATGCTTTGAAAATATTTAATTTTAAAGAAATTTGTGTAGCCACGATGGGCGCCATTTTAGACATTTAGCCGCCTCGTCCATATTGAATTTTATTGTCGTTTGATTTTTTTTTATTAATTTTTGTGAATGTTTTCTGAATGTCATCACATACCTTAAAGACATTTTATTTCATGTAGCCACGTTGGGCGCCACTTTAGGTAGTTAGACAGTTTTAGGCTTCTTCCAAATGTCTTCCGATTATTTTTATTGATTTTTGCGAATGTTTTTCGAATGTCAACACATACCTTGCAGACATTTCATTTTATATAAGTTTTTGTACTCGTTGGGCGCCACTTTAGTCATTTAGGATATTTTAGACCTCGTTTGGATTTCTTTCAGTGTCTTTTGATTTTTAAATTCGTTTTTATGAATGTTTTCATTTTAAACAATATTTTTCTACTCACGTTGGGCGCCATTTTAGACATTTATGCTATTTTAGGTCCCATTCAAATGCTTTTTAACGGCGTTTTCAATGTATATTCCTTTTTATGAATGTTTTCCGCATCGTTTTATTTTAACGATTTTATTGAGATGATGTCAAAATGTTTATCACCAGATTTTGTATTAAAAAAAATAAATTTTCAAGATCGATTCTAAATTTATTTCCATTTTTTATAGTTTATCGTTGTTTTTTAAACCCAACGTTTGCTACGTTTACATTTTCATTCGTGTTAAAGTCATCGTTTATCTTTGTATTACTTTCTTCTACTACATTCGTTCTCTCTATGTGCCAAAAAGTTTAGGATAGAGCGTTGTTTTCATTTACACTTTGGAAACCTATTTTTTGTACAACAAATTGTTATCCAACACAATAATGAACTTAAGTTCTCTATCTATATATATATAGCAATCTGTATATTATCATACATTTAATAGTTATACATTAAAAATATGTAACTTTAGCAGACGTACGTACGATAATTGTGTAATATAATTTATTTGTGTATAGAGGAGTAAGCAGTAGCAGTTCTCCACTACTCTATCTCTCCTCATATGCTACGTGTATGTATACTTTTACGATTAAACAAGAAAATAAACTTTTAAACAACTTAAATTAAATCAAAAAAATAATAATTAAAACTTGAAACTTAATGTTGTTATTTCATAGAATACCCCATAAAACCACCCACCCCAGCCTAGCCCCCTCTAGCTTATTTAGAATTATTTATTTTTTATAACATACTTATATATCTTAGATTTTCGTTTGTGTCATTCATTGTTGCTGTGTTCTCTTGATCATCATCAACCCTCTCCCAAATTTGTTTTCATCATCACATCTCATCGAGTTTTTAGTCTACAACATTTGTATTTGTCTTTTTTCTTCTCTCTATTTCTCTTCCATTTCTTTTTTCTTCCAAATACAAAATAAAATTATATAAAAATGCATATGTATTGAACCCCATCCACTACCACACCACCACATCACATCCACATTCACATTCACTTTTCTAGGAGGCGATCTTTATAAAATGTATCATGATCCTCAGGATTTGTTTGTCTTGACCACCGATCATTCTATATCATTTATGACTCCCATGAAAACGCGGCGGGCCTATGATATCCGAACCAGACAAAGCGCTGATCAAGCCTCTGCGTCAGCCACCACCACCTTACTCCCCAGTAGAAAATCTCGGCGTTTGAACAGGTCCTCCTTAAATATTAAGACATCACCGCCATCGCCATCGCCCTCACCATTATCATTACCACCACCACCAGCATCACCATTATCATCATCAGCCGCAGCAGCTGCAGCTCTATTGACAACCCCCTCAACAACAGCAGCTTTGATTGATTTTCGTCCCCGCAATCTTTTAGCCAAGTATATTTGCGACAAATGCCCCAATAAATCGTATCAGACCTATAGCAGTCTTTTGCGGCATCAGCGTGTTGAATGCCACAAAGAACCCCAGCATGTGTGTGAATTGTGCTCGCTGCCGTTTTACTATCTGACCACGCTGCGCAAACACTCGGAGCGAATGCACAAACAATAAATTTATAACTAGTATCTCTAGTATAATTTGAATTCAAAACCAAACCAAATTGAAAAAATACATTTATGTATATAAAAATAATTTTTAACAAAAAAATTAAATATATTTTTATGTTCTTCGTTTTTTATTTTTAATTTTGAATTTTTTACATTTTCTTTTATGTATTCAAAGTAATGTGTAGCTTGTATTTAGTGTATCTTTAACAATATTTTTATATTTTATTTTTGAATTTTATTTTGTAAAAGTAATCTTAGCAAGAATTTCTCTTAATGAATGTCGTCGTGTATTATAATTTTTCTTTTGTGGAAATGAAGGTAATTAAGGTCGAGAGAAGAGAACAAATATTTAGAAAACATTTTTTTGGAATTCATAAAGTAATTTTCCAGAGACTATTTTTAAAATCTCCTGTAAATCTTATTAATTAATAGTTTTGTAATCGACCTTCCATTTATATTTCTGGTTTAGTTCGGAAATGTGAATTCAAATCGAGAAAATACAAATTGAAAATTAGAAATGTAATTTGAAATTCGGAAATGTAAATTGAAATTGAAATTTAAAATATAAAATTTGATATTGAGAAATAAACAATTGAAAAATAAATTTCAATTAAAAAAATTAATTTCAATTTAAATTTCTGAGTATCAATTTGTTTATTCTCAATTTCAATCTGCATTTCTGAATTTCAATTTGTATTTTCTTAATTTTAATTTTAATTTCTTTTATCACAACGACTGGTCTTTTGCAATCGCCTTCAATGTCTTTCTCCAGCTTCTGGTCATTCTATCCCTGCATAGCCAAGTTTTGAAATATTCCTTTATTATTGTTGTGACTCCTTTTAGCAAAAAAAAATGTTATGGACACCTGGTCCAGTGAGGCTTCACGTTGGGCGCCATTTGATTTAAGAGTCATCAACATTCTGGCGAGCATACACGTTGGTCGCCATTCAGCCTTCATTTTAGACAGATTCCATATAATATTCTAAACAATGTTTGCGTATCCTGATCTGTTCTAAAAAAATTCACGTTGGGCGCCATTTGATTTAAGAGTCATCAACATTCTGGCGAGCATACACGTTGGTCGCCATTTGCAGATTTAATAACATATATTATATTCTAAACAATTTTTGCATATCCTGAGTTGTTCTAATAAATTTTCACGTTGGGCGCCATTTGAACTTAGTGTCATCAACATTCTGTGAGCATTCTCCGATCCGACCCAATTGAAAGAATTTTCAGTTTTTCATTCGGTGATATTTTTTTCCTTTTTAAAAGGTCTATTAATTTCCAAAGGATATATTTTTTTAGTAATTTATTTTCATACATTTCCGGGTCATACAAAGGCCATATGGATATCAAATGAAAGAGAAGAATATCTGTTAAAAATACTTTAAATTTCCTGATATTATTTGTGTACGTTTAGCATAAAATACTTTCAAGTTTTCCCCTTTAAAAGTTAATTTATTTATTTTAATTTTTGGGGAAATGTTTCAATAATTTATTTTCATACTTTTTCCGGTCATACAAGGGCCATATGGATATCAAATGAAAGAGAAGAATATCTGTTAAAAATACTTAAGTTTCTTGATTTCATCCCGTTATACAAATTAAATATTTTTATATTTTTTTAAGCTATTTTTTCTTAAGGATAAAAGTTTCACATATTATTTCATAGGTATTTCTTTTGTGGTTTTTCGAAGTCATTATTTTAATTTAGGAAAATTGTTTAATTTTTACTGTCTCTTAGGAATTTTTTAAATGTCTCTCTCTCAACCTAATGCCTTAATTTCCCCATATTTAGTTTTTTTTTTTTTTGAAAAACAATTTTGTTTTTATTTGTATTTCTTTGTAGTTTAGTTTTTGTTTCCTATACAATTTTCAAATTTCAAAAAGAACAAGAAACATATACAACCATACAAAAATATCACAATTTGTATTGTAGCATATTTCAAATAATTTAGAACCTAAGAATCTAATGTGTTTACACAAATGTTAAATATTGTTTTAAAAAAATATGTATTGACATTATAAAGTGAAAAATTAATATTTCACAAAAAAGACAAACCCCTCTTAAGTTTTTGTTTTATAATTTACACGTTTTTCGTTTTCTTTTTCTTTTCATTTCTTTTCATTTCTGTGTGTCTCTGTGTGTGCTAAACCATTAACCAAACCCAAATCAAATATGAAAACCAACCATATCCCCCACATCATGATGTTGGCCACATTACTCAAAACTAACCAATTGTGAATGAACATCCAACGCGCGCCTAATAATGTTAATAACATCACCAAATCATCACATCCTTTCCAACACCATCACCATCATCACAATCACAACAACCAACCATCATCATCATCATTCTCAATCATCAAATCACATCCCCCTCCATAATAATACCACATATTTACTTTATTAACAAAAAACAAAATGAAAATTGAAAATTTAGACATGTCCTATCACTTCTCCCAGAGCCTAATGGAGGATGGCAACATTTTGAATTTAACAGCCGGCGGTAATCATTCCATTGGCAATTTTGCCGAACGTTTCGCCTGTGCCGTCTGTGGCAAATCGTATTTGCGCAAAAGGCATTTGCAGCGGCACATGCGCGACGAATGCATTGGCATACCGCCACGCTTCAGCTGTGACTTGTGCCCCTCACGTTTTCGCCGCAAATACCACATGGTGCGCCATTTGACCTCGAAACATGGCATACCCACGGCCATAGCTCAACAGACTACGGGCAATCGCAGTGGAGGCGGCGGCGGCGGCAGCTCCTCCGGGGGTGGCCTAATGAAAAAAGATGATGATTTGAATGGGGGCGGCAGTGAGTGCCACAGTCCCATGCCCGAGAATTTGACCATGCGCAAAGAGAACTATGAACACGAGCTGCAGTTGACGGCCACACACTTGCACTTGCAGCAGCATCATCTGAATCAGCTGGGCGGCGGCGGAGGCTCCAGTCCTTCGCACATAACCAGTGGCGACAGCGGCAGCGATTGCAATGGTGGCGGCACGGCGGGCACATCACCCATACCGCCGGCCCACATAATGCCCATGCCCACATATGGCCTGACCGGGGCCATAACAGCCATATCGGCAGCAGCCGCTCATGTTGAGGAAAAGGATGCCAAAATATTGTTGGAAGCGGCTGCAGCTGCGGCTGCGGCCCATGCTGCGGCGACATCGGCGTCGGCCAGCGACAATAATAATGAGAAGGAAAACGGTTCGAATGGCAAAGAAGGCCAAGAGAACATGGATAATGCAGGCAATGCCGCACAGCCCTTAACGACGACGACCACGCCTGCGACGACGGTGTGCGCTCCCCCCATCACAACCATACACACAAGTGATCTGAAACCGGCCGTGACCACTGAGTCATCATCGGCTGGCGCTACCGCCGCCGCTCCCATTATCAAAGCCGAGCCCTTGACACCCAACAAAACGCCGGCCATGAATATGCTGGACGATGAATGGAAGATGAAGCTTAGCTTACAGCTCATATCGAATTCGTTGCTCAAGGAACGCCTTATGAACACCATGCCATTCGCTTACAACAACAACTGAAACCAAATTTTGCACAACCAAATAATTATACATACATCTCAACTCTCAAATACTTATTTCCTTTCTCAGTCCCTCATTTAATATATATTTATAATTAATTAATTTTAATTTATTTTATCTAACAAACAATTTTGACTCAATTCGCGCACGATGTTTTTTTAAATCGTTTAGTTTTTAAGTGTAACCCCCCAAACCCATTTCCAATCGTTTCGTTTCATTTTCTCTTAATTTTGTGTATAATGAAATGTAAAATGTATTTAATTTAATTTTTGTTCTATATCTTTATTTATTACCAACCAAAAAAAACAAACCAACAACACTATAAAGTATTGAATTTATTCGAAACATTTTTTCTTTCGAAAATTAAAAATTGTAAGATCTCTCCCCTTGCCCCCACCCCCACTTAACCCAAAAGCAAAACAAACATTCCAAAAATTTATGTTTTAGTTATTTAAGTTCAAAAAAAAAATATTTAAATATATATATACAAATATTAATTACTTAACTAAACTTAATTTATTTCTTTTATTTTAATTACAAACCAAAAAAAAAAACAATTTTGTTTTAAGTCCAACAAACAAACAAATCATCATCAATTCTCCATATCATAGGTGTGATTAAAGAAAAAAAAAACAATTTGTATACGAACTAAGTAAAAGAAAAACAACAACAAGAAAATAAGTAACTTTTGTGACAAGTGATGAAAGGCAAGGCAAGTGAATACTCTTTTCATCTGCTAAATATTAATATAAAACGTCGTTAACCTAATATAAAAAGGCCTTTAACCCTTGATTTGGAGAAATATATGTTTTGACCGAACTTTTCGAGTTTGGTTAATAAAACTAAAAAATCTATTTCTCAATTCGATTAAGAGTTAGTTCGTTTTTATATTAAGTTAACGGCTAAGCATGCATGTCGTCTATTCTGTGATCAGCAGCTATCTTTTAATAATTATTTTTCTCTCTTTCAAACTTGCTAACTCTAACGTTGTGAACAAAATCCCACAGTAGAATTTTATGTACTTCAAAGAGAGAAGAAAATATGGGCTACTTTACAATAACTATATGATCCGCAGCTATTTTTTAATGATTATTTCTTCTTTCGGCGATTTAAAGCCTTAGTCCCAAAATAGTTCAAATTGCCATGTTCAATTTCTACTTCCTCAATTGTTAGTTAAAAACAGAAAACATAAATTTTATTTCCTCCTTTTCAGCCTATTTTCTATATGAAATTGTATTTTTTAATTATCCAAAGATTTAAATTAACGTAACGTTGTGAAACAAATCCTCCCAGAGTAGAATTTTATGTAGACCGAGATGAGAGCAGAAAAATGGGCTAATTAACGATAACAATTTGTTTGATAATATAATTTACCTCTCAATCTTTTTCGCTCTAGGTTTCTGTCTCTAAAGACATCCACAAATAACTACTCGAAAACAGGCCCATGACCACTGGCTGCTGATACCAGCAGCTATTTGTGATCCATCAAATGTTTGAATGATTTGTGGTTTGGCCTTTAAATACTATTTTTGCATAGAAACACTTGAAGAAGTTTTGAAGACCAAATCTAAATTTAGAAAGAAAAACGTCTGAAGCCTCATAATCTTATTTACAATCCTGAATTTGAGCATATTTCAATGGACAATGGACTTGTACGTTCCACAAAGCACAATTGGAAAACAGGACTCTACTCTGCTAATTTCTTTTGTTTTTAAATCTTCATTTTGCAGATAATTATTTGGAGAAAAAAGAAGTTTTAAAGTCCAAATCCAAATTTAGAAACACAAATCAATACAAAGACGTTCTATCTGTTATAAATGCCGATAATATTTGTCGTACCACAAAGAACAATTGAAAAACAGGACCCCACTCTGCTTATTCGAGTAGTTATTTGATTTATCTTTTTTTGAATGATTTGAGTTTCTAAATTCTTTGTCTTTTAGATCCTCATTTTGCAGAGAAATGTTTGAAAAAGTTTTAAGCCCAAATCCAAATTTAGAAACACAAATCAATAGAAATACGTTCTATCTGTTATAAATTCGATTTGAATTCGTTGTTTTTTTTTCTACAAAGTCATGACTATCTTCAAAACCTCTACTTTGTATCCATAGAAATGCCTGTTGCTTGATAATCTTATTTTCAAAACTGAATTTGAGCAAATTTCTAAAGAATCAAATCAATTTGATGAGATTCAGATCATGAGGGCAATATTGATGCAACATGTGTAGATTCAGAACAAGAACAATTGCAATCTAAATATTTGCCCAAAAACGAAAACAAACCTTGATTAATTTGTAATTCATATCTGTCCATCGCTCCAGTCCACAGAAATACCTAAAGTCCCTGATAATCTATTTTTGCAAACCTGAATTTGAGTAAACTTCCAAAGACTCAAATCTATTTGAGACTCAGAACATGAGGACAATATTGACGTAGATTGAGAAGAAGAGCTCACAATTGCATTCTAAATTAAATATTTGCCCAGAAAAAACAAACTTTGATTAATTTGTAATTCAATTCTGTTCATCTCTCCAATTTTTAGCTAGAAGGTTAAGGACTCTTTATGATCTGAGAGTAGAGGGCGCTTTAAAATTACCTATTTCCACAGTAAAACTATTACTTTTTCTCCCCTATATGAAGAAAGTTATCTTTAAACTAAAGTTTTTTTTCCATTATTTTTTGAAAATAATAAGTAATGATTTAGTTTGCTTTAAAAGTTAAGCATTTTCATAGAAAACCCAATACCCTTTTCCATTATTTTCGAAGAATATTTACTTTCCTTTATGCTAAAGTAAAGTAATCATTTGATTTGTGGATTCGAACAAATCTCTACACAATCTCAGCCCCACAATATTTTTTTTTTCGAAATACACAACGTTGTACTAATGATCTTGCAAACAATCTTCCAAACAATGCCTGCAATGTAATGCTTGTAAAAGAAATATATAGAAAATTCTTCTCTTTATGAGATCTATAGTTCTCTAGGCTTTAGTGTTCAAATGCCACTTTCACTACCATAAATTACGTTCCCTAAAGACCTCAATGCAATTTCCTTTTCTTTTTGAGATCGAAAGTTCTCTTAGGCTTTTTTTTTTTTTGAAATATCACTATTCATTCATCACAAATTAGTACGTATTTCGCTTGTTGTTTGTGTCTGCCATTATTTTTATTGAATTATAATTTCACCAACATTTTAATCACCCACCTCCCTTAAGTTTTATGATGATGTGTTTTAGTATTATTAGAAGAAGACGATGACGACGAAAAAAGAAACATTCCAAAAACAAAAAATACAACATATACTCAATTTTATAACAATCCTAGTGATAACATAAATGAATGATTATAATTAATAAATAATTATAAATGTTTACACCATCACTTAATTATAAAAGATTTTTTCTTCTTTGTAACTAAATTGTAAACCTAACATTCCAAGAAAAAATGTCCTGCTTGTCCTCCCCCCCCAAATACATAAAAATGTATATGTACCATTTGTTATTTATTGTGAACTGAATAAACAAAAATTCAAAATTTTTAATATAACAACGAATTTCGGCATAAATAATATGTTTTGCCCTTTTGCCCCCCAAAACAAAAAAAAAACTACAAATAACGATTTTATTGATTGTAATAATCTTAATATTTAATAATAATTAATTATAAAAATGTATTTATTTTATTCTTTGCTCTTGCCATCAAACCAATAAACATTTTTTAAAAAATATATTAATTTATATATTTATTGATTTTCTTCTCGATAACTAAGAAACACTAAGAAGAATTTATTTTTCTTTATTTCGTCGTATATTTTTTGTCGTACATATATATATTTACTTTTGCCATGTGTATTAATAGTTATTAAGCTGTAAAACTGGAGGAGGATCTCTACCAGTAGGAAATCTTGAGCTGCTTGCTTCATTGTCTGTCCTCCTGTTTAACTAGGGATCCATCCTTAGATACAGAGGAGTGATGAGTGTGTCTAATGTGTCGACTATTTCGTGGACCTCTCCTCCTCTCTTTTAGATTTATTTATTTAATTTTCATTTTCAATATGTGCTCAATCAAGATCATTGCTTTGCGCCGCCATATCACTTTTTTCGTTTTATAATCCTTATGTTTAACTTGAATTGAATTTATATATTTGAAAACATTTATTTGAAACACGGCCTTTTGCAATGTATTATTAAAATGTATTTTGTGTGTGTGTGTTTATTGGAAAGTACCGTATCTTACTTAGAATTTGTTCAGTCTAGGGGACTTGACCATAGTATTTTTTTATTGCAGTTATCATACTTTTATTTACTGGTTTGTGATGGAAATTTTGGTCTTGTGCTGACTTCTATTGTGGTTTCAAGTTTTCAAATTAATTTAAATTCATATCTGTCCATGTCTCCAGTCTAAATATAATCAGATCAGATTAAAATTACCACAACTTTTAGGCTCATATACAAACACTCTCCCGGCCTCTTTTTCATAATTTTGAATTTCTTTTTTTTTTCTAGAAAATTAAATAACCCCTTTAAAGAAACCGACTATAAATGTCAAGATATTTTGCATTTAGGAAAAAGTTATACCATTTTCAGTTAAAATTGAGAAAATACAAATTGAAATTGAGAAAACAAAAAATTGAAAATGAGAATAATCATCATGATAATCAGAAATCTTGAAATTAATTTGTATTTTCTCATTTTCAAGTGTTTATTTCTCAATATCATATTGTATATTCTCAATTTCAATTTACATTTCCCAAATTCAATTTGTATTTTCTCAATTTCATGTTGAATTTCTGAATTTCAATTGGTATTTTCTCAATTTCAATTGAAATTGAATTTCTGAATTTCAATTGGTATTTTCTCAATTTCAATTGAAAAAGGTGTAGACATAAACAAAAATTATAATATAAAATGTCCTATACAAAAAATAACTTGAGGTTTCTCTCTTAAAATGGCGGCGGCAGTCTGTTTTACTACACAATTCACGTAGACTTATTATTAGATTTCAAAAATTCTTTTAAATAGTTTTAAGAAATATCTTAAGTGCTTACTTTTTTTGTTGAGCACTTACTTTTTTCTTAAGCTATAGTTGTTTTATAAATAATCCAAAGGAAAAATAATCCGAAAGCGATGCCTAACTCAGTTTTAATTATTTTTTTTAATATGTAAAACGATTTTAGCATTTTGATTAACAAAATAATACGGGGCCGCCATTATTCACCTTTTCGTGAATAAAATGGGAATTTTATGAATTTGTGTACGTTAATATTTTGTTAATATGAACCTTTTCGTTTACGTATCACTGCAGTGCTTCAGTTTCATTTGAACTATCATCCAATTAAGAAATTAAATAAAAAAATAAAAATTCATAATAAATTCAGTTTCTGCGCTGAATGATAGCCCAAATGGATCTGATAAACTGCAGTGATGCATTTCCGAAAAGGTCTTATGGCTATAAACCGGGAAGAGTACTCACTTATATGCTTCGGAACAGAAGTAAGGTGATCAAATCCAACAAAAAAGGTAGATTTTTGTTTAAATCAAAAAGTCGAGATAAATTGCAATTGAAAGGCAACAATTCATTAGCAGGGAATTTTTATTCACAATTGTGGGGATTTTATCTTGACGATAGCCATACAAAAATTTAAAACTTGCTAATCATATGTAACAATAAATCTTATTTACGAAGTGAACATTTAAAAAAAATATATGTGAAAGGAAATTTATCTAAAAAATTTCTATTTCCAAATACGATAAAAACTACTAATAAAATCACATTGATTTCCATTTCATACCTGTATAAAATAGAGTATTGATTTCTCGACCCCCCACACACGCACACAAAATGTATTTACAACTCTTTAACTAAAACTATATTTTGTTAAAGAAAAGCAAAATCTTGTAAAACATAATTTTATTTGTCCTGTTCAGAGGTTGTCGAACTATTTCACTTGAACCGGATGATATATGACTGAAACTTTAGACGAAATGGAGGTAATTGGCGTTTACTGTTGACACTTTCACTTCACAGCACTACAAAGTTCCGAAGGTTTAAAATTTTCAAAAATTATTTTAAATTGTTCAAAAATTATTCAAAAATTAAATTATTTTAAATACTTATTTATACACCCTATGATTTCGGTCAAATTTAAGAGGAGCATATGCGCTAAAAATACTTAAAATTATCAGCTTCTATCTGTATTAGTTTAGCATTAACAAACATTTGAAGTTTTCCCTCTTAAAAAGTAAAATATGAAAAAAAAAACTAACTAAATATTTGTTAATGCTAAACTAAGACAGATAGAAGCATGAAATTAAAAGTATTTTTGAGAGATATTCTCCGCTTTTATTTGATGACATATAACGCTAACATAGTTACATCCTAAGTGTATAAAATAATTGAATTTTCTTTAATTTCTATCCTTTGGAGTATTGAAGTCCTGTGAAGAGGGTGGGACAAGATGATGAACTGAAAAGCTAAAAACGCCAATAAACTCCATTATGCCTATAGTTTCAAACATGTTATAATCTGAATCAAGTGTGACATTTTTTAAATTGTTTTAAAAATTGCCTCATTTTGAAGTTTTTTTCCACTCCCCAGCAATGATCTTTTTTTTAAATATTGAAAATATACAACTTATATATGTTCTCTTAAATGTAATAAAATTAATTAAAATTAAAGATTTTTTTCTTTCAAATATTATTTTCTTAAAAAAAACATTATCATCTTACTCAACTGTAATTGTAAACTTAAAATATTTATATACAAGAAAAAACCAAACAAAACAAAAACCAAATGATATTAAAATAATAACAAAAGATGAGAAAAAGCAAAAAAAAACTAAAAACAAACAAAATGTGTATTTATTTAAAAGAAGAAAAAACAACAAAAGTTACAAACAAACAATTTTGCAGTCAGCGCTTATATTCATATATTCTTTTTTATTTTTCAGGACAAAGAAAAAAGACTACTTTGGCAGATGCAAAAAATCATATTTTTTAATATATTTTCAGCTTTCTTAAAAAAATCCCCTCGATGTGTTTATTATGTTGAAAAAAATTAAAAAAAGCAAACAAACAATAAGGCTTGGGAGAATATTAAATTTTCTTATAATTACTTGATTTTGTTCGTTTAAAATTTTTAATAATTATTGTTCCAAACTTGTGTTTGCAGAATTATTATTAAAGATAAATCTTTTAAATTGTTATATTTATTTTATTTTATTCATTTCAAAATTTTTATAATTATTATTCCAACCTCGTTTTTGAAGAATTAGTATTTAAAGCTAATTTAGAGATAAAGCATTTAAAAGTTAAGCTTCTCTTGCAAGCCTTATAGTTTGTATGTTTTATTTTTCTCCTTTTTCTTTTTTATTTCCTTTGTTTTTCCTTTTATGGTCTTTTTGGTTTCGTTTTTCTTCGTTTCATTACTTTTTTCTTTTTGGTTTGATTTTCTCTCCTTTTGGTTTTCCAAATTCCAAAGTCGAATTTTTATTCTAACCTATTTTTATAACTAAATCTCTTTTAGATCCGTACACTACTACTACTACTACCACCACTACTTGAATTCTTCACCACTACCATCACCACGACCACAACTCCTTCACTTCCGAAGAAAAGCTTCATCCCACCACTGCAAAGAAACTCTAGGAAAAGTCTTGTCGTGAGTGGGTGGGTTGGGGTGTGTTGTATCCTTCTAGTACTACCACTGGGTGTTGTGTGTGTCCTCTCATGTGAGCGTTTAAATACTATCTGCCTACTACTACTTCTTATCACCACACTTACGTGTCTCTCTCGTATGTATGTTTGTGTTTACTGGGTGAACATAATTTATTAATTTAATTTGTTGTTTTCTTTTTCAATAAATCCCCACCAACAAAAATATAAATTTAGTTTTAAACATATTTCTATTTATATCTATTATATTATATTTATGAAGATATAAAAAAATCAAATGTTATTAACCGTTTATTTGAGATAATGTTATACCTCTACACATTTTATAAATTAAACGATATATTTTATACTCTCTCCCTCAGTCTGTCTCTTTCTCTCACCAACTTTTGTCTCTCTGCTCTATGTGTGGTGGTTTGTTTTAATTAAATTATTTTTAAAAACAAAAATAAGAGAATCTCTTTAAAGAAAACTATATATAAAAAGTGCATTTTTAAGAAAGGTATATTTTTTGTGAAAATTGGGCTTTTTTTTGCAAAATGTATTGGGTCTCCAGAAAAATTATAAAAAATTGTTTTAAAATTTTATATTTATTTTATTTTTTAATTTTATATTTTTTTTTTTAGAAATTTTCTATTTTTTTTAATTATACTCGTCAACTTAGTATTTTTTCTAGAATTTTTGAAAATTAAATTTTTTTAAAAGTGCACGCTGTACATTTCAGTTTTAAGCCATCATTTTTCATTATAATTTCTGTAGCTTTATGTAGTTTTATTCATATTTCTATTTTAAAGTGCGTTTTTAGCCTTCTTCTCTTCTCTTCATGTTCATTCTTCATTATTATCATTATTCCCCGCTGTTGCTCTTTTTCTCTCTTCATACATCTCTAGTTCACTCACTCTATGTCTCTCATTTTGTCTCTCTCTTTGTATTTGTCCTCTAATTGTAATTTATTTAAGGAAAACGCTTCTAAATCATTTTAAACTACCAAAAATACTCATCAAATCCATTTTTTCTTTCTCCATTTACTTGTGATCGTTTATGTTGGTGATGCGCTCTCTCTCACTATTGCTCTCACGCTCACGCTCTTGCTCTCGACTTTCGGCTCTCTATTCGTGTGTGTGTGTGCGCGCCTGTGTGTGTCATCATTACGATCCTGGTATTTGTTTCTTTTCTCTCTTTTTTTCTCTCCCCCCATCACATAAATTTTCCCCCCCCCGAAACACGCCGCTATCTCTAATTTTAGGTTTTGTCTTAACGTGGTACCAGCACTCGTGCGATCAATGTGGTAAATCGTATAAGACACGGAAGTCCTTGTCGCGCCATCGTCGTTTCGAGTGTCGTTTTACGGCCGAGCGACCGGTCTTTCAGTGTCCGTCGTGTAACTATGCTGCCAAACGCAGCGATAACCTAACGAAACACATAAAAACGCATTTTGCGAAAATGCAACGCGAATTCCTGCCATTGGCTGTGAAAATCCAAAATACTTTGAAATCACAAATGGAAACAGTTTAAAAAAACAAAAAAAGAAGATGAAGAAACCCCCAAAAAGTGGTTACAAATTGGAAAGTGATTATATAAAATTGAACGTTTGTGATATACGTGGTATTTTAAGGATTTTTTAAAAAATCGATCGATCGCTCAAAATTAAATTTCGGGAAATGAAAATTTAAAAAAAAAAAAAAATTAATATTACAAATTTATTGATGATTTCTTTAAAACCCTAGATTTTATTGTTTGTTCGAAAATTCGAACATAATTTCGAAAATATCATATGTAATTTTCTCCATCCTCATTATCTGTAGATTATAAAATGATTGTGCTTCAAGAAATTCAAGTTCGAAAATTCGAACATAATTTCGAAATTTTGGAAATAATTAACAAAGGAAATTTTTCTCATTTCTCAATTCTTTTGAAATAGAAATTCATGCTCGAATAATTTCGAAAAATTCGGAAATAATTTCGAAAATTAACAAATGCATTTTTTTCTCCTTCTCACTACTTGTGGACAATAAAATTAAAATTGCTTCAAGAAATTCACGTTCGAAAAATTAGAAAATTTGTCGAAAATAATTTAAAAAATTAAATAAATCCAATTTTTCTCCATTCCGATTAATTGTAGGTTTATTCGAACATTTGTCGAAAATAATATCGAAAAATTTGGAAATAATTTCAAAAATTATTAAACGGAATTTTTTCTCCATTCGGATTATTTGAAGATTATACAATTTAAATTACTAAAGAAATGCATGTTCGACAATTCGAAAATTTTTCGAAAACTTGGAAATAATTTTGAAGATTTATAAATGCAATTTTATTTCTTTATTCCCATTACTTGGAGATTATAAAAATAATTATTAAATTAATATTACTACAAGAAATTCATGTTCGAAATTTCGAACATTTATTGAAAACTTGGAATAATTTCAAAAAGTAATAAATCCATTTTGTTCTTCATTCCCATTACTTGAAGGTTATAAAAATAATTATTAAATTAAAATTACTACAAGAAATTCATATTCGAAATTTTTCGAAATCTTGGAAATAATTACAAAAATTAAGTCTTCAAATTTATTTTCGAAAATTCGAACATACATAAATTCGAAATTTAGAAGTACAATTTTCTCCACTGGTAGACTATAAAACTTATAAAGCTTCAAGAAATGCAAGTTCGAAAATTCGAACAGAATTTCAAAAATAATTAAATTTCGAAAATTCCTAAATTCGAACATAATTTCGAAATTTTGAAAATTCTGATATAATGTCGAAATGCAAAAAATATATATTTTTCGAATTCCTTTTTGTCCAACTAAAAATCTTAAAATTTGTAGTAATCCAAATTTTAATGTAAAAAATAACTAAATCACTGTTTTCGAACATCCAACACCTATTTTCTCTTTTTCGAATTTGCTCCAACATCTGAATTATTCTCGACTTTTTCCAATCGAAATTATAATGAATCACTTTCATCACTAAATCTTAAAAAACAAAATATTGTTTTATTTTTCCCATCTTGAAATTAAAAATATATATATTTTTTGGATTTTAAATATATATTTGTGTCTGAAAAATATTTTTTAATTTTTAAAAAACATTTTTTAATTTTGAATAAATTTAAAAATATTTTTTAATATTTTAATTTTTTATATTTGAAAAATATTTTTTTTAATATTTTAAAAATATTTTTTTTAATATTTTAAAAATATTTTTTAATGTTTAAAAATATATATAAAAAAATATATTTTTTGTTTTTGATTTTTTTAATATTTAAAAAATATTTTTTTTTTAATATTTAAAAAATATTTTTTTTAATATTTAAAAAATATTTTTTTTTAATACTTAAAAAATATTTTTTTTTAATATTTTTTAGTTCTTACAAAAATATCTGTTACACTTAAAATTTTAATGTTAAAAATATATATATTTTTTAATTTTTTTCTGGGTTTAATGTTTTTTGTCTAGGATTAGAGAAATCATTAATTAATTCCACCTTGTTTAGAGTGTTCGAAGTTTTTCGAAACTTGTAATTCCTTTCACCCTTTCGATTTTTATCACATCTCTTTCATGCATTGCATTTCGCTACACTTTTTTCAATAAATTTTTAACCACTTTTTGTCGTACTAGTTTTTTCGTCTTCCTTTTTTGTGTGTATAAGAAAAGATCTCCTCGTTTTATTTTCTTGAGTTTGAAAATAAAAACAACAAAACAAAAAACGTATTATTATTATTACTATTTTAACATATAATAACATAAGTGTGTAACTATTAATTAATTATTTAATTTTGGTGAATTGAATTTTATTTAAAAATAATAATATTTTGTGTATTTAGAGATTCGTTTCGAAATTCGAAATTTAAACAAAACGATGCTGTGGTGGCTGTGCCCGCCCGCCCGCCGGCTTTTTCTTTAAGAGAATTGTGGCTGATATCTCAAAATATTTGCGAACAACTGACGAACTGCTAAGCTGCGACTTATGAAATATTGTATTGTTTTTTATTTTTGTCTTTTGGTGTCGCTCTCGGCGCGTCTGTGTGTATGTGTGTGCGCGTATCCCGCCATATTACAAAGCAAATAACAATAAAATTTTATTTATTAAGTATTTTGGTCATGTTTCGTCCGATGGCTGGCTGGTTGGTCGCTTGGTGGCTTTGCTTGCGCGCATTTCATGCGATTTCAATTCGAATTTGCATTCGTTCATTCGCTCGCTCTTTCTACTCCCCACACGTTCTCCATCTCCGCCTAGACTCACGCCTTGTCTTGCTTACGACAAGCTCTTGGTTCGGTTTGGTTTGCTTTTGTGCCTTGCCTTGCCTGGCTGACTGCCTGCTCCCGATATAGCTTTTTTGCATATTTTGTGTATTCTAATTTAGCATTAAATTTGCATAAAATTTGCATTTGATTTGTGTGTATTTATTTATTTATTTTACTTTCTTTCTACATTTGAAATTTTATGCAAATTTTATACATTGTGCCACCATCACCACACAGACACACACATTTCAAAACTCTGAAGACGTAGAAACAAATCCAACTGAAATAACAACGCCACCAACCACATTTATTCATATTCAGAGCACACATAGTCACCAGCCATGGATTTAGCAGCCGAAGACGAAATGTGCTAAGCTGCTATTTCGCATTGCTATTTCTTTGTGTAACATTTCAGCGCGGGCATTATTTAAAATTCAAATTTAAAAAAAAAAAAAAGAAAATGGAACGAATATTTTACCTTCCCTCCATCCCAAGCATTGCTTAACCAAAATATGCTAATGCCAAGCTAGGCCATGCCAGAGCCATTATCGTTTTGTTTAAATTTTAAATAAATTTTTGAAAAGAAACGACGAGAGTCAGCTCAGCCAAAGAGAGTTTGAATTGGAAGCTGGAATTATTTTCCTTTTGTCGCCACAGTTTTTCTTCTACTAATTTGCTTAAAAGCAACTTAAAATTTAATTTACATTTAAGTTTTATGCAAATATCTATATAATAATATATTTATTAAACTTATACTTATTTATATATACATATGTTAAGTTAATAAACTATTTTTATATTTCTTTGATACTCAATATAATTTAAAAAGACATTCCTAAAGGATATACTTTCCAAAAAATCCTATGGTTTAAAAGCTAAAAAAAAACAAACAACAAAATCTAGTCGTCTCAGGTTCACAAGAAGAAGAGGAAGAGAATAGTTTTCTTCTAACGATGTTGTGTTTTTTTCTAATCACGAATAGTTCCATTTTAACAACTATTGTGAGGACAAAAAGAAGATGAAACAAATATACATATATATATTTATTTATATAACGATACTATCTATATACAAACTAATTTATTTTTCGCTTTTATTTTATGATAAATAATGTTTTGTGTATGTGTGTGATATGTATGCTGGAGTTTGATAGAAAAATGAAACCAAATAATCCCGCCCGTCAACCAATTTCGAAATTTAAGTAAATTTTATCATATCCTTCCTTGTGGTGTTTTGTTGTGGTCCTCTCTATTAAATCTTTTGAATGGGTTAACTTATTTTTATGCTTTAGTTGTGCTGTTTCGTAAAAAATAAATTCTAACAATTTTCATGTTTAAACCTTAAAAAGCCAATTTTTACAAAATCAAAGAAAAGGACAACGTTTTGAGCATTATTCTGCATCTGATCACATTTTAAGTAATTAGAAAATTAGAAATGTTTACCATTAAAATTTATTATGTTCGAAAATTCGAACTTTTGTTCGAAAATTTCGAAATTCACTATTTCTGAAGCTGAACATTGTTTAGGCCTCTGAAAATGTTTAGCATCAACATTTATTATGTTCGAAAATTTTGAAATTCGCTATTTCTGAATCCGATCTTTTTTTTTTGAATTTATTATGTTCGAAAATTCGAACTTATGTCCGAAAATATCGGAATTCAGTATTTCTGAATTTGAACATTTTTTTAATCATCCACAAATGTTTTCCATCAAAAATTTTCATATTCGAAAATTTCGCAATTTACTATTTCTATTAAATCGATTTGAAACTGGGTTAAATTGAAGATTTATTTAAGGGTTTACGAAGTCAAGATCGAAAAAATTCAGAGTTATAACATTACGATTAATTTTTGAATAATTTTCAATATTTCGCAAAAATTCCCATCCACTTTGTGCACTCATAGAATTTCCAAATACGACAATTTTGAGCATTAACGAAGCAGGAAAATGAACTCACTCAGTTGATGATGAATTTAGTTTGAAAATCATCATTATTTTAAAAATAGAACAATGGAATGTAATTGTTGAAATATTGTCCTCCTACAATGAAATCCCAGATTCTGAATTCCCATCCTACACGAGGGGGAGGTAATTGTTTAAACAAAAAAACAAGAGGATGAAAATGAAATGTTCGAGTTTTATTTACTAAAATATTTTTTTTTACAAAAGATTCTTTATTTTTGAACTGTAAATTCATTTCAATGGGTTTTAAATTAAAAATAAATTAAATTAACTTTTTGAATTAAGAATTAATATTGATTGATTTTTCAAATTAAAAAAATAAAATAAATTATTTTTATAAAATTAAATTAATTTTTTAATTAAAAATTTAATTTAATTATTTTTTAAATTAAAAATTTAATTTAATTATTTTTTTTTAAATAAAAATTAAATTTAGTTATTTTTAAATTAAAAATTAAATTTAATTATTTTAAAATTAAAAATTAAATTTAATTATTTTTTAAATAAAAAATTAATATTTTAAATTTTTTTAAATAAAAATTAAATTCAAATTTTAACTTTAAAACAATAAATTTTTATTTAAAACGTAATTTAATTAATTTTTGTTAAAAAATTCAAAAAAAATATTTTTTACATTTTTTAATTAAAATTAAATTATTTTTTAAATTTATTTGAATTACTTTTTAATACAACATTAATTTAATTTTTAAATTAAAAATTAACTTTAATTATTTTTTAACTAAAAATTAGTTATTTTTATTCTGTGTATTTTTTACTCTCCCATTCCGATTTCAAACTCAATATGTAGTTGTTTTTCTTGTGAAAAAAACTTACAACAAAACACTTCTGTTTGAACATATTTTATCCATAAAATTCGAAAACCTCCACACCTCTTACTTTTTTGTTATAGATTTGCTACAACCTTTGCAAATATTGTCAATTCCCGTTCTGTGCATGCCAGACACAGCCAAAGGCGAGAAGAAACCCAGGTCCAAATCCAAATCCTCTCTGGCCATGACCATGAAGAGTCACGACAGACGTTTCAAATGCCTGATGTGCGGTAAATCGTATACAACCAAAGGTTGTCTGGAACGGCACAAGCGATACGAATGCCCCGTACGACCGGAAGCGCGACCAAATTTTTCGTGTTCCGTGTGTGGCTATGCCACCAATCGTAGAGACAATCTCAAGGCCCATGAAAAATTACATTATAAATTACATTGAATTGACCGCGGGCGGGAATGGGTTTCTTTTTTTGTCTCACTCAGCATACCTTCCAACAACACATACATATACACATATACCAAAAACCACAAACAATTTGCCAAAACGTATTATTAAAGGATTATTATTTTTGGATAAAAATGAAATGTAATTTTGTAGTTTTGTAAGATGACCTAAAACTTAAATTGTAAGTTCCTTTTTTGAAAAAAAAAAAATAATAATTAAAATCGAACTTCGAAAACAAAAAATTAATTAAGTGTAGCCATAAACACACAAACAAACACATTCATTAAGTGATAACAAATAGTTTTTAAAACAAACAAAACCAAAAAAGAAGAGAGAGTAAGAAGGAAACCTGTGAAAACAGTACAATTCACCAAGAGAATAAAATCCACAACAACAAACAAAATACTATAACTATATTACCTACAAGCAACCACACTACATTCCAAAAAACATAAACTCAGAAAACTTTAAAAAGTATAAATGAAAATTTCGCAAAAAATTAAAAATGTTAAAAAATTAAAACAAACAAAAGAAAAAGAAAATATTGTTAAAAACAGTAAATTAATTTATAATTCTATAATTTATGACATTAATTAACGATGAAATTGTAATTTTTCTTTGGAGAGAGAAATTCAAGTAATATTCTGGGGAAATTTCAAATTGAAAAAAGTTTTTGTTCTAATCTTTAATTCCTTTTAAAATTCCATTCTTAAGCTTTGGCAAAGCTGAAAATAGCAAACAAAAATTGTCTAACCCTGTTTTTAGGTTATATGAAATGTTTTCCATCAAAATTTATTATGTTCGAAAATTCGAACTTATGTTCGAACATTTCGAAGTTCACTATTTCTATGAAATCGATGTGAAACTAGGTTGAATTAAATATTTATCAGTCGAAAATCTAAAAAATATTACTGTGATTTTTTTCGAACATAAATTTTTGAATTTACTTAATTTTGACTATTTTCAAATTTGAAAAAATTTTGACAAAAAATTTTTGAGTCTGTTTTTAAGCCTCTGGAAGTGTTTGCCATCAAAATTTATTATGTTCGAAAATTCGAACTTATGTTCGAAAATTTCGAAGTTCACTATTTCTATGAAAACGATGTAAAACTAGGTTACATTGAAGATTTATAGTGGTTTTCTAGTCGAAAATTTAAAAATATTGCCGTGTTTCACGAATAATTTTTGAATTTAATTAATTTTGACTATTTTAAAATTTGAAAAATGTTGACAAAAATTGTCTGACCCTGTTTTGAAGTCACTGGAAGTGTTTGCCATCAAAATTTATTATGTTCGAAAATTCGAACTTATGTTCGAAAATTTCGAAGTTCACTATTTCTATGAAATCAATGTAAAACTAGGTTAAATTGAATATTTTTGATGTTTTGCTAGTTGAGAAGATTAATTTTTGAATTTAATTAATTTTGTCTAAATTTTTTGAAATTCAATATTTTCATGAAATCCAAGAAATCCAAGAAATTTGAAGTATTTGCCATTTTCCTTGATTTTTTTGAAAATTTCCCCAAAAATATTATTCGAATTTCTCTTGTTAACTTGATACGCATTCCAAACAGACAACTTCGAAACGTTGTCGTATTTTCTTCTCCCCCCCCTTAGTTTTGTAAGTTTTATTTGTAACCGAAAAAAACGAAAATTGAAAACCATATGTCTACGTATTCTTAAATTATTTTTAACTATAATGACTATGAATTATTCGCATATTATTTATTAAACAGCCGATAAACGTCGTATTCTTAAAAGATATATACATATATATTTATACATAAACAGCATATACATATACACATATTTTTGTACTTTTTAATAAATATATTTTCCGAGAAAAAAAGTGTGCAGTGTGAAATTTTTTAGATATATAAGAAGAATAAGTGCAGTTTTTTCCTTTCCTTATGTGTTATGATTTGTTTTCGTTTCGTCGTTTCGAATATTTTTGAGCTTTATTTGCAGGCTTTTTTTTGCAAAGATTGTGAATATGAAAGTCCCGTTTGAGAAATGAGTCGAGAGCTGTCATCCATCCACCATCATCACCACCACCACATTCATCATTAATTAGCATCATCCTTCAAGTAAAGCAAATGCAACGATCAACAATTCATCATCACCATCACCAACTCTATCACGTATCTCATCACATCATCATCAACCATCACCACCGCCTTTATATCCATAATTTTCGAAAAAGAAAAATCAATTCCCACCTAACCAAGCTTATCATCATATCACTGCGCTCGCTTGCTAAACCAAAAAAGTCTTGTAATATTGCCTACGCTGCCCTGACCCCACTCTCTAACCAAACGAAGAGAATCAGTCAATCAAGCAACCAACAACACCATTAAAAACTCACCAACACCACTAAAAACCTCTAAAAACTCAAAACAAGTAACTGTAAATATCATATTTTTTATAATTACTACAAATATTTACTAAACTATTTTATTTTTGATTAATTCATTAATATTTTTTATTTTGTTTTGTTTTTAATCAATTAAAAATATACATGCATTTTATTTTCGTTTCATAAAAATATCCTCTGAAAAAGTGCTATTGCTCAAAATCAATCAAACACACTAAAACCAGTCAGAAAGTCCGAATTATTTATCTCTAAAACAAACAACAAAAACACAACAAAATAAAATCTTAAACTTAAACTTAAATTTAAAATTTATTTGGTATCTCTCTCGTATTATTTTTATTTATTCCTATGATGTATCCTTATTTTTAAATTCTTATCAAAAAGTCTAAAAATGTTTTTTCTTTCTTTTTCTCTCTCTCTCTCCCGCACTCGCTCTCTGTTTCGTTTCGTTTTTTTGCATTTTATTTTAGGATGCGGCGGTAGCAGCTGTTCATCGTCATCACTATCGAATCCGTCAAACATCAAATCGAATTGTCAAACATCACCGCCACCTCCACCTCCACAGTCGTTAATTCGCGATTATTGGTATGAATTGAAATTTTCGGATTTATTTAAGTTTATCAATGCCGATGGTCGCTATCAATGTCCACGTTATAATTGTTTAAAAAGTTATAAAGATGCCAGCTCTCTACAGCGACATATCAGGTAAGTGGTCTTTATTCCGTTCTATATATATGAAATGATGAAATGATTTGCTAGGATCCACACACACATAATATGCTGTGGCAGAAGAGCTTTGTTTAGATTTTAGATTTGCGATTTAAGAATTGTCCTTTAACTTCACTAAATGAATGGATAAAAGCCGCATCTTGGGCATTTTTCGTAGCTTCTTCCTGTCGATCTTTAGATTCTCTCTCTTCAAAATGACACAAAAACTTTTGAACTTTTCATTGAAGCTCTTGAACAAACTAAAGTGCGAGTATTATTTTAAAGCTTTTGGCATTGTTGCAAACAAATTTTAGTTAAAGACACTTGTTAGTTTTGAGTTTTAGAAAGCTTTTTAAGAAAAAACTTTTTAATGAAAAAGTTTTATGCCTTTGCCCCAGCCAGGGTTTCATGAAAAGCAAATGTAAATTTCGCACAACCAGAATACTTTTATAAATGCAAAGAAAAAAATTATAAAAAGAAAGCTTTTGAGGAAAAGCCTTTGGCAAATTTTCGGGGTTTGGTACTGTCTCATTAACTTTTCCTCCATCTTTCATTGCGAATACTTCAGACATTCAAAAAATCTTTTTGCAAAGATTCTTATAAAATAGCTTTTGCATAGCTTCTGAAAAAAGCTTTTTACATGGTCTTACAAGACTTCGATTGAAAGTTTTTTACAATATACATATAAAAATATCTGTTTGAACTGTTGTCTTTAGGTTTTGTTTAAAAAAGCTTTTTATGATAAACTTGTTGGCAAAGCTTTTGATGACGTTTTTTGGCAATAAGAAAAGTTTTTTGCATTTTTTACCGAATATTCCAATTTTTCCTCTAGTTTTAGTTTTTTCAATACATATGTGAAGTCAGCTGTTTGAACTTTTGTCCCCTCCGAAGTCTTCAGATACGATTTGTCTTTAGGTTTCGTTTAAAAACGTCTTGCAAAGCTTTTGGTGAAAAACTTTATGACAAAGATTTTTACAAAAAGCTTTTGTAAAGCTTTTGATGAAAAACATTCGCAAAGCTTTTGCACTTTTTTCTCCAATTTTCCCTTAGTTTTTGTTTTATTTTGTTCCCTTCGAAGCTTTCGGATACGATTTGTCTTTTAGGTTTTGTTTTCAAAAAGCTTGCTTTTGGTTGAAATTTTGTTCCCTTCGAAGCTTTTTGATACAATGTGTCTTCTAGGTTTTTTAAAGAAACGTTTTGCAAAGCTTTTGATGAACAGTTTTTTGCAAAGCTTTCGATGAAAAGCTTTTTGTAAATATTTTGATGAAAAGCTTTTTGCAAAGTCTGAGATAATAAGTTTTTTTGAAAAGCTTTATAGCAAAAACTTTTGCAAAGCTTTTAATGGAAAGCTTTTTGCAAAGCTTTTAATGGAAAGCTTTTTTGTAAAGCTTTTGATGGAAAGCTTTTCACAAAGTTTTTGATGGAAAGCTTTTCACAAAGTTTTTGATAGAAAGCTTTTCTAAAATCTTGCTTGTATCGAATAGGTAAAGATAGCTGTTTGAACTTTTGTTCCCTCTGAAGCTTACTGAAACAATTTGCTTTTAGGTTTTTGTATTTTTAGCTGAAAAGCCTTTTGGCATATATTTTTATGAAAAGCTTTTTGTATTTTCTTACTTTTTATCGAATATTCGTAATTTTCCGTTAGTTTTTGTTTTGGATTTTTTACAACATATGAATGTCTGATACGATTTGTCTGCTAGGTATTGTGAGGAGATTTTATACAAATTGTGAAGATTCTCCCTTTAGGTTTGTGGTTTTTATTTACTCATTTTTGGCTCTAGGTTGTTTCTTTTCTATAGATATATAGACGATAGAAAAGGCTCTTTACTCATGCAATTATTGTGTTATTTTTATCTTTCATATATTATTTTGACAACAACAACAACTACTACTACAACAAATCACCAAACTGCAACCAACCCCCCCAACGTAGATATGAATGTGGTGGTCAGAAAAAATTCCGCTGCCTTATGTGCGGTAAAGCATTTTCACAAAGCTCCCACCTAAAACGACACCTGGAGTCGGGTGTTTGTGTTAAATATTACTTATGAGATAATGTTTTCTTTAAAATAACATAGAATTAGCAAAAAATTCATTATAACAACAAAAACATTAATCGCCAAATTAAGAAATCGAACAAGTTCAAGCGTTTAAGTAAAAAAGCAAGAGTAATAAGAACACCAAAAATAAAAATAACAAAGATGATGAAAACGAAGAAGAATAAAAAGAAGAAGAAGAAGAGAATACATGAGGAAGAAGATGGAGAAAGAAGAATAAAAATCAAGTACCAAAAATTATAATGAAACAAACAGACAGACACACACCAACACACACGGACACATACAATAGAGCCCACACTGACACACACATACTATGTAGATGAAGCTACCTACAAACATTGTAAATCCTTAACAAATGAGCTGTTAAATTATTACCTACAAAAACCAAACACACATTGAATCAACAACAACAAGAACAACAAACAAATTATCTAAGTCAAAACAAACCAAGAAAAAATGTTAATTAAATATATATACAAAACATACACATACTACTATATAGATGAAATTTTAAATGATGAACCCCCCAGTCCCCCGATCTATCTATCTACCAATCCCCCATATCGACCACCCAGAACCCAATCTCCTTCCTACCAACCCCCCCTTACAAAGATAAACAAATTTAAGCGAAAAAACGGATAACAAAACGAATTTATTGGATGCCACATCATCATATTTTTTATTGAAACAAAACAAAAGAAAAAATGAACAAAAACTTTGAATAAATTTAACAAACTGAAGAGGCGAGACGAGAGGATACTGTTAATTATTAATAGTCAAAAATAATATATAAAACGTAAAAATAATAATACATAGTAGTTAATTTTAAATTAACAAACAAACAAAAAAGAAAACCAGAGACAAACATTTAACAAGAAATTAGTTTAGTTAAAAGATGAAAGAAAAACAAAAACTGAAAATAAAATAATAATAAATTCAACAATATAACGAGGGAAAGTTAGCAGTCGGCCACTGACGACTTTAAAATGTTGCGTGTGTGTACCCTACGCTGCGAAGGGAATATAGGAAAGAAATGTCAAATTTGCAGCACTTCATCCAACACAAATCACTTGTTGTGACAAACGCTTTAAGTAATTAAGGATATTTTCGCGGCCCAATCAAACAATCTGGGAGAACATTTTTGTCAATCTAATTGATAAAAATTTGCCAACGGTTATGAGAATTCACAATAGGCCACAATAAATGTCCCAAATCTAATTCTTTTTGAACCCGTGATTGTTTTAGTTGAGTCCGCCAATATATCTGTTTGATCTGTGGGATCTGAATACAACTTTCATTTGTTTGCCTTCTGGTCGGTCTCTCTTTTTTATATACGTACATACATACATATATTGTCTTTAAATCCGTTATCATATATTTCATACTTCCAAGTGCCAAAGACCGATTTCAAGATGGTTTTATTGTTTTAAAATTGTCTGCGCAAAGTTAGCAAGAGTGCTGGCTAGTGTTGTGCGCTGGTGAGAGAGCGAAAGAGAAAGGATAAATTTGTTGTTCCCCTTCGAAGCAGTGTATGAGCTACAAAGAATTAAATAAATACAATTTTTGTTTTGTTAATTTAACAATTTTTTTCTTTGAGGCGGCCAGAAAGTTTTTTTAAGGGTTGAACCCTTAATGTTGCTCTCGTAAACATATCGGCAAAGAGCATACTTTGCTATCACAGAGAGAGAGCGAGTATAGGAATTCCGGTAAACTAATAGAGATTCCTTTTTGTCGACTTCGGCAAAGAGAATACTTTGCTATCATTTCTTTGGCTTCGCTGATACTTTTAATATTGTGCCTCTCTCCATCTCATATGTTGTAGCCAATCTCGTGAATATCTCTCAAAAATCCTTTTAAACCGCAATTTGATATTGTCCTAAGAACTGACACTCCTGTAACACAAGGTGTCGTGGAGTATTATTTGGAGATCTCTTCAGTGGGACATAGTTTGACTAGGGTCTCATCGGTAATTCACCATCTTAGTTTTGTCTGAGGTCTCTTCAGTGAGGCATCAGTAGGTAACAATGTGTCTTGCCTGAGGTCTACGCATTGAGGTTGAGATCTACTCAGTAAGGCATCAGTTGGTGACAATGTCTCTTTTGCCTAAGGTCTCCGCAATGAGGTTGAGGTCTCCCCTGTGAGGTTGAGGTCTTTACAGTGAAGCTGATGTCTCTACAGTGAGGTAGAGATCTCCACAGTGAGGCTGAGGTCTCTTCAGTTCGGAGAGGCAGAGGTCTCCGCAATGAAGTTGAGGTCTCCGCAGTGAGGTTGAGGTCTCCGAAGTGAAGCTGAGTTCTCCCAAGAGTAACTGAGGTCTCCACAGTGAGGCTGAGGTCTCTCCATTTCAGAGAGGCTGAGATCTCTTCATAGAAGATGAGGTCTCCACAGTGAGGTTGAGGTCTCCGAAGTGAAGTTGAGGTCTCCACAGTGAGGTTGAGGTCTCCACAGTGAAGTTGAGATCCCAGAATTGAAGCTAGGGTGTCTGAAGTGAAGCTGAGGTCTCCGAAGTGAGGTTGAGGTCTCCGAAGTGAAGTTAAGGTCCCAGAATTGAAACTGAGGTCTCCGAAGTGATGCTGAGGTCTTCGAGTTGAAGCTGAAGGCTTTTTTAGCGAGGCTGAGGTCTTTTCAGCGTGGCTGAAGTCTCTTCAGTTCAGTGAGGCTGAGGTTTCTTCATTGAGGTTGAGGTCTCCTCAGTGAGGTTGAGATCTCCGTAGTGAGGTTGAGATCTCCGCAATGAGGTTGAGGTCTCCGCAGTGAGGTTGAGGTCTCCGAAGTGAAGCTGAGGTCTTCGAATTGAAGTTTAGGTCTCCGAAGTGAATCTGAAGTATTTTCAGCGAGGCTGAGGTCTTTTCAGCGTGGCTGAAGTCTTTAGTTCAGTCCAGTGAGGCTGAGGTTTCTTCATTGTGGTTGAGGTCTCCGCAGTGAGGTTAAGATCTCCGCAGTGAAGTTGAGGTCTCTACAGTTTAGGCTGAAGTCTCTTCAGTTCATTGAGGTTGAGGTCTCCGAAGTGAAACTGAGAAGAGATTAAAAAAATTCGTCCACAATAGAGGAGACACAGAGAGAGAGTACAAAACCAGGTCGTCAGTTCATAATTAGGCCGATTTCAGGTTTTCTCGTAAAGTTAAATTCTAAACCAGAAACTGTTAAATTAACAAAGCCATACACTTAGTCAATCGAAAAATGAAGAAAAGAAACTCAGTTTTTTTAGAGAAAAATTGCAAAACCTTTTTATAAATGAAAAACAAAAAACCGAACAACAACAAAAGAAAAAGGGAACCGAAACCAACAACCACACAACTTTACATATACATATTTATATGTATATATGTTATATTTATATATATACATATATATATATAATAAACAGAAGAAGAAGAAAACGCAAGAGGAAGACATAGGAAAAAACAAATAATTATATAATAAAGAAGAAAAAAAAACGTACTGTGTTTATTTGTTGCCAAATATATACAACAACCAACACTTTATTCTCAACTAGAGGATAAACAAAACAAAATTGAGATCTATTTATATATACAAAATACTTACTATATTGATATACATATATCTGAGAATATAGTTACGTATATATAGAGAAACAACTGGAAATACATATATACTCACATCATATATAGTTCTATATATATATATTTATCCGTTATGGAAACTAGGTAGCATTTTCAAAGGACGAATTTTGTAATTCCTCCAAACACACTCAACACACACACATCACAATTAGTCAATTTATTAAAATAAAAAAACCAACAACAAGGAATTACAAAAGCTCGTACACTTTAAAGATGACTTCCGTTTCCGCCAATCCCACACCACCACCACCTTCTATTCATACAAACTATTCATATTTGATACCAAAATGAAAACAAATTTAGACTAATAACTAAAAATCCTACTCCTACCCCACTCTCCAGCTCCTCCTCTGCCCCTCCCTCTCCCCCAAAAGAAACCAAAACCTAGAAAAGGAAAAATGTTGTTAATGATGTTTAAATGAAAACCAACCAAAAAAGAAAAAACTTTTTTAACGTAAAGCGAAAACAATTTATAAAAGTGTTTTAAATGTCAGAAAAGTGTGTTGTTATACATGTTACCAATACAAAGGAAAACAAAAGAAGAAGAAATTATGTAAAATGTTTGTTGTTACCGATGAAAAACAAAAAATTATACATAACAAATATATCTACATACATACATACATACATATACTATATATATATATTAATGTTTTTTAGAGACAAACAAAAAAAGAGGATGATCATAAGATGAAAACCGAACTCGTTCATATTCAAAAACAAGAAAAAAATGTAGTTACTACCGAAACAAAACTCAATTTAACAGAAAAAAACAAGAAAAAATGAATTAGGTTAAAACACGATAACATTTTTTATGTATTTGAAACGTGTTAACGATTTTATATAAATATATATATAGAAACAGAAACAACCACACGATGACAACAACAACTACATAATCCCCCTAAAAGTCCCTCGCCCCCTCACCCAAAGAGCTTAAAAGCGATTAATAAATTCAGTTTTTATTTAAGGTCCTTTTTTTTAGAAAAAATTAGTTACAATTTTTCAAAAAAAAAAAAAAGAAATTTTAATTTTTGTAAAAAGTCAGGTTTAAAGTTTTATGTTTTCTGGGAATATGTGTCTTCAAAAAAATACATGTTGGCGCCCAACGAAAAGTATTTGCAAACGATTTATTAAAAATTCAAATCACGAAAGTTTTTAATCGTTCTGGGAATTTAATCGAAGCTAGAAATAAGAAGAGTTTATTAATCTTTTTGATATTTGAAATGTGTCGAAATGGCGCCCAACCAAAAATGTCCTGGAGAGGTTAGAATTGCAATTCAAACCATACAAGTTTCATTGGTAACTTGTGTGCATTAAATTTTGGCGTCCAACGAAAAATTAACAATTTAATTAATTCAGAATTTAAATTCAAAACTCACAAATATCCATTTGTGCCTTTTGTGCATTAAAATTTGGCGCCCAACTGAAAAATAACAATTTGAACCAATAAAGTTTCTAATCGTTTCTAATGTAATCGAAGCCATAAACAGGCATAAGTTATTAATCTTATTGATATCAGAAATATACGAAAGTGGCGCCCAACGAAAGGACCCGAAGAGGTTGGAATTGAAATGTAAATCATACACGTTTCTACGTGATGAAGAAATGCAATGAAGTGTTAGAAATAAAATTAGATCTTTGGTAGATAACCTCATCCTGTTACCCCCCTCACCAGGGACTACAAAGATCCAAAGACTACAATTTTCTAAAAATTATTTTAAATACTTATTTGCACCCAATGATAACGGTATTAGTGTCAAATTATACAGGAGACTATCCGCTAAAAATACTTTAAGTATTATGTTTCTATCAGTATTAGTTCAGCATTAACAATCATTTTAATTCAACTCCTTAGTTTAATTAGTTTTATTCATATTTTACTTTTTTAGGAGGGACAATTTGAATTAGTTTGCTAAACTAATACAGATAAAGGGTGATTTTTTAAGAGCTTGATAACTTTTTTTTTTAAAAAAACGCATAAAATTTGCAAAATCTCATCGGTTCTTTATTTGAAACGTTAGATTGGTCCATGACATTTACTTTTTGAAGATAATTTCATTTAAATGTTGACCGCGGCTGCGTCTTAGGTGGTCCATCCGCTTAGTCCAATTTTGGCATTTCCACGTTTTTGAGTAACAGAGACCCAATTGGTGCGAACGGCGACGAATCGAAAATTGGTGGTCATCATTAACACTGGCCGATACAGCTGCGATATTTTCTTCAGTTCGCACTCTACGTAAGCGTGTTGGTGGTTTAATGTCCAACAATGTAAATTTGGTGCGAAATTTAGTCACAATAGCCCGAATAGCCGCTTCAGTGGGTCGATTAAACTGACCATAAAATGGAAGCGCGCAATGAACTTTCTTAACAGAGCACGCATTTTGATAATAAAATTCAATAATTTGCAAGCGTTGTTCGTTTGTAAGACGATTCATGATGAAATGTCAAAGCATACTGAGCATCTTTCTCTTTGACACCATGTCTGAAATCCCACGTGATCTGTCAAATACTAATGCATGAAAATCCTAACCTCAAAAAAATCACTCTTTATAAGCTTGCAATTTAAATTGTTTTTAACCGATATTCTCCTCTTGAATTTGACACTATTAACGTTGTCAAAGGGTGCGCATAAGTATTTAAAGTAAATTTTAAAATTGTTTCCTTTGGAAATTTGAGGAAATGAATAACTAAAAACGCCAATTAACTCCATTTCGCCAGTAATTTCAGATCTATATCATGTGGTTCAAGTATAGTATGGACTATCGAACATTTTTGTATTGACATACAAAAGCCCAGCCAATTTTTACTTCGATTTTTCTTCAAAACGGGTTAAACAGTTTCGGCACAATGAATGAATATAATGAATTTTAGAAAGTTTAAATTATATGTATTTATTTCACGTAATTGAAGTTGATTCAACGCAAGTCTGCTGAGAGAGAGGGGAAACAATAAACATTCAACTGTTTCAAAAAAAAAACTACGTCATTTTGGTAACATTTTAAAATTACTTCTAGTGTGTGATGAAATGCGTCTCACATTTGTTTTGTTTTTGGCGCCCAACGAAAAATGCCTGAACAAAACTAATTAAAAGCCAAAGCCATAAAGTTTCGTTTTAAGAAAGAATTTTAAATTTACTTTCAATTTGGCGCCCAACGAAAGTCCTCTGAATGAGAGGAAGAAATAAAATTCGAAGCAATAACAATTCGACTTTCGTGTAGACCTTTGGCGCCATTTTAAATTGACTTTACGCCAACATTTGTTTGTTTTTATTAAATTTTGCGCCCAACGAAAAATGGCGCCCAAAGTGAAAATTCGTAAGAGGAGGAATTAAATTTCTTTCCAGTTTGAGGAACTTGAAATACGTCTTACATTTTCTCTTTTTTTTATTAAGATTGGCGCCCAACTAAAATTGCCTAAGCCAAAACAATTCAAATCAAAGCAATAATGTGGCGATCCAATGAAGAAAAGCTATAATAAAGAAATGTATAATTTTAGAAGTATTTTTTAGTATTTTCTATTTTCCTATATTTTGTCGAGCCTTTGTACTTTAAATTTTGGCGCCACAAACATTTTTGGATTATGGAATTTTGAAGTATATTTTTTAATATTCTAATAATATTTTTTCAATATTTTTTAATATTCTCATAAATGCTCTTAACACAGAAACGTGAAATTGAGATTAACTAATTTCATTTCTACGATTATATTTCTTTATCATTTTACAGCGATAATTATATAGTTCATAATGTGGTCGTGTTTTCCCCGAAATGTTTTTCCGACAATCAATTGATAGGAAACTAAAGAACGACTCGGCGCAGTTTCAGGTATTTCTATTTGAATGAAATAAAGCCACCAACAATTCCCAAATTTAGGAGATTTTATATCAAAAGTTTTCCGTCAAATGTGTTGTGAAAAACATGTAATAGTTCGGTGGCGCCCAATGTGAGTTCAAATCGGCATTCAATTTTAATGAAACTACAGAACACAACTGGGCGCAGTTTAATTATATAAAGCCACTAACAATTTGGAAACTTAGGAGATTTTATACCAACAACTTTCTTTGAAATGTTTTCAAAAAAAAAAAAAAAAACAAGTAGTAGTTCGTTGGCGACCAACGTGAGATCAAATCGGTATTCAATTGGAAGGAAACTAAACAACAGTTCGACAACTTTCAAGTATTTCTATTATGGAGATCATATATACCAACGATTTAAGATTCCATCAACTTCCGATATCTGGATTTTTAACAGAATAATTATTCTTATTAATAGCTTTGAATTGATTTTAATTCCTTCGATTGGTTTCTTTAGCGGTTTGTTTAAAACCCAGATTATTTTGGGTGGCGCCCAACGTGCGGTCAACTAAAAATTTTGTTATAATTTCAAGTATTTGGTTTAAATGAAAAACAAATCCCCCTTACCAGCTGAAAATGTGCAAGATTTTATCCCAACAATTCCCGGTTTTACACTTTTTTAAAAACCCAGATTATTTTGGATGGCGCCCAACATGCAGTCAAGTAAAAATTTCGGTATAATTTCAAGTATTTGGTTTAAATTAAAATCAAACCACCCCCTAGCATCTGAAAATGTGCAGGATTTTATCTCAACAATTCCCTTTAGTAGAATGGCAGCTATTTATATGTCTTTTTAATAAAAAAAAACATCACATCGTTTAGGTGATATTGTTTCTCAAGAAACTTTCAAAGTCAAATATTTCATATAATTTTTTCTAAACATTTGGCAAGGATTGGTTAAAAGCTGGGTCTGGGATTGATAAACACCGGAATTGGGGAGATCTTTTTAAAATATTGTGAAGTGTAGATTTCTTTCAATTATAATTTTAAAATTGAAATTTTCTTAAAGTTCTGTTTCGATTAACAACTTTAAACCTGACTTCTTAAAACTTCCCCTGAATCAAAATCGAGTACAAATTTTTTCCTTGGAATATTTTGCTTTATTTTATATTACATTTAAATTAAAACAAACAAACCCCCAACACCCCTATATATGACATTTAAAACCAACAAAGATTGATTAATTGAAAGAGAAAATTTTCAAAATAATATTTAATTTTTTTCTTTGGTTTAATTTTGCAATTTAGTCAAATTTATACTCAATTTATTAATTATTATCATTAACATTTATACCACATATATTTATATATAATTAAAAACAAAAAGAAAAAACATTTGTTGATTATTAATTAAATTTAAATGAATAATATATGAAATATATTAAAAACAAAAGAGAGAATAAAAATAATTTATTTTTTAGTCAATAAACAACTAAACGATTAATGACGAAAAACCAACACACACACACACACTAACTAACATATTATTATGATGAACTTGATGAAAACAAATAAAAAAATAGAAAATGAGTGCCATTATTGAAAAAACAAGAAAAAACAATTATTAAATAATATTTAATATTAAGTTTTATCAGCATATCCTTTACTTTTGTTGTTAAAATAAAAACATTTTCTTCTTTTTTCAAACTTTTGTTAAGTTAAAAGTTAAAATTTTCTGATGAAGAAACCAAACCCAAGAAAGAAAGAAAACTAACACAATGTGCTCTAACATTAAATGTTAAACGTGGAAACGTGTTTCAACATGTTTTTAAAAAACAAATTATTTCGAAAACAAGAAAAAATATATATAAAAACACACATATATATATAGAAGAAAAAATCATATATTTATTTGTTGCTTGTTGTTAAGTTTAAAAGAATTTTAAGAAAAAAAAACATGAAATATGAAAACAAAAGAAAAACTAGTTAAATCTTTTACAATTTTAAGAACAACAATGTTTTATTGTTAAACATTTGGTTTTTTTCCCCGTTTGTGTCTAGCAAAATATAAGTAATATTTTGTTAAAAAGCCAGAACAAAAAGGAAACAACAATTAACAAAAACACAGCTCGAATTATGTTCTATTTTTCGGTTTTTTAAACTTTGTTTAAATCGAAAGATATTGAAAGTATGCTTCAAATTTAATACTAATGTTTAGGTTTCATTCACTTTATATAAGATAATCGTTTTTCTCTTGTTTAAGCAAAAGAAGAAAGCCACCACCGCAAATATGCAACGAGAGAAAATTTACTTTGAAGATTTGCTATTTCCCAAATATTTATATTAGAGGCTAATACGCATAATTCGGAGATAAAGTAGTTAATTTAAAATAATTAAATGAGAAAAAATATAAATTAAAATTAATGAGAGAGAGAGAGTTAGGTTTAAATAATTCCCCCACGGTCCAAATGTCACGACGAAACCCGAATAGAATATTTCATATTCAAACAATAGTAAATCAAATTTTGGCGCCCAACGCAGGCGATCAACCTCAGGAGAAGGAAAATTTAAATTCAAATAAATTAAAGTTCAAATTTTACAACTACTTCTAGAACTAAATAAAATTCAAACCAATTCCGTCAAATTATATTTATTTCACTTTCATTTAGGTATCACCAAAGAGAAAAATTGGTTCAATTCCAAACCAATAATGTTTTAATGGCTGAATAAATATAAGCAACTCTAGATTTTTGCTGTCAGAGTAAATATATAATAAATATTTGAAGTACATAAAATTTGGAGTCCAACGCAAGCACTCATAGAGATGAAAAATTAAAATTCAGACCAACTAAGCTTCGATTCGAGTAAGAAAATTCAAATTCCGAGCAATAACTTCGACTCGTGGAAGAAAATTAATTAATTTTCAAATATTTGAAGTATGTAAAATTTGGCGCCCTACGCTAGGAGACCCCCAGGAGAGGAAGAATTATGCTTCGATTTGAGAAAGAAAATTAAAATCCAGACCAATAAAGCTTCGATGCGAGAAGAAAATTAAACAATCTTCAATTTTTTGAAATAATTCAAATTTGGCGCCCAACGCCAGAATCTCCAGGAAAGGAAGAATTTCAATTCTGACTAATTAAGCATCGATTCAAGAAAGAAAATTAATTAATTTGAGAAGTAAGGCTAGTCTATCGGTGTCAGTTTGCAATTATTTTAAGAATAGATTGTTTTTTATTAAATTTGGCGCCCAACGCAAGTAACTGGAAATTGAAAAACAATTAAAAATGGAGATGAAGAATTTTGAATCCAGACCAATAAAGCTTCGACTCGAGAAAGAAAATTAATTAATATTCAATTATTTGAAGTTTGTCAAATTTGGCGCCCAACGCTAGCACCCCCAGGAGAGGAAGAATTCAAATCCAGACCATTTAAGTTTCGATTCGAGATAGAAAATTAATCAATTTGAGAAGCAAGGCTAAATCATTGAAGAATAGATTATTTTTATTAAATTTGGCGCCCAACGCAAATAACTGAAAATTGAAAAATAATTAAAACTCGAACGCAAGCTCCCATGAACATAAAGAATTAAAATTCCAAAACAATACAGCTTCAGCTCGAGGAAGAAAATTAAACAATATTCAAATATTTGAAGTATGTCAAATTTGGCGTCCAACGCTAACACTCCTAGGAGAGATAGAATAACAATTCAGGAAGAAAATTAATCATTTGAGGAAGAAAATTAAGCAATCTGTGAAATTAGGCTAGTTCATCGCAGCCAGTTTGCAATTACTCGTCTTGTTAAATTTGGCGCCCAACGCCAGGAGACGTAGAATTACAATTCATGCACTAAAGTCTCGTCAATTCGAGGAAGAAATTCAATCAATCTGTGAAATAAGGCTAGTTCATCGCAGTCAGTTTTTAGTTACTCTTTTTTTAATTAAGTTTGGCGCCCAACGCCAGGAGAAGTAGAATTACAATTCAGGCAAAAAAGGCTCGTTCATTCGAGGCTGAAATTCAATCAATCTGAGAAATGAGGCTAGTTCATCGACACCAGTTTGCTATTATTCTTTTTATTACATTTGGCGCCCAACGCAAAAGTGAACATTTTACATTTAAAACAATTTGGAAAGTCGGAAAAAATCAGGTCTCTTTAGATTTTCTCTCCACTGGACTGCTTTCGAATTTAAAATTTATGGAAATTTTGAAAAATTTAATTCATATATTTTAATATTTCAGGGGATTATATTCCCTAGAATTAATGTATTTCGGGAAGTTATTTTTGTATGGAGTTATTTCTGCCTCTTTAAAAGAGAATGAGAATGCTTTGGGGTAAGACCAATAACAAAATTGTATTATTTGTGTATGAAATCATTAGAGCTATGTTTGACATTTGGATTTCGAATAATATTAGATGATGTGTCTCATCATTTTCTTTTAGAACATATAGGTTATATCTTGTGAATGATTCAAAATTATCACAGATATTTAACGGACAGTTAGTGAAGATTTTTGTTTTGTTAATTAAAGACAATTGTTATATTTGTTAATTTCACTTTTTGTGTGTGTGTTTTTTTTTCGAAATGCAACTTTTCAAAGTAAATTTTCTGGGACGTGTGTGTTAGGCTTTCTTTTTACAAAAAAAAAAAAAATACATACATATATAGTTTTTAAGGCAAATTATGAAAATATTACAATTTATTTTTATTATGTTTTGTTTGTTGTTAAACGCGCTTAATTAAAACAATTCTTTAAATCAATTGCTTTTCTGTTTTAGTTAGTTATACTTCTTTACACCAATCACACTTTGTTTGTTGTTTTATTAAATATATTTTGTTTAGTTATTTCTTTTTATGTTTTTTTATTACGACAACTTTTGTTTTGTTATAATTTTGTTGTGTTTTTTATGTTAAAAAATAATAAATAAATGAGAAAGAAACAATTTGTTTATTCTATAAGAATGTTGTTATTGTTATTTAAATATTTATCTATACACACATACATATAATATAATATATATATACAATATATTTAACAAAGGAATAATAAGAATAATGAATTAATAATTAACATTAACATTTAAAAAAGATTGAAGAAGAAAAAAACAACAAGTAATGAAATCGTTTTTAACCGAAAGAAAAAATAGTTTTGAAATAAATGACGAACAATATACTCCAAAGAAAACAACCAAAAATTATATACAATTTATAAAACAAAAAATAATAACGATGATGATGATATATACATATATATATATATATACTTATATATATTATATACAACAAAACCAAGAGAATAATAATAATAGTAATTTAAAGCTAAAAAAATGGAAACCCCACAACAACAAGAACAACAACAAAACATATACATATATTACTTACATATATATACAACCAACCAACCAACCAAACAAGCAAACAAACCATACAAATAACAAACAAAAAAGAAAAAAATCGAACAAAAATAGTCAACAAAAAATTTAAATGATGAGAAAATTTAAGATGCCATATTGAATTAGTGAAAAGAACATAGTCAAATGAAACAAAATTGTTTTTAACATATATATTATATATTATTTTTTATTTTTATTTTATTGTTTATTTATAATTAATAATTTTTTTCTGGAAATTATTAGCTGTTAGTTTGTTTTATTTTTTAAACAACTGTGTTTATTTTTTTGAGAGAGATTATAAAAACGTATATAATAATAATTGTTAACAAAAGAGTATAAATAAATAATAACACATTTATATACAAGAACAAAAGAAAGAAAGAAAAAACAAAAACAAACAAAAAAACTTACAAAAAATGATATTCTTAGTACCTATTACCCAATGTAACAAATTGTAGTTTTTAACCAAAAGAAGAAGAAAAAAACAAAAAAATATATAAAAAATGAAAGAAAAAGAAAATCGTGCAGTTATAAACGAAAATGCAGAAATATGTGAGCAAATGTATGGGAATGAAAGAAAATGAAAACAATTTTTAGCCGAAATTCTTTTAAAATAGTTGATAGAATAGAATAGTTGATTTGAAACAATAATATTGATTTTTTATAACGTTCAAATAATTGCTGATTACAAATCAGGGAAAGAAGGAATATATTTTTCTTGAAAATAACATCATTTTAAACTGTGATTTTCTTCAAAGAAACGGAAAAGATAGAACAAAAAGTCGGACAAAACACATTTCTAAAGATTTTGGGACAAAGTTCATGTTAAATGTTCTGGACAATTTTAATTTCTTTCAACAGTTTTGGCATATTATGAATCAACATGAATTTAGCGAAAATTCCTTACAATGTTTAAATTTTATGAATTTTCCAAAATTTGTTCAATTGTCGTACAAAATGTGTATAACTTAAAATTGCAAACTTCAAAAATCTTCACTAATTTTGGCAAATATTGGATAAAAGTTGGCATTTCCAAGTTAAAAATATGCCTTTAATATTTATTGAAAAGTAAAATAAAATAAATTCCACTTTTATTGTTTGAATACAAAAATAGGTTGTTAATTTAAAATTTTTCTAATCTTTGTTATTTCCATATTAAAAAGTATTTTTTTGTTAAAAATATATTTTTTTAATTATTTTATTTTTAATGAAAAATATTTATTTTTTATTTAAGTTAAGTTTCAAAAACTATTTTTTAATTTAGAAAATTTTTTATTTGTTTTTTTTTTTTAATGGGTTAATTTTTATTTTTTGAACAAAATATTCTTTAAATTTTTTAATTTAATATTTTTCTTAACTTCGTTATTTCCTTATTAAAAATATTTTTTTTTTGTTAAAAATATTATTTTTTAAATTAAAAAAATACACATTTTTAAATTAAGTTTCAAAAATTATTTTTTTTTAATTTTTATGTTTTGAATAGAATATTCTTTAGATTTTTTTAATTTAAAAATTTGCTTAGTTTTGTTATTTCTGTACTGAAAAGTTAATTTTTTGAATATTGTTAAATTTTAAAAATTGTATTGTTGGCTAAAAATATATTTTTTAGTTATATTTTTTAAAAATATATATTTTTTTATTTAAAAAAATATTATTTTTTTGTTTTGTTGACTAAAAATATATTTTTTAGTTATATTTCAAAAATATATAATTTTTTTTATTTAAAAAATATTATTATTTTTGTTTTGTTGACTAAAAATATATTTTTTAATTATATTTCAAAAATATATAATTTTTTTATTTTTTATTTAAAAAAATATTATTATTTTTGTTAAATTTCAAAAATTAATAGTTTTTTAATTTAAAAAAATTGAATTTAAAAATAATATTTTTTAATTTGCCATATAATAACTAAAAATTTGTTTTTACAAATTTTGAATTTGGTTATTTTTTAATTTCGTTGCAAATAAAAAATTCATATTTTTGTACATTTTTGTATTTTTTAAATTGTTAATTTTGTTACTTTTTATTAAAAAAAATATTTTTGATTTATTTAAATTTTATATTTTAACTAAAAAATATATTTTTAGATATATTTCAAAAATACATAATTTGTTATTTTAAATTTAAAAAAATATTTATTATTATTATTTTTTTTTAAAATTTTAAAAATTATTTTTTTATTTTCATAATTTAAAATTTAATTTTAAAAATTTTATTCAGTTTTAGGAAAAATATAATTAAATATTCTTCAAATATTATTCAGTTTAATTTGAATTTAAAAAAATTGAATTTTTAATTTAGTTAAATGTTAAAAACAGCCATTTTTTAATTTAAAAATATGTATATCTTTGTTAAATTTCAAAAATTATGTTTTTTAATTTCAAAAATTATTTTTTTGAAATTTCAAAATTTTAAAATTAAATTAAAATTTGTCATTTAATAACTATTATTTTAATTTTTTTATTTAAAAAATTCATACTTTGCTAAATTTTGTTTTTTTTTTTTTGCATTTTTTGAATTGTTTATTTTTAACGTTGTTGATTTTTAAATTAGTTTTGTAACATTTTTTTAAATTAAATTTTCTTTTTTATTTTTTTTTGATGTTGGATAAAACTGTTTTTTTAATTGTGCCATTTCAAAAATTTCTAGTCAAATTTAAACAAAAAATCATTATTTTAATGTGCGACAATAATAATTGGATAAAAAAGGATAGCTACATTGGAGTACAAGATTTAAAATGCCCAGAGGATAACAGAGGATAGATTCGAATTATTTCACGGTTAAATTCGTATTGATTTGTGATGTTTTCAAAGCTCCTTTTCTAGTCAACTTCTTTAAACTAGTTTCAATAAATTAAAAATTGTGATTTAAAAAAAAACTTTTCAGAAGTCTACAAAAAAGCTTAGCTTTTTGAGGATTATAAAAAGATGCGATTAATTGGAAATTTTCCTCGGTTTAGAATTTTTAAATTTCTTTAGTAAAATAAAAAAATACGTCTGCTCTCTGTTTGTGAATTTTCGTTTCTAACTGTATTTGTACCAAACCATGTTCAATCGACCACGCCCCACCACCACTACCACCCGCCCTAATTCCCCAGTTTTGTAGCCCAATCCAACCCAATCCTTTCCCCACTCCCCCACCCAAGGACCTGTGTAACCTGTATAACAATGAGATTTTATTTATTATTTTTTAAGTCCAAACAATATTTTTTTCTGGTGAAAACACCCCAATTTTTTAATTTTTAGAGAAACAAATAAAAAACTAGAATAAAATAAAATAATAATAAAAACAATATTTAAAAAAAAATACACATATTATTAATATACAAATGAGACGAAGAAGAAGAAGTAAAAACAAAAACAAAACAACAAGAACGTAATAGGTAACGTTTATATATTATTATATATATATATATTTAGTATAAAACAAAACGGAGAAATTAATGAAAAATGAAACGTATTTAATTTTGAGAACAAATAAAAAAGAAATTTCAAATAAAAACGAAAAAAAAAAAAAACAAACAACTGCAGTTTTATTTCCCCCGACCCGATCAAGCTCAGTAGGTAGGATCTCGAACGCCCTGCAACAACACAACACAAATTTTGAAAAACGGAAAGTAGGTATTCAACAACAACAACTTGTTTATTTAATTTATTTATTTCTTCATTTCTTAATTTTTTCAATCAATCCCCTACTAACCATTTGACAATGCTATGGCTAACTTGATTTTTATTAATTAAATTAATTATTGAATTTTATTAATTCGCTCTTTTTTTCTCTCTCTCTCTTTTTTCTTCTTTCTTCCAGATCATTTGGAGTTTTTCAACTTGTCCAGCAGCGTGAAGCAACAAATAAAGGACCACCAACGCCACCATCATCCAACCGATGCATTCATAGTGATGGTGGACGATTTGCAGGAACTCAATCATGGTACTTTGTCCTCGCCACCACATCCCTTCAATGATACGGTCACAGTTGCGCCACCGCCGCCTCCCCCCATACGCTGTTCCAGCCTCGACTCGTGCCATTCGCGCGATCAATTTCTCATATCCATGGTCAATGAATTTCTCAATGACGATGATGAGCCGCCGTCCACATCAAAGGCGGCCACAACAACACCCCTGAACATTGAATATATGGTGGAGGAGCCACGCAACGAAGTTGAGAGTCTAATGGACTTTCATCACTTTAAAGAACTGCATGCGGCCACCGTCATAACATCGCCCACCTCGTCGTCCAGCTTGGATAACAATGCCGCTGCAGCGGTTGTGGTGCCCACCTCATCGCCGCCCTCTTTGTTGACCATGGCGGCGGCCAGTACCTCATCCTCGACGGAGGCCCTGGTCGACGAGCAGTCCGGGGCCGTGCCCACCATACTCTTTACCATACAGAACGAGAACTTGCCCACAAATGTACGTGAGATTTCCTATCAACGTTTTGGCCGCTTCAATCGTAATCTGCCCGCCGAGGTGCACAATTTCAAGTGTCATCTCTGTGCATTCTCGTGCAAATGGAAGGAGCTACTCTTGCAGCATTTCCAAGACAAACATCCCACATAGTCTATATGTCTAAGTATGAAATAGAATTAATCAATCAATCAATCAAACACAATTAAATGAATTATTATTCTGAATTAAAAAAAACACAAATCACAAGTATTAATTGCTAAAATAAACTTTAAATTTAAAATTTAAACAAATGACCAACAGAAAACAAAATCTTTTTATTTCACACAAAAAGGTTAGGATCGATCTCTTCGCTACGCAACGCTTTCAATCAAGTCAGGTCAATTGTTGTCACTTATTTCATTTCTCTTCTGTTTTGAGTTCCGCCGAACAACAATTGCTACCGTAACAATACTTTGAGACAGTAGACGGTACTACCTGCGACTGTTTGCGTAAATTTCATTCCATTCTCCCCTGCATTTCTTGAAAAAAAAAAAACTTATTTTTTTTTGGAAAGTTATCAAAAAAATTAAGACTATCCAAATTTTCTTTACTCTCTTCCCCGCGCGCCTTTTCATGGTAAGCAATTTTTTATAAAATTATGTTCATTTTTGTTTCTTTTCGTATCTTTTCCGTTTTATTTTTTCGTTATTATTATTATTTAAAGCATATTTTATTTTTGTAAATGTAAAGAAAATCACTTTGTATTACTAGTTTAATGAAAATGTTAACTTAGCTCACCCTGCACTCGACCACAGCCAGATTAAATTGCTATTAATGGAGAAAACTTGAAACTTTCTTCCTCCATTTGGAAGAATTTCCATAATTTCTAAAGTTGTTTTTAGGACTTAAAATTAGAAAAACATGCAACTTTCTTTAAATTACATATTTAAATGTTTGATTCGAATATAAATTGTAAAACATTTCCCACCACGCAGATTCTTTACAAAGTTGTTTTTTGGTCTTAAAATTAGAAGAAAAAACTGCTTTCTTTGAATTAAAAATTTCAAGTTCGATTTGAATATAAATTGTAAAATATTTCCCACTTGGAAGAATTTCCTCAATTTGTTTTAGGTCTTAAAATTAGAAAAAATCAACTTTCTTTAAATTATAAATTTAATCGTTTGATTTGAACATAAATTGTAAAACATTTCCCACCACTCGGATTCTTTCCAAAGTTGTTTTTAGAGCTTAAAATTAGAAAATATCCAAACTTTCTTTAAATTACAAATTTAAATGTTTTTTAAAATACCAAACAAAGCAGAGGGAAATACACAAAATAGATACTTCTCAGAAAAAACGAATACAAATTTGAAACCCCCGCTGTATTCAGATTCTTTTGAAATACCAAATAAAGCAGTGGGAAATACACAAAAACAGATGCTTCTCAGAAAAAACGAATACAAATTTGAAACCCCCGCTGTATTCAGATTCTTTTAAAATACCAAACAAAGCAGTGGGAAATACACAAAAACAGATGCTTCTCAGAAAAAACGAATACAAATTTGAAACCCCCGCTATATCCTAACAAAATTATTCGATTTAATTCAATATTTTTCTAATACAATCGCAATATAAAATATCAGTTGTTTGAAAGGATTGGGGATTTTTATACAAAAAATGTAATCAAAAATTTTCCATCAAAATGAAACCTCGCTAGCTCATATTCTTTATACTTGTTTTTTTTGAAAGCAAAAGAATAAATAAATACATTTTAAAATTCAAAACACAGCAGAGGGTAATATCCATAAAAATATACTTCTCAAAAAGAAACTAAAACCCCTTAGAAACCCCTGCTGCATCCAAACTCTGATGACTTGATTTCTAACAAAATTATTCAGATCTCAATGATCAATTTAATTTCATATTTTTATAATACAATTGCAATATCGTATAAAGAAATATTTATTTGAAATGATAGCCTGCCGTCCTCCTTAAGGGGATTTTATACAAAAAAAAATTGACTAAAATTTTTCCGAATATCTTATCCATCAAAAAGAGGCTAAGGCGAAACCTTGATATACTTGCTTTTTTCTGAGAACAAAGGAAGCCACAAACATTTTTCAAATAAATACATCCCAATCAGATTCTTTTAAAATACAAAACAAAGCAGAGGTAAATAAATATCCAAAAAAAAGATACTTCTCAGAAAAAATAATACAAATTTGAAACTTCTGCAGTTTCGTAGCTCTAACAACATTTTTCAGAATCGAGATAGATTTCATTTAATATTTTTATAATGCAATCGCAATATCAAATACGGAAATATTTGTTGAAAATTTTTGCCTGTCCTCCTCTTTTAGTTCCAATATCTCACTTGTTTGTCGTATTTGTTTTCACTGGGAATTGTTTTTTTCTTTCCCAGAAAAAAATATATATTTAAAAGCAGAATATCCAAATGTTATCGGCTTCCACAATGACTCTAAACGCACAACAGGGGGGGGATTAATTCCTGAAATTAGTGTTAGAGTCTGATTCTTACTGTCATAAAATGCGCTTGTGGTCGAAAATGGCATTAAAATTGACAAGGAAAAGGCAATACAATTTCATAACACCAATTCATAGCGGAATTGGATATCAATGAGCAATTATGACCCCGAATTAAAGATTTTAATTCCTATTCTTCTTTGATTCTATGACACCCCTGATTAAATGCTTTTCTCTTTGCAGTGGCGGCAGTCGAAACAGTTTCCTTTTTCAAATATTGGTTGTATTTGTTTTGCTTTTTCACTTCAACAAACTCTTCCTTGACATGATCTGCTGTAAGGGAACTACTCTGAAATGAATGAAATTTTTTTTAAATAAAGTCCAGTTTTAAAAATACGAGATTACAATCACATTTGAATAAACTGTCAAGACTACATTTCTTAATCAGTGAGTTTACGATTCAAAGCAAGTTAACTTTTTTAAACATTAGTTTCATTCAACTGCTATTTCATTGAAGTACTAGAAATTCGTACTTTGTCGATTTGTGGAGAGCGTTTTCTTTTTCGAAAAGTTGCATAAATTCCTTCTTCTTTATTTTTTCCACCATCTTCAGTAAAACAATTATTTTCAGCCCTGTTCTGAATTCGTTGGTGTTTTTTTGAAATTGGATTTTGACTTGGAAACTTATTTTCTTAAATCGAATTAGTTTTAGATCGTGTAAATGAAGATATTTTTTTAAACGTAGATTTTTTGAAGCCATAACTCAAATTTAAAAACACGATACCAGAAACCAGAGACTGGCAAAGGGATATTTGTTGTTTTTTTTTTATTCATCACAAATTCGCCGTCACTTTCATTCATGTCTCCACGTATTTTCATATAATTTTCTGATTTCCTTCTTTCTTTTCTATAGAAAATATCCTGTGCGCTAAAATTACACTTCAATTTGTATTTTCTCCATTTCAGTTTTCATTTCGGAATTTCAATTTGCATTTCTGAATTTCAATTTCTATTTTCTCCATTTCAATTTTCATTTCGGAATTTCAATTTGCATTTCTGAATTTCAATTTTTCCAATTTTCTCCATTTCAATTTTCATTTCGGAATTTCAACTGTAAACGTAGTTACTCTCTTGCTAAGTGATTTTCTTTAATTTAATATAACAATATACTAATTTTTGTTATGTTATTAATACATTTTAAATTTACATTTAATAAATATACAAACTTTTGAATTTATAGCAAAACAACGAGGCAGTTAGATTGTTATATAGTAGTAGTAGTAGTAGGAGTAATATAACACAAATTGAAACGAGTATTTTTATTTTGATGTGAATAACATTTGAAACCTAAATCACCCAGGATCGAACTGATGGCGGCGGCGACACTTGTCTTCATCCATCCAGTTTTACTGGCTTTCCTTTTTTGCTTTGATTTGTATGCGCGCACAACACCAACACCATCATCAGAAGAAGCTTAAACAATTCATTCTTTCACAATTTCAATTTCATTCCAATACAATTTCAGTTCAACAAATAAAAAAAAAAATCACCAAACACCAATCACTCTACTATCTGCCTTTGAAGAAACAGCGGTGTTAGTTCTCTCTATGAAATAAATCCAAAATATTCGCTCTCACTTTTCACACATACACTTAATTATTTTTCGTTAAATTTGTTCACTTCATTTGAAAACAGAAAATTTCCAATAGTTTACTTTTTTATTTTATATAAATTATATATATTTTTTCAATTTATTTCTTTTTATTAGTTCTTATATAATCTTTAATTTTTTTCTGTATAGTTTAGTTGTTGTTGTATACATTTTCCAGTTTTTCTTTCTTTAATTTCCGATTTTATTTTTATTTTGTAATTAGTCATCATATGCAATTATTTTAAAAATTAAATTAACCTATTCCTTTTTCTCTCTTTTCTCTCCCCACACCATCTTTGGCCTATATAGAGAACTATTGGACGATATCGGTTAAATCGGTGACTTCGCTGAATAATATCGCCATGGAAGAGATCAAACAGAAACAGGAACGTCTCAAGCCTACCATCTTGATGAAAGGATCACCCAAATCGTCGTCGCACAATGCTTATGCTGGTGCTGCAGCCGCCGCCGCCAATGCCATTGACAACAGCTCGATAGCCTCGCCCAGTAGCACCAGCAGTGGAGGAGGAGGCGGCGGTATGCCACACGTCTGTCCGCGCTGTGAAAAGGCCTATACGTATAAAAAGAATTTGTCGCGCCATTTACGCTTTGAATGCGGCATATTGCCCCAAGAGAAATGTCCCTATTGCGGCTATTTGACTCGCTACAAACACAGTCTTAATGTTCATGTCCGGACTCAGCATCCGGAATATTATAATATTAAAAATAAGACGTAGAGAGAGAGAGAGAAAGAAGAAAGTTTAGGAAATTGAAAATTCTGTTATTTTGAAAGTTATCAGGGGAGCACGTTTAGTTTTACAAAGAAATGACTATGTGTACGAGTAAAATCTTTGATGTTTAATTTTTTGTTCTTTAGACGAAAAGCATAATTATTAAAGTCAGAAAATCTTTTCATTTAAATTTCTATTAATATTATTCTAAAAAAGAAAATATTATAAAAGTTCCTTATATAGTACATAGTTTCAAATACTTGTCTCTCGAATAGCGAGAGAGGGAGAGAGAAGAGAGTAGGTTAGTGGGATATCAGATATCACATCATATCATCATATCCTTTTTAGGTATAACTTTTCTGTGTGTTTTTTGTTTTGTTACAAACCAATTTGCTTAATATGTAAACCGTATAAATGTGTCTGACTCTCATGATGAGAGAGATTGCCAAGAAAACGAAGGCTTTTAATTTTGATTTTTAATTTACCATATGTAAACAAAGTTCACTTCAATATCATATCACTGCACTGTAAATATTATATATATATATATATATATTACAATCAAATATTGTAAAGAAAATAATAAACAAAAGCAAGGTAACAACCAACAAACGAGAGACAAACTTTATAATTCAGGCGAGAGAGATAGAGAGTAAAATAGAGAATAAGGAGAGGAGATGTGAGAGACATTTAGGATAAAGAGTTATTTTTATTTTATTTCAGTTTGATTTTTGTAAATATGTTTTTTGTGTTCAATTTTGTGCTCAATTTTAAAGGCAATCTGTGACACTAGAGAGTAGGTTGAGAGAGCTAGAAGACGAGAGATAATGATTGAATAATCCAACAGCTTACCAGGAAATTTTTGTTCGCGATAAGGCTAATTTTCGCCAAAATTTGCATAAAGGTCTCCGGAGAGAAAAAAAGTATCAAATTAATCACGTTGAAGAAAGGAAAACAGTAATCAAAACAACAATAAAAATTTCGACGATAACTGAAGAATTGTCTTGTCTGCGAAAACTTGTCTGTACAATTTGATATTTTTTGAAAAAATAATTTATAATATAATTTATAATTTAACAACACTTTTTCGTATCAAAAAAATAGCTACAGATATAATTGAGAAAATACAGCATAATATTGAGAAAAAAAACAAATTGAAATTGGTAAAAAACAAATTGGAATTGAGAAAAAACGAATTGAACTTAAACTGAGAAATAAAATTTGAACTGCGAACTGAAATTCAGAAATAAAAATTGAAATAGAGAAAATGAAAATTGAAATGGAATAATATAAAATTTGATATTGAGAAATAAACAATTGGAAATAAGAAAACACAAATTAATGTCAATTTGAATTTCTGAATATATTATATATTTTTGTATATTCTCAATTTCCATTTTCATTTTAGAATTTCAATTTTCATTCTCTCAATTTCAATTTCAATTTTCATTTCTGAATTTCAATTTCAAATTGTACTTTCTGAATTTCAATTTACATTTCTCATTTTCTATTTGAGTTTTCTCAATTTCAATTTGTATTTTCTCAACTTCAATTTTCATTTCTCAATTTCACTTTGTATTTTCTTAATTTAACTTTGTATTTTCTCAATTTTAATTTGTATTTTCTTAATTTCAATTTGCAAATTCTCAATTTCATATCTCAATTCTCAATTTCGATTTACATTTCTCCATTTCTACTTGTATTTTCTGAATTTCAATTTACATTTCTCATTTTCAATTTGTATTTTCTCAATTTCAATTTACATTTCTGAATTTCAATTTAAATTTCTGACTTTCAATTTCTATTTTCACAATTTTTAATTTTATTTTCTTAATTTCAACTGAAAATGGTGTAGAGACTTCTTTCCGCAGACAAAAACGAAATCTTCAGTTTGAGGCGACTTTTTTTTTGAAAATTTCGTCAGAATTTACTGGATTTTATTAGAAATGTTACACGTGCCACAGGACTTTCTGGAGCTGAACAAGACCAGATACACACGTAAAACTAGACGTCGTATCTAAAGGAGGACTGTAAAACTCAGTTTTTCATTTCTTGATGTTTTCACTTTTTTTACGGGACTTTTAATTTCCAAAGTATATAGATATTTTAATAATTTATTTTCGTACTTTTCCCAGTCATACAAAGGCGATATGGGTATCAAATGATAGAGAAGGATGTCTGTTAAAAATACATACAATTTTTTGCCTCTATTTATATAAGATTAGCATTAAAAGCTATTTCAAATTCCCCCTTAAAAATAAAAATAAACAAATTTTTAACTTTTTAAGTGGGAAATTTGAAATAGTTGTTAATGCTAAACTAATATAGACAAATGTATGAAATTTTTAACTAATTTTAACAGATACTCTGCTCTTTCATTTGATACCCATATCGTATTTTCATGACTGGGAAAAGTATCAAAAAAATTATTACAACTTCTTATTCACCTTTGAAAATTAATGGAGGGACAAATGGAAAACTGAGTACACAGCTTTTCCACAGCATACGATTTCTAGTTTCACGGAGATATGGTCTTCTTCAGAGCTCCAATGAAAAATATGTAAAAAAATATGTTCTTATATATATATATATGTTTTCTGTTAAAATTTCCTTTTTCACAATAAATTATAAAAGCATTTCGAATTCCGTAATTATTCCACAGATTGTTATTTTTGGAAAATCCCCTGTGGTTTGCAGTTTCTGGTGAAACATTTTCTTTTAAATATTCCCCCGAAGATATTTGTTAGTTTGTGAGAAAACGCAAATCGCAAATTCAAAAGCAGGAGCCTTATTCACCCATACGACATATCGTAATCTGCTATCGTAATGGGATTTTGTTTGTAGTGTAAAGTGTATATATTTCGATACTGATGAGAGATTTTTGCTTGTTGAAAAAAGTGTAGACAGAATCTAATGAAAACTATGAACAACTTCTGTAGTGATTTTTTGAAGAAAAAATAATTCCGAAAGTGATTTTTTGGTTTGTTTTTCATTTCCTTTTTCAGAATAAAGGCCTTAATTTTGAACACAAAATGATGAATGAACTAAAAACAAATATGTAAAATATTTTAAGGAGGAGAGTACATAATTAAAAATAACATAGGACATTAATTCTGCCAGTTTTTGTTTTGCTATTTAGTTGGATAAGTTTAAAGCATACAGAGAGAGAGAGAGAGAGGGCAATTTGTGTTTGTGTACATATTATAAGTGATTGATTTCCTAGGGCACCATTTAAGTTTTCTCTTATAAAATAAAAAAAAAAAAACAATATTATTATTTTGATCTCAGGTTTGAAAACTAAAAAACACTTAAAAATGAAATGTCCTCTCTCAGAAGAAGAACTTGTTGTTAACATTCCTACATTCCCCAACCACTCAAACCCCAGGTAAGCTTAAAAGTAAAGTAAAGTAAATAAAAGCGTAACCACTTTGTTTTTGACACATAAACAATAATTATTAATTAATACTATCTTTAGCTTTAGAATAATTAATTTTAGTCATTTGAAAATAAGTCGGAAATAAAATGTGACAAAATTAAAAAAAGAGAAAAAAAAAATAAAAAAATCCCTAAACAATGTGTAGTTATTTTGTATTGTGAGCAAAAGTGAACGAGAGAGAGAGAGGAGAGAAAGACGCAAAGAAAACAGGAAACCCTGAAAATTGTTTTTTCTACTTCTTCTTGTTGTTATTTTTTTATTATTCTTTTTGTTATGAACATATTTAACTCTGACTAACTTTCTCTAGTGGTTTAAGGTTGTGTATATTATAATAAATTATTTTTGTTTTGTTTTAATTTTTTTGGCCCCAAACACTCCTTCCATACACTTACTTACTTACTTACGTTGTATGTTACTACTGTACAGCTGTAACATTTCTCTTCTTTAATTATCTTTAGATTTTTTCTCTTTCCACATTTCGTTTCTCTCAAAATGTTGTTGTCTACTGTATAATTTATTTTTCTTCCATACTAATCTTTTTAATTTTCTTCACCTCCTAAAGCTAAACAAGACAAGTCCGAACAAACTGATATCAGCCCCGACGATTTTGAACTGGATGATTGCCTGCTGGAGAGCAACGACATTGTCATCACCCAAAACAAAGATGGTTTCATATTGCACGTCAAGAAGTTGGGCAATATTACCACGGCCAAGCTTTCATCGCAGGACGAGGATCAAGTGGCGGCCGCTGCAGTGGCCGCTGCCACAGGTGGTCATGTGGCCCAATCGCAACAGACACAAATCACTGAGTTGCAGGAAGTGCAGGACGTCAAGCCGACCTTTACAACACTGACCACAAGTCCTTCGATCAAGTTGCCCTCAACGGAATGTGGTGAGTACAAAAAAAAAAAACAAACAATAATTAATATTCATTAAATTTATACAGTACTTTTTGGAGCTGTAAAAAGGAGAAAAAATCACCAAATGAAATCCTTTATATACCACGTCTTGTTTCGTGTGTATATGGTCCTGATACACACGAAACTAGACGTCGTATTTTTTCTTTCGGTGATCTTTTCTCTTTTTTACAGGACCTTAATTTGTTTTAATAATTTATTTAAGTACTTTTCCGAGTCCTACAAATGTGATATGGATATGAAATAAAAGCTAGGAATATCTGCTAAAAATACTTTAAATTTAATACATTTACCTATATATAAGTTTAGCATTAACAAACATATCAAAATTTCCCCTTAGAAATAAAACAAATAAAATTGTAACAATTTAAGGTGGGAAAACTTGAAATCGATGTTAATGCTAAACTATTGCAGGTAAAAGCATGAAATGTGAAGTATTTTTAAAAGATATTCTTCTCTTTCATTTGATACCATTATCACATTGGTATGACTCGGAAAAGTATGAAAATAAATTATTAAAAAAATTATATCCTTCGGAAATTAAAAGTCCAAGAAACGGGAGAAAGGCCGACCAAATAAAAAACTGAGTACACAGTTCTCCTATATAGGATCTACAGTTTCATGTGTATATGGTCTTGTTCAGTGGTCCAATGAAAAATGTAAAATTGGCGCACAGTGTAATAATTGTATTATTTCTTGGAAAATGAAAAAAACTATAACCGTAGGCATAGATAAGATTGGTAGCTTTTTGAAATAATAAAGAACTTAGAGATCCATTTCCGTATGTAATTTTGCTTTCTTAACTCTAAAATGTTATTAATTTTTTTTTAATAATTATTTTTTCATTTTTTTTAACGAAAATTCCAATTTTCGCGGAAGTTACCTTTTTATACTAGTACTTTCATTTTGGAAATACAATTGCGAATACCCCCGGGTATATGTTACATTAAAGCTAATTGCGAGAGCTATAAATGTTGTGAAGTTCACTTTCACATAGGCACAGTGGTTTAGGACAAGTGGCCAAAACGAAAAAAATATTTTTTTAGGAAAATTCCGATTTTTGCGGAAGTTTTTGTACTTGTACTCTCATTTTGGAGATATAAGACCGAATACCCCCGGGTAATGTTAAATTAAAGCTTATTGTGAGGGCTAAAAATGTTGTGAATTTCATTTTCACACAGGCACAGCGGTTTAGGAACAGTGAACAAAAAGCAGAATAAAATTATTTTTTTAAATTCCTTTTTAATGGTCGAAGGAGTAACATAAAGATAGAAAAAAAAAACAAATCGTATATAAATAGTTTGTCGAACTTTTTCAATAGCTAGCATTCTGAAGAAAAAATAATAACTATTTGTAAAATATCTAGGGCTAAGTGTAGAAGTTATGACCCTGTTTGTAAATGCAAGTGATTAAAAAAGCAATACTTTTTGTAAATAGCGCAAAACCCCCTTTTTAAAAATGAAAAGTCAAACCGGATAAAATAGTTTGTCGTATTTTTTAAATAGCTAGCAATCTGAAGAAAAAAAAGAATGCCTTTTGTTAAAAAATCTAGGGCTAAATACAGAATTTTTTCGAAAAAAAATTAACTATTGTTTAAATAGCTTAAACCCTATTTTGAGAAATAGATAGGAAATTAATTTGTTTTATTTTCTAATTGCTGAAATCTTAACGAACATAACAAGGCCTAATTGAAGAAAATCTATGCGTAAATGTAGAAATGAATGCTCCTCAATGCACACAAATTAGTGGCCGGAATAATCACATAAAAAAGTAAAAATATAAATAGTTTATTTTATTTTTAAATAGCTAGATTTCTGGTGAAAAAAAAACAATGCCTTTTTGTAAAAGATCTACGGCTAAATGTAGAAGTTATGACCCTCTTTGTATACGCAGGAAAATTTAAAATATATATATATTTTTTAATTTCTGTGTAAATAGCGCAAAAACCGCTTTTGAAAAATAGCTAGCAGAATATTTCGTTTTCTAATTGCTGGGATCTTAACGAACAAAACAAGGCCTAATTGAAGAAAATCTAGGGATAAATGTAGATGTTATGACCCTCAATGCATACAAATTTTATCGGACTTTATTAAGTTTTCTCAAATAAATATAATTTCTCAAAATCCTCAACATGTACTAATATACCCTTCTCTTTGTTCTCCTTCCGCATCTTTTCCGTATTCTAGAATTAATCAATTTGAAGAAAATCATCCCATCCTCTACGACCATCTCCACACATCATCCGCACGCCACCATCATACAAACCCAACAAATACAGCCACCACATATGCAGCAACAACATCAACAACAACACCAGCAACAGCATCATCAGCAACAACAACAACAACACCATCAACAGCAGCAGCAACATCAACAGCACCAACAAATCCATCACCAGCAAACAGAACATCAAGAAATTATCGTTCACCAGCATCATCCGCAACAGCAGCAGCATCACCAACTCCAACATCATCCGCAAGTACAAAGTATTGTCACCACCTCGCCCACGTCACAGACCATCAATCTGATGGGTCTCCGCAATGTACAAATCACCGAACAAAAGCCCATCGTTTCACGCATTAAATATTCCCGCGGCAAGATCATAACACCCACCCAGGCGGGTAATGTGCAGATTGTGCACACGCACGATGCCCAAACCCATGAGATTACCGATGGCACCAAATACGAGATCAGCGAAATCGATCTGAACAATCCGCAGACATCGGCGGCCATCATCAGTGACCTGGTGAAATATGCCGAAATCGATGACATAGAACTGCCGGATGGCACAAAGATTGGTATTGGCTTTGCGCCCACCGAAATCACCGAACACATGCAGACGTCGGCGACGGCGGCTCAAATAACGACAATCGATGCGGATGGCAACACCACCACCCACCATCAGCAGCAGCACCATCAATTGCAGACGCATCAGGCTCAACATCACCAGCTGCAGGCCCAGGTCCATCATATACAGCAGGCGTCAGCGGTCACCTCACAACAACAGCAGCAACAACATCATATCGTACACCAGCAGCAACAGCAACAACAGACCGCCACGCATGTGGTGCATCATCAACAATTGCATTTACAAGAGCACGATGACAATACGACCAGTGTTGAGGCCATCCTGCCGGATACCATCACCGTGCACGATCACGAACACGACCAGCCCACAATCACAAAAAGCTACACTATCCTGACGGCTCGCCCCGTCAAGCAGGAATCACATTCACAACTCGGTGACATGGAACAGCCCTCGGGCACCACTTATGAATTGTCGCTGAGCGACTCCTCGCTGGGTCCCAATGACGAAAGAGGCGATGAATCGAAATATGTATGCCGCCATTGCGGCAAAAAGTATCGCTGGAAGTCCACGCTGAGACGTCACGAGAATGTTGAGTGCGGCGGCAAGGAACCCTGCCATCCCTGTCCGTACTGTTCGTACAAGGCCAAGCAACGGGGCAATTTGGGTGTGCATGTGCGCAAGCATCATCCGGACAAACCGCAATTGGAGAGTAAACGAGGAAGGAAGATTTAAGCGTGTGTGTTTGGGTTAGAGGTTGGTGTGCGCGGCAGCACGTGAGTAGGAAACACGTTTGTTTTTTTTTTATTACAATTTTATTGTTTCATTTAATTTGTTTGTCACAATTTACATACGTACATATATCTTTGTTTTGTTTTACACCGCGAGAACAAGAACGAAAGGATAAATTGGAATAGGTAGAGCTTTGTTAGATTCGAGATGTAATGAATTAGTCCACAGTTTTTCGTTTTTTTTTTTTAAAGAGAGAAATTGGAGTAGAAAATGCAGGAAGAAATACATAAATATTTAAAACCTTTAATCACCGAAAAAGTTGTGAATTTTGGGGTTCAGCCTAGTCGTCCATGATGTATAAGTTAAAATAAGGATTTAAAGAAAAATTGGTGTATAAAATCCACACGGACTGCCGATGCGGACAGTTTTGATTACATGTATTCCTACACCATAAGAATACAATCAATCATGCAAATTGTCAAATCAAATCAAAATTTAGGTTGAACCCTAAAATCCACAACTTTTTAAGGAATTCAGGCTTTTAAATATTTATGCATTTTTCTACTCCAATTTCTCTTTAAACCCTAATTTTGACTTGTATTTGGAAAATAAGGACTAGATTAGAAAGCATTGTAAACAGACTTAAGCTAAAATTCTTAGAAGAAGCCATAAGGATATTCCAGGCACATTGGAACATAGTTTTCTCCAGTTTATATTTTACAACTTTCATTCAAATTGTTGTTGGTCTTCTGATAAATCCCAGTTTACAGTCTAGTCTGTCTCTAAGGCCTATTAGTGATCTTCCACATTGTTAAAATGGACTTCAATATGTACTTTGTGCAATTGCTCTCAGTTATATCCCAGTCTATATTAGAATTGAGATTTCATTCAAATTGTTGTAGATTTTCTGATAAATCCCAATTGGCAGTCTCGTCTCTATGGCCTATTCAACCTTTTTAAAATGGACTTCAATTGTGCCCAGTTGTATCCTAGTCTATATTGGAGCTGAGATTTCCTCACATAATATTTAACAACAGCTTTATTGTCTAATTCTGAAAAGATCTTATAAATAAACAGAGGTTTGTCTTGATAAAAAACAATGCATATATGCAATGCGTTTTAGGAAAATGAAGGGAAAAATTGAAAGGAAAATGAATTGATGATCGAATATATTAAAACAAAAGGTAGAGACAATTATGACCTGCAGATTAAAAACATATTCGTTGAGTTTTAACAAAAAAGGGCATCTTTTTTTGCTCTTCTCAAAAATCCTATGACTACAATGTCACCTCACATCACATAATTTTGTTCATGTTCCCAAAATAGGTCCAAAAAAGTTATATCAATTATGACCTGCTAACATATTCTTTAATTTTTAACAAAAAGGACATATTTTTTATACTAAACAATGCCTACTACACCATTTGATAAAATACAAATTGAAATTGAGAAATGCAAATTGAAGCGGGGAAAAAATATAACAAAATGAAATAGACAAATGTAAATTGAAATTGAGAAAAAACAAATTGAAATACAGAAATGTAAATTGAGAAAATACAAATTGAAGTTAGGAAATGTAAATTAATATTGAGAAAAAATAATTTGAAATCGGTAAAATACAAATTGATATACAGAAATGTAATTTGAAATTAAGAAAATACAAATTGAAATTAGGAAATGTAAATTAAAATTGAGAAAAAACAATTTGAAATTGAGAAATGATATTTAAAATCGAGAAAATAGAAATTGAAATACAGAAATGTAAAATGAAATTGAGAAAAAACAAATTTAAATTAGGAAATGTAAATTTAAATTGAGAAAAAAAAATTGAAATTGAGAAATGAAATTTAAAATCGAGAAAATACAGAAATTTAAATCGAAGTTGAGAAAATAAAAATTGAAATTCAGAAATGTAAATTGAAATTGAGAAAATACAATTTGATATTGAGAAACAAACAATTGAAAATGAGAAAATACAAATTAATATCAATTTACATTTCCGAATATCAATTTACATTTCCGAATATCAATTTGTTTATTCTCAATTTCAATTTTCGCCTCTAAATTTCATTTTCTCAATTTAAGCTTTCATTTCTGAATTTCTCGAATCAAATTTCATTTTTCATTTCTGAATTTCTCGATACAAATTTCATTTCTTAACTTCAAGAAAATACAAATTTCATTTCTTAACTTCAAGAAAATACAAATTTATTACAATTTACATTTCCGAATATCAATTTGTTTATTCTCAATTTCAATTTTCATTTCTGAATTTAAATGTCCACTTTCTCAATTTCAATTTTCATTTTTCAACTTTAAATTGTATTTTCTGAATTTCAATTTACATTTTTCAACATTAAATTGTATTTTCTGAATTTCAATGTACATTTCTCATTTTCAATTTGTATTTCTCAATTTCAATTTGATTTGATTTGTATTTTATCAGTTTCAATTTTCATTTCTCAATTTCAACTTGTATTTTCTCAATTTCAACTGAAAATGGTGTAGACTCTTCGCACGAGCTACCATGTCATTTCTTAAAAAATCGTGTGCCATGTTCCTCACAAAAAAAATAAAAAAGGGAGAAGGCAATTATGATCTGCCGATTAAAAACATGTTCGTTCTTTTCTGACAAAAAGAGCAACATTTCTTTCTGCTCTTCTCAACTTTGGACCAAGTTCTCGTCGATCAATGCCAAACAATCTAAAAAAGAAGTGGCCAATTATTAGCTGCAGTTTAAACATATTTCTGTACTTTTCTGATCAAAATATACTACATTTCCTGCCCTCTCGTTTCAAAACTCGCATTTCCTAGCATCTCTTTGAAACATAATTTTGGACCAAGATCCCACAATCGGTCCTAAAACAATTAAAAAAGAAGCTTAAGCAATTATGACCTGTAGATAAAAGAAAATATTCGATTTCAAACATCTTTTCTGGCAAAAAATACAATTTTTTCATTTCATAAAAATTTGTTTGCCACGTTCCCAAAAAAAATAATAAAAATGGGAGGAGGCAATCTCAAATTGATTTGAGACTTCTTTAAAAATTCTAAAATGTTCAGTTTTCTTTTAATTTCCATCTTCCAATGGGTCATAATAAATTGAGGCAAATCTTTTTGGGTCTTCCGGTATCACTGAAAATTTGTAGTTGTTGTTCATCCTTATTGCGAATTTGTTCACGTGGAATTTTCTATTCCCCTGTAGGAGTAAGATGGTGATATGAATATATCCCGGGAATAGGTTTTTCTTCAGTGCGTTTTTGTAGAAATAAGGCGATCAAATCGAATTAAGAAAACAGAAGAAATTTGAAAAAATACCGTTGATGAACAATTCATTCCCAGGGAAATTTCATTCGCGATAGGGGTGATTAAACAAGGAATGCAATCTTTAAAATTATCGAAAATTAAAATAAGCGAACAAAATTGATGTTAGCGAACCATAAACTGTGGTTTTGTTTGCAATCTCTAATGTAATCCTAGATGGTGTGAAACCGCCTGGGGTTTTCAAGGCATTGTGTGTCTTTTATAAAGATGTAGCTTTGACTTTGTCAGAATATCGAATTAAAAATTTAAATATTTGATCTTTCAAACAGTTTGAAAAAATATATAGAACATTTATTAAAATTTCCCTGTATTTTGCAAGTTTTGACGGAAAATAAACCTAAAACCTAAATTGTTTGTCTGAAGAATTTTAACAGACTTCCTTCTACTTCAACGTCCCTCCCTCTCTCCCTCTCTCTCTTTCTTTCTTTCTTTGAATGACTATACGTACAGAGGAGAATTAATTACAATTTCCCTGGCTTTTGTAATTTCCAAATTAGGCTCGTTTTAAGAAAAGGTTTCCATTTCGTTCGTTCATTTACATATTTCGCTTTAGGTTCACTTTTAATTAGCTATAGTTACTTTTATCTTTTTGTTGTTTCATTCATATTTTAAAATATTATATTTACATATACATAATTGTTTTGTTATTAGTTTTATTTTATTTTTTTTGTTTAGTAAAAACATTTAAAGAAATATTTGTTCAACTGCATATTTTTTAAAATCATGTTATCATCTTTTTTTAGTATTCATTTGCAAACGTATTTCTAATAACTTTTTTAACATTTAAAACTTTAAGTTTGAAAAAAACGAACATGAAAAAACACATGATGAAAGAGAAAAGCTAATGTAATTTCAAAAATTACATGTAATAAAACAAATAATTACACAAAATCCTTATTTTCACCCTACCATCATCCCCCCAAAAAACAAACAAACAAATGTGCAAATATATTTTTTTCGTTTTTATAAAAAAAGAAATACATAAAAAAAGAAAAACATAAATAGTTTTAAGAGATCGCAAAGAAACAAAAATGAAATTTATCAAAAAAGCATATTATTTAGTAAATTGTAGCATATTTCTGTGTATTTCTATGTTACATTTTCTTCCCCCCTCCTTAATTTATCCATAAATCCATGCAATAGCAGCAGCTTTAAATCGAGTTTGTGTGAGAGAGTAAGAGTGATTTTTAAAATTACTTTTACTTTTTCTACCCAAATTGTACCCAAGAATATATTTCTTGTTTTTGTATTTTACACATACACATTGGATCTGTTTTGAAAATGAGTTGTGCATTAATCTTCCTCTCGATGATTTGAAAGTCGGCAAACACAATAACGCTCCCTTTAAAATATTTGGCTTAGAATTCGTGTTCTAAAAATCCTTTAGAAAACTGTTTTCCAACAAAATAAAAATAAATTTTCTTTGTGGTTCCAATTTAAATATGTTTTACCACAAACTAACTGCACAGGAAAATTATGAATTACTATTCAATCTAATTCCACTTTGTTGGTAGCAGAACTTCTTGAAAAGTATATCACAAATCCCTTACAGGTTTGTCTTGTCTAAAATCGAAGCCTACAGCCATTTTTAGGAAAAAGAAAAATAATCAAAATTTTGTGTGCCAACACTTCATAACGCGAGGAACGAAGGAAGCTCCAGGGCGGTAATTCATACAAATCATTGCAATTTAAAATCAAAAAAAAAATTGAGGCTTTCATTTACAAAATTTAATTTCTTCCAAAAACATTTCTTTTCTTTAAACACTTACACGAAGAAAAAAACATTTTCGTATACTTTTACAAACATCTCGATCCAACATTTTTTATATATAAAATATATCACAAGATGTTTTATGGAAAAAATCCCAAAACAAACAAGAAAACTAAAAAATAAATATACATTTCATATAAAAACATTTTCCTTAATTTCTTATTTTAAAGTTAAACAACAAATTTATGTTCAAATAATTTTTAAATCCAAATTAATTTTAACTAAATAAACATAAACATATATAGCAAGTAGTTGCCAGAAAGGCAAAAGAAAAACAAAAAATAATAAATAAATAAATATTATTTGTTTTATCTAGTAGAAAAAATAAAAATATATGTGCACAAGTTACAAATATATATATATATATATATAAATACATTTTGCGATTTTGATTTCGAACTTATTTTCTTTATAAATGTGTGTAAATGTTTAGCGAGAGATAAAAAACTAAAAATGAAATTATATAAAATTGAAAAAAAAGAAACAACTACTTTAAATAAAAACATTGTAAGTACATAACATATATATATATTTAGTTTATATTAGAAAGGAAAAAATAAACAAAAAGAAATTTCTAAAAAAAGTAAAGCTAAAATTAATATATAAATTTGTATTAGTTTTTTTTCTAGTAATATAATGTATAAATATTAAAGAAAAACACGTCAAAATAAATACTTTTAATGTAATAGAAATAAAAAAGAACAAGAAAATCAATAAAAGTTGTGAGTTTTATTACGAGAAAAAAAATTAGATGAAAAATAAACTTGTTGTACTTATTGGAATTGGCTACTTCAGTTTAAATTATTTTGTCAGTTCATCAAGTGTTTTCTAGACTTCCACTAATATATTTTTCTTTTATTTTCTAGGTGACTGTCTAATATGTATATCAGCTACCCCCTGGCTGGGCGACAAAGGCGTCAATGTAGTGTGCTGTTTTAAAACTTTTGGAAATTTTCAGTAATTTATTGGCCTTAATCGAAAAGCCAGCAATAGCGTGTGTTCAGACATAGAATTTATAATTGCTAAACTTGAAATGCCAAATTTTTAAACACGTTTCAGCCAAAAAATGCAAATTCATAAAGCTATTCAAATCAGAATGGGAGTAATTGTGGTTTTTTCGATGTTGGTCAATGAAAAAAAAAAAAACAAAAGTAGTGGATTGCATTTTCGAAAATGAATGAATGAAGTGTGCTACGAATTCGGGCAGACAAGGATCACATCGTCTTCATTGTTATCTTTGCCCTAATCTTTAATATATAAAAGATCTTTGCCGGATCGTTTATATTAAAGATGATCTCATGACTGTCTTCATAATAAAGATTACCTCATAAGATTATTCTTTATATTTAAGATGACCTCATGAACGTCTTCTTTATATTAAAGATAACCTCATGAGACTCTTTATATAAAAAGGGACCTCAAGAGCTTCTTCCTTAGAATAAAGATGACCTCCAAAAGCATCTTTTTATATTAAAGATAATCTCATGAACATCTTATTTACATAAAAGATGACCTCAAGAGCTTCTTCTTTATACTAAATATGACCTCATGAGCATCTTCTCTACATAATAGATAATCTCAAGAGTTTCTTTATATTAAAGGATACCTCATGAACGTCTTCTACATATTAAAGAGGTATCCTTGTGAACGTTTTCTTTATATTAAATAAGACCTCATGACTGTCTTCATAATAAAGATGAACTCATACGATTCTTCTTTATATTAAAGATTATCTCAAGAGCTTCTTTATATTAAAGATGTCCTCAATAACTTCATCGTTATATTAAAGATGACCACACAAGCTTCTTTATATTAGAGCCGAGCCAATAAGTACAGTCTGTAAAAGTATTTTTGACTTCATACAAATATTGTGCTTATTATTGGGTTCATTCGAGAGCTTTTAAAGATACTTTCCTATATCGAAGTCCTATTTATGATTTCTTTCTCTATATTGCAGCTGAATTTCCTTCGAATTGAAGAACAGAAGCTGGCTTTTGTCCCACAAAGAAAATGTTTCAATTTCTTCGAAACTCCCTCCCGAGCAGAACTCGGCCTGTAAATTGAATTATGCCTGACAATCTTTTATAATTCTCTAACGCAAATTGTGGGTTTCAGTTTTTCAGCCGAAAATTATTGAAAGTTTTTTTTTTTATCTTCTCAGCAATTGGGGTCTTTCTTCGTCGGGGATTGATTTTTGTCTCAACCTTCCACTAATATATTTCTCTTTTTTAGGTTAACCAATGGCCATGATGAGGAGGAAGCGATGGCGTACAACAAAACGAAGCGCTGAGCTGCAGTAGCCATTGTCTGAGGAGAAGCCGTTTGCCGGAAATGAGAACTCTTTATAACAAACAAACAACTGTAATTTGTATTTTATTTTCTTTAATTTTTATATTTTACATTTCCTTTGATTAATTGAATTTTTTCTTCTTTATTTTTTTTTTTTGGTAAACAAACACATTTTTTTGGTTCAAAAACTTTCAATCTTTTTTAATTTTCTTTTTACTTTCTTTCGTTTCACTTTTTTTCTTATTTCGTTATTTTTTGCCGGAAAGTTGTTGTGAAAAACTGTGTTTGTTTAATTATTATTATTTAAAACTTGTTTATTATTTTCAATAATTGTGTGCCTTTTTTCAAATTAGCCAAACATTTTTATTGTGTCCGCTCTCTCTGATTCCAACCAACCAACCTCAAAACCCAAACAAACCACACAAACACACACACACACACATACACCGTCCTCTTCTATTCCTTGACCACCCAACCCAAAAACAAACCCAGCCCTTGCCCTGCCCGAGCCCCTTACGCAGATACGGCCAGATTTTAACTTGTTTTTGTTAATCGTATTCGAGCGAGAAGCAAAGCAAAACCAAAAAATATACTTGAAATACATGATATGTTAGTTGTGATGATTTTGATTTTAATCTTTAATAATAATTAATTCATTTATTTATTCTTCTTCTTCTCGTATACTTCCTTGTTTGTGTGTAAATATTAATTGAATTTATTGCTTGCTTTTTTCTTCTTTCTGAATATACTACATACATATGTATAAATAATCATAATGAGATTAGTTGAGCGCTTTCATTAATTATAAATTTTTGTCATAAATCCTCTAACCACATGAACTATAAATATACATCATCCCCATACCCCACCACTCATTCAGTTCCATTCATCCATCTATCCATAATGTTGCTGACCAAAGTATTAATCAAACTTAAGAAAAAAATTGTGAAAGGAAAAATTGTGGAGAAAAGTAAAAAAGAAAAGTGTTGAAAAATTGCATTTTGGCCTCCATTTTAGATCTCACTGTAAGAAGCATTCTTCAGTTTTGTCTTTAATTGAGTCTTTATGTCTGATATCTTTTGGTCTCCTATTGCAGACTTGACCTAAAAAAGATTATTTTTGAAAAAAAAAATAAAAATAAAAATTCTAAAAGTTCACTAATTTTTAAATTTTAAAATTAAAACAAAAAATTATGTTATACACTCGGATGATATAATTATGATCTCATTTCTTCTTGAGATTATTATCCTTGAGTTTTTTAATTTTTATTTAACTTTCCAATCCTCAAGAGCTTCTTCTTTATATTAAATATGACCTAATGAATCTCTTCTTTACATAGAAGATGAAGAACTTCTTTGTTATATTAAAGATGACCTCAAGAACTTCTTTATGTTAAAGATTGCCTCAAGAGCTTCTTCTTAATATTAAGGATGACCTCAAGAACTTCTTAACATTAAATAAGACCTCATGATTTTTTTTCTTTATATTAAAGATAACCTCAATAGCTTTTTCTTAATATTAAAGAAGACCTCATGATTTTTTTTATATTAAAGATGACCTTAAGAGCATCTTCCTTATATAAATGATGCCCTCAAGAGCTTCTTCTTTATATCAAAGACGACCTCAAGAGCTTCTTCTTTATAATAAAGATGACCTCAGGAATGTCTTCTTTACATAAAAGAACATCTGTCTATTAATGATGTCATCAAGAGCTTCTTCTTTTTATTAAATATGACCTTAAGAGCTATATTAGAGAAGACGATCCCATGAGCTTTTCTATATTAAAGACGATCCCAAGAGCTTCTTCCTCGTGAGTTTCCTCTTCTTATTAAAGATGACCTTATGACAATCTTCGTTATATTAAAGAAGGCCTCATGCACGTATTATTTATATAAAAGATGACATCTTGAGATACTTTTTTATATTAAAATCAATCATTATTTATTATAAAGAAGCTCATGATTCTTTATTATAAAAATACCTTATGATCTTCTTTATATTAAATACGATCTCTCAAGAGCTTCAGGAGATGCCTCTTCATATCAAAGATTTCTTCATATATTAAAAACGGCTTCGTAAGCCTTCCACTTAATTTTGATGTTACTTTTTTCAAACACTTACTTTTCTCCACCCGTTTTATCCTGAGCTAAGCTTTTAATAAAAAAAACTCCATCAAACTCCAAGCCCATATTTCATGTCATTTCCAACCCCCCCCCACCCCCTCCCCATCATCATCATTCCCTCAATTTAAATCATTCTCATATTACCTACATTTACAACTCTACTTAACTTCTATGTAAATATTGGCGTTGGCATTTACAAAAATTATTAATAATAATTTCATTTAATAAATGATATCCTCCCCCTTCTATCCCTCTATCCCCGAAATGAAAAAAAACAAATGTTGCTTAAGAGTTTTCTTTTTTGTTTAAATTTCACGCAGAAAAAGAAAAACTCTTGGAATAATTTTGTAAATTTCGTTTTTTTGTTGTTATTATAATTTAAGTATTTGTCCTTGTGTTGTTAATTATATTATGTTATGTTTATATTTTTCCTTTTTTCTTTCTTTTTTTCTCTCTCCATTTTTTTTTAATTTGTGTGTTTTTTGCGAACATTTTGCGTTTCGAAAACTTTTGTTTAACAAATCATCGTCCGTCATTGTCAACATCTATTTTACCCTACACCACCACCACCACCAACCCGGCTATGGATCATGTGGCCCCCCCACTCCCACACAATTGATAAAAAAACGAATAATAAATAAAAAAATTTGTAACATTTTGTTCGAATGAATTTTTATTGAACACCCTAATACACACACACTACAGATTTAAGTATTACACGCATAGCGGGCTTAACCTGGAACGAATGGAATGCCCGCCTGGCCATGCCGTTGGTCACCACGTTGCGCGAAGGTGTCCATCCTCTAGTATTTCCCACCGACTTGACCATGGAAAAGGGCTCGGGCTGCTCCTCCACCGCCTCCGCCGGCAACGGCGTGAACGCCCGCGACGTTTGTAAAGTCGAACTTAAGTCACCGCTGAAGAGATCGGCCCTTTCGGGTTCGCCCACACCGCCCAATGAACTTAGCGAACAACAGTCACAGCCACTGGGAGGTGGCGGCGCGAGCACACCTTTGAATTGCTCGTCGGCCAGTGAAAAGGAGAAGACCACGCCCACGGGTGGCAAATTGAAACATTTAACCCAGGAAGAGGCTACAGTTTTGATGTTGAAGGCGGCCGCCGAAAAATCTGCCCAGGGCGCCAATAACAGTGGCAATCTCAGTGATAATAGCTATACCGACGACCCCAGCACAGGCAATGTGAGCGGTGGCGGCGGCGGTGGTTCCTCCGACTATCATTCAGCCTTTGGCGATGTCGGCCCGGCTGGCTTGAACATCAGCATCCTCAATAGCATCAATGCCATGAGTAGTTTAATTAGCGGCGGCGGCAATGGTGGCCTAAGTTTGTCCGGAGCCGCAGGTTTGGGCGTTGGCGGAGGTGCTGGCAATGGTGCTGGTCACCCTTGCCCCGAATGTGGTCGCCTCTATAAGCTGAAGTCCTCATTGCGCAATCATCAGAAATGGGAGTGCGGCAAGGAACCGCAATTCCAGTGTCCCTTCTGTGTGTACCGGGCCAAGCAGAAAATGCACATCGGTCGCCACATGGAGCGTATGCACAAAGAGAAATTCTTTAAGGTGGAGGATTTGAAAAGTTTCACCACAGCCACCATCGGCAGTCAAATGGCCGGCGGAGCTGGCGGCGGCGGTAGCGGTGGGGGCTCAAGTATAAGTGGTGAAGATTCATCGACGGCTGTTGCTGAATTGCGTCAACATTTCTCGTAGAAACGATGGAGAACGACAGAGAGAGAGAGAGAGAGTGCGAGCAGGAGTGAACCAGAACCAGAAGAAGAGTAACAAGTGGTGTCTACCAACCCAAGTGTGGTAACAAATTTATTATACATACAAACATACATATTTTTTATACAAAAGTGTTTTTAGGTTAAGCGAGAGAGATTTTTTTATATCAGGGAATATATAAATAATTTATTTAAAAGTGTATTAAGCGTCACGAAGAGAGATAGGTATTTTTTAGGAACCCGAAAACAAAAAGAAGTAACTCACAAAAATAATAGAATATTGTTTAAGCTGTTGCTGCAACTAAATGTGGGATTGATAAGATATAACGCCATGATATTGAGGAGATCCAGACTACAAGAGGCAACACAAATAGACGATGACGAGAGAGAGAGCAAATAAACATCATTGGGAGTATATTGGTCAGCTGATAGCGAGGGAGAAATGGTAGCGAGAGAGCAGTTTCCATTACATTCCATTTCCCTCGTAGTTTTTTATGTACAACTCCATAATTTTCCCCCAAGAAATTGCTAGAATGACGAAAAGTAAACGTTGAGATCTCTGGCAGATGTCGAGTACATTATCAGCTGAGCTGATAATGTAGTAAACCTTTAGAAAGGGTAGCCAAATGTTATACTCCTCAAGTGGATTATTTATTTTTGAGAAAAAGAGAATATGACTTTGTTTCTTTTGCCAAATCTTCTCGATCAACTGAAGATGTCTTCAATTTTTGCTAAAATTGATTTTTGAAAAAAAGCTTTCTGAAAGCTGTGCTAATTTTGAAGTCATTTATTCAATTGTGAATATAGCAAACAATTGTGCCAAATCTTCTCTATCAAGTCTCCTCACACATTTTAATAATTTTAACTAAAATTGATTTTTACGAAAAAGCTTTTTGAAAGCTGCGAACATTTACAGTAGACAATAGCAGACAATTGTGCCAAATTTTCTCTACCAACTCTCCTCAAACTGCTGTGCACATTTTACAAAATTATTGTTAAAATTAATTTTTGAGAAAAAAGCTTTCTGAAAGCTTTGTTAATTTTGAGCATTTATTCAATTTTGAATATATCAGATAATTGTGCTAAATCTTCTCCACCAATGGCTGAACAAATTTGGTAGAATATATTTTTGAGAAAACGCTTTCTAAAAGCTGTGATAATATTGAAGATATTTACTCAATTTTGAATATAGCAGACAATTGTGCCAAATCTTCTCCCTCATTTTAAAGTTTTTTCAAAGCTGTGCTAATTTTGAACATGCAAGTCACTTATTCGTCTCTCACTTTTTACAACATTTTTGCTAAAATTGATTTTTTTGAGCAAATTGAGAGGACAGAAACAAAAGCTTTCTGAAAGTTTTCAACATGTTTGAGAACAAGTCAAATATATTCAATTTTGTATATAGCAAACAATTGTGCCAAATTTAACATTTTAAAAAATCCTATTTTTCTAAAGTTCTCACAACAAAGCTCTCTCAACTCAGCCAGTTTACACTTTACTTACTGCTCTCAGTTCGCTTCTCCTGTTAATTTTGTGCTATCTATAAGAGAGCTAGTGATCTTCTTACATTATGATATTATCGTTTACGCATTTCCACATTTACAACGCGACAGCTTTTCAAATATTTTTTGTAAATACACATTCACCACCCCCCTACCCCCTACCATTTGAAGTAGAAAAAGGAAAGAAGGAAAAAATCAGGGAAAATACATAGTTTTTTTCTTCCAACTTTAAAAAAAAACAAGTGAACATTTTTCTAATCACAACAACAACAAAGCTGTTACCACAAAGTTTGTGAGATATGGAAACAATTGTGCCAAATTTTTAATAATATATATATTTTTTAAATAATTGTTTTGTTTGTTAATCAATAATTTATTTTATAATTCCTTTGTTTACTTTGTTCTTTGTTAAGAAAAGAAATGAAAAGAAACAAAAAACAACCTCACACGAAAAAAGACAACAATCTAAACACAGAAAAATGCCATTCCTTTTACGCAATTTGTTAAATTTTACACCCCAATTATAATTAATTATTACGCAAGCAAAAGAAAATCGAAAACTTTTGGCATTCCTTAATTTACAAAAAAAGACCTTCTACCACCAGAAAAAAAGACAATCTTTTTTAAATGATGATATTCCAATTTAGTTAGTAAGTTGTTAAAAACCAAGAACATCAAATCCAACCTTTGACCTTAACATCATTTCGAAAGCCGGTTTTTCGATATATTTCCCAGAAGACCCCGACCCCCGACGCCTTCCCCTACAAAACGTTTGAATTTGTCACCCCAAAAAAACTTAATATTTCGTCTTCAACTTTCCAACCATAGACAGTGATATAGATTTTTAGTATTCTCACACTCAAAACGCCATTCCATAGTTATTTATATTTATCCCAAGCCGCTCCCCCGCCCCCAGTCTGGCCCCTCTAGCATTTTGCGCGAAACCATGTACAGCGAAGCAAAACTCCTACAATTAATAATCGTAATTCTCAGTGGATATTTTGAAAACCGTAAAGCTTTTTTACATAAGTAAATTAGGATTTTTTGTATTAGTGTAGATTTGATAATTAATATATATTCTCTTAATCTTGTAATTTTAAAGGCAATATTAATATGATTAGGTTTAAATGAATGAAAGAAAGAAGAAAGCTTTTTATTGAATACGGCTTACATAGATATATCGTACATAATAATTCCTAAAATGCAACGAATTCAAATTTTTTAATTGATGATAACCAATCGAGTCATGATTAGGGAACTTTTTTCTGCAAACTAAAAGACAACACGACATTTTCAGGGGAAAGATTTTTTTGAAAGCTTTAAAAAAGAGAAAGCTTTATGGAAGCGGTGAAAGTGAACACTTTGAAAGTCTGTTTAAAAATAGAAAGCTCTATAAAAGCTTTAAAAGTAAAAGCTTTAATTTCTATAAATTTTCAAAAAATCTGAAAATTTAACCTCATATTTTAAAACGCTATCCTATCAGTTATTATTATTTTGAGGGGAAGCTTTACAAAAGCTTAAAAAAGAGAAAGCTTTAATTTCTATAATATTTCTTAAAAAAATCAGGAAATTTATGAAAGTTTTAAAAGGAGAAAGCTTTACGAAAGCCTCAATTTCTTCAAAGTTTCCAAAAAATCAGAGATTTTAAACTCTTTTTCTAAAACGCGATCAGCTTTATGAAAGCTTCAAAATTGAACACTTTAAAATAAAAGCTTTAATTTCTTTAAATTAAAAAAAATCGGAATATTTAACCTCATTTTGTAAAACGCGATCTTGTCAGGACATTATTTTGAGGGGAAAGCTTTACGAAAGCTTTTATTTCTTTAAAGTTTCTAAAAAAGAGAAAATTAAACTTTTTTGTGTTGCTTTATTTTATATTGTTTTTGTAACAACAAACAAAATACATAGAAAATAACGCGAGCTTTCACTTTGCATTTTGCAAAATCAGGGGAAAAATAATATGTTCGGTAGTGTAGTTGTAGTGGATGGATGTGGTTAAAAAGCCAAAAGCTCTAAAGCTTTTTAATTAGAGCTTTCTAACTAATCTCTTCATCACATATGCTCGAGTCAGACATATGAGGAACCCCTTCAATTTGTAAAACGAAAATAAAGCAAAGCAAAAGCTCGCGTTTTGCTTTGAGCTATGAGCTTTTACTTTTAATAACTACAAATAATAAGGCGTTTTAGTCCACACGTTTTTCTCAAAAAGCTTTTAAACTAAATAAAGCTTAAGTTGAAATTTAAAGCATCCAGGTTATAAATCTCCATATGACTTCAAAAGCTCTGAAAGCTTTATGATCTTGTAAAAGCTTAAAGCTTTCTGAATAAAAAATTTTAATAAAAGCTTAAAACTATAACATTTGCCAGCGTTTTAAGCCTTTTATGTGACATTTCCTTAAAATTTTAAACTTTCGTAAACTTTCTCCGAAGAAACCCGTTTGAAACCCGTTTTCCTTCCCCCCTCCCCCTTTGTCGTGTTGTCCAATATAGTCGATCAATCAACAAAAAATACCTCAAAACGAAAAATTAAGCTCAATTATAATTAACAAAAAAGACAAACTTTTTTAAGTTAAACCATAATGAATCAAGCATTCCAATTAATTATATATTTATATATATATTACAAAACAAAACACAAAATTCAAAAGTGCCTTTAGAAAAAACAAAAATTTACGAGAATTTTTTTTTTATGTAGAATTAAGTTTTTAAAACTCTAACAAAAGCAAAAAAAAAAAAAAACAACGCCCCGGTAACAATATCAAAAACCGCTTTAAACAAAGTCTAAACTTAAAAAACCCCAATCACTATAAAAGCATAACATTTTCTAAAAAAAAACAAATTTGAAGTGAACTTAAAAAGTTTTAATAGCAAAAAACAAATTGTAAATTTGTTAAAAAACACAATTTTTTCCACGAAACGTATTCGTTTTTTTATTATTCCACAAAATTTATTTCCAAAATAAATTTAAAAGCAAAGCAAACAAATTACAAATTTGTTGGATAAACAAACAAACACAATTATCGAAACTATTTTTTATTTTCTAAGTTGAAATTTTCCATAATATTCTCTTATATATGAACACACATATATAGGATAGATTTGCTTTTTGCTATATGTTTATGAAAAAGCCATAAATATTTATAATTTTTTGATAGTGTTGTTTTCGATTTTCCCCCTAGAGTTTTTAAGAAGTTTTTAGGCTATAAGAAGTTATAAGTAAAATATAAAATTAAAGAAAAAAATGAAACAAAAACCTCAGGTACTTAGTTTGTGTTAAAGAAGAAAAAAAAAGAAAAAGTAACGAAAGATATGAAATACATTTTTTTATTTAGAACTTTATACACAAAAAAACATAATTCCAAGCCCCTCCCCCCTAACCAACAACAACACTCTGATTTTTTTATAATAGAGTGTGCTAATATTGCAGAAAATATTTATTGAAAACCTAATAATTAGTTTACTTTACCATAGCCAGAAACAAGAGGAAGATGAAAGAGAAGAAAGCTGTGCTTTCTTTAGTACAGGTCTCAGAAAAAAAGAAATAGCACCCAAACCCTGCCACATTTCAAAATAAGCTCAAAATGAAACGTCACAAATAGTTCATGTCTATATACATATATATTTTTTATAATAATTAATAATAACTTAATTTATAATTCTATTTATTTATACTTTTTAAAGTGAAAAAATAGCCCTTAATTTATATTGTGTATTTCCCTTTTCACATAAGAAAGAAAGAAAGTCACAAACAAGAATAGTAATTTAACAAAAAAAAACATTCCATAACAAAGCAATTTAACAACAAAGCCGAGAGAAAAAACGCGTTTTTTTTCTTTACAAAAATATAGTATTTTTTATAATTCCCCCTACAATAGTTCAAATGTTTTATATTTTTTAATTTATTTTTTTTTACAATTAAAATAAAATATTTTTTTCTGTTTGTTTTGTTATAAACATATCTACTCTACCATATAATCGATCGGTTCTAATTGGTGTTGGGCTTATTTTTTTATAAAAATAATTTCATAGAAATATACTATAAATATTAAATATGTATAAAAAAGATTATTGTTAAAGAAAAGCATAAAAAAGAAATCACCAAAACGAGGATGATGATGATAAACAAAATTAAGTCTCAGAAATTTCGCCACAAAGTCTAAGAAAAATATAATATTCTCAAACAAATTCCCAGGCAAGAATAAGTGGGGGGGGATTTGGAGAATAATTCTGTAATTGTTTGTTGAATAGAATACTCCATGTGGATGTTATCATTCGTAGTAGATAAAATATAGGTAAACCAGTGTGCCTTTTCACATTTTACAGGGAAAAGTTCACTAAACCGGGTGTTTCAACAAGAGTTTTAAAGCTTACTGTGAATGTGTTCTTTATGATTTCAGAATTATTCCTCGTTTTGTCTCTGTTATTGTCTTGTTCAGTCAATACAATTTGTTTGGAGAAATCCTTGAAATACTTTTTTTTAGAATTTGAGGGAAAAATGGTATTGGCTGAACAGGAGTTCCACAAAAGCTATGGGTTCAATCAACAACAAGGACAGAAACTTAAAAAAGTAGGAAAGATCTATCAGAAATGCAAAATTTATAAAAAATTCGGAATTTCGGCACTAGAAATAAAAAAAAGAGATTTGACATTTGTGCGCCAGAAATAAACATTTTAAAAGATTTAACATTCGGGCGCCAGAAATAAACATTTTAAGAGATTTAACATTCGGGCGCCAGAAATGTAAAATTCAAGAGATTTGACATTCGGGCGCTAGAAGTCTAAAATTCATTAAATTTCAGATTCGGGCTCCAGAAATCTGAAATTCAAAGACAATTTGAGATTTGGGCTTTCGAAATCTAAGATTCAAAGAAAATTTAAATTCGGGCGCCAGAAATCTAAAATTCATGAAATTTGGGATTCGGGCTTTAGAAATCTAAAATTCATGAAACTTTTAATTCGGGCGCCAGAAATTTAAAATTCAAAGAAAATTTGAGATTCGGGCTTTAGAAATCTAAAATTCGTGAACTTTTTAATTCGGGCACCAGAATTTTGATATTCAAGAGAATTGAGGTTCGGGCGCCAGAAATTTAAAATTCGTCTACTTTGAGATTCGGGTTTTAGAAATCTAAAATTCATGAAATTTGAAATTCTGGAGACAGAAATTTTAAATTCAAGAGATTTGCGATACTGGCGCCAGAAACTTGAAATTCAAGAGATCTTAGATTCGGGCACCAGAAATCTAAAATTCAAGACATTTGATATTCTGGAGCCAAAAATTTGAAATTTATGAACTTTGAAGTTCTTAAACGATTTCAATACAGCAAACTATACAAACTTCCAAACAGTTAGTATATATATATATATATTCTTCAATTTCCAACCCATAGCTTTGAATACAGAACATACTAAATCCCCCCCTCACACACCCCCACAAAAAGTATAATATTTTTCACAACTTTTTCGACCAATACAATACAATAACAAGAGAAAGAAAAACACAAAAACAAAAAATATATATATACATATTTTTTTAAAAACAACAACAAATACTCATATAAAAAATTACCACTTAAGATTTATTTTTTCCTCTCCCAATTTTATATAAATATATATATGCAAAAATATATATTATTCTTAAACTTATAATAAATTTTTATATGTAAAAATGTAAAAAAAATAACAAAAAAGTTTATTATTGTATAATAAAGTTATAAAAAAAACAAAAAAATCAACAACCACTTGTGCTGTATTCATTTAGAAAGAAATTTGTTTAAGTGCCATGAAAACAAATGAAAAATTTTTATTTTTATTTAGGATTTATTATTTTTTGTAGCATTTATTTTTTTAGTTTTTTTTCACCCACCCACCAACAACACTCACTCACTGTTTTTTGTACAAAAACAAACAGTAAGTATTGACACCTAATTTATTTTATTTCGTTTTTTTTTTTTGTAAAATTTCAACTTGCTTTTTTGTTTTAAATTTGTTTTTTTAATTTTTTTTTCTACCTTTGAAGATTTTTTATTTCGTATTTGTAAAATATTTTTTATTTTGTTTTCGTTTTGTTTGTCTAAAACCTTCCAAAAATCTCCTTCTTCTTTTTTTCTTACACACATAACTTCCACTTTATGTAAACCGTACCGAACCGTAAAATACTCTTCTTAAAAAAACTCGTTGGTCAAAAAGTAATTTGAAATTTTTCAAATCTAGTTTAAAAATGTTCTTAAACAAAAATCCATAAATATACAATTTTTTATATATATTTACAAGTCGCCGCCGACATGGTTTCCTTATACTAATATTTTTTTGTTTTCTCTTTTTCCTTCCCTTAGATGCCCCTTTAGATGAAGTTAATCCCTCAAATGTCTCTGCTCAAAATGAATCACGCATCCGAGTTCGCAATTGGTTAATGTTGGCCGATCAATCGATATTGGAGAAATCATATACGGATACAACAAGCGGTAAGTTGGTGGATAATCTTTAAATGAATTTTTGATTTTTTGTTTATTATTATTCTTTTTAATTTTTAAAACGATTTTTTTCTAATATAAGTTAATGTATGATTTATATATATTTATTCATTTATATTTCATTTAAATATCATTTATCTTTAATTGCAATTTTTTAAGTTTTAGCAACAGGGAAACAAATCGAACTTGTAATTCATATACAGGCTAATATAGAGAGAGTTTAGATTGGATATAGTTTTATCTTCAGATAAAAACGTCGTGACTTGGAGAAATTCGATAGAGTTACGAAGAGAATATCCCCCAAATTCAAAAAAAAAAAAACTAAAAAGACTGATAGTATTTAGATTAGATATGGTTTTAACTTTTAGATCACAATGCTGTGATGGAGAAATGTTTAGCATGTCTGATAAAAGTGCGATAGAGTTACGAAGAGAAGATTCTCCTAATTCAAAAGGAAGAAGGCTGATATAGAGAGAGCTTAGATTAGATATAGTTTTAACTTTAAGATCAACACGGCGATGACTTTGGACTGCAACACAAATTACGCACAGTGCCATCAACAATACCTATTTCGAAGATAATATGAGAGTTATCGAGAGAGTTTAGATTAGATATAGTTTAACTTTAAGATCAAAACGGCGAGACTTGGAGAGCAACACATATTATACACATTACTATAAACAATGCATTTTTAGAAGAGAATATGATCTTTAAAACAAGTGAACAAAAGGGAATAACCGATTTGATTAAGCATGGAGCTATTGAAAGCAGAATCACAGTCTGATATACAAATCGAGATTGATGACATTAAAAGAGTAATGGCGAAATGGCAGCAAGGAGAGCAAGTCTAGAGATCAAGGTTCAGATAGAGAGACAATGCGATAACATTAAAAGAGTAATGCCCAGAGTAATAGTCGCAAGGAGAGCAAGCAACCCTGGAATAAATTACAATACTTTAAAAGAAATTAGGATAACAAAGTAGATTTTTCTGAAGAGACGATCTACAATAAAAAGAGAGTAATAGTGACTACAAGGAGAGCGACACAATACCATAAACAATGTCTATTTAGAAGAGAATGTGATGATATGATAGCACCATAACCACAGTATGGTCTACTGATCAAGAAACAGAGAGAGAATCGGTGATGACATTAAAAGAGTAATGCTAAATAACCGCAAGGATTTTAATTCAACCCTGGAACAGATTACGATACTTTAGAAGAAAATATGACAATAATATCCCCTTCCCCTTTGTTGTTCAGTGGCATTTGTCGACAACATTAAAAGTAATGGTAGAAAGTATCAACAGGATTAGAGAAGAAGTTTCTCGACTGAGTATGTCTCTCCCTTAATAAATTAGTGCAGGAATACAGGAAACTGTAGAAAACTGTTATACATTCATTTCATTTGTAAACATTGCTGCAATATCAATTCAAACTCTGAAACAAACTCTTTCTTTTAGAGATTATTACAATAAATTAATACTCTCTATCAATTGTTTTTCTTCTATTAATTGAAGTACATTGAAATTTAGTACAGATTTTGTTCTGATTTTAAGTTTTCCTAAATTAATAGTGTATAATCCCTACACAACTATTAACGATTTTTTTGTTTCCTGGTGATGAAAATCTTATATAGAAAGTTAATAGTTGTGCTCTCATATAGCTATTGTACACCCATATTATATAATATTGTGAAAATATTCATTAGCTTTTCACAAATATATTGGTTATACCAGTATAACAGTTTTTCTTCAGTATAACAGTTTTCTATAACTGTTATACTCATTTATTCTTATTGTAAAATTCTTGTATTTCTTATACAACATGTAATGCAATTCGCATTGTGCTCCTGCAGCTATATACGCCCGTATAACACTTGACTATGGTGAAATTATTCTTTAGCTTTACACCTATTATACCTGTATAACAGTTTTTCTTCAGTATAACAGTATTCTATAACTGTTATATTCATTGACTCATTGTAAAATTCTTGCATTTCCAATACAACATTTGATGCACTTGTCGGACAACATTAAAAGTTATGGTAGAAAATATTAACAAGAGTAGAGAAGAAGTCGAGAGTCCTCTCCCTTAAAAATTTAGAACAAAATAATTGAAAATAATCTATAGAGAATATAGAAGTACGGATGTAAAAAAAGACAATATTTAGCACACAAGAAAGAGCATAAATAGTGCACAAATTTTAAGAAGAGGACACAGAGAGTATTGGTGTCGAAGATGGTATGAACATACTATAAAAGAGAGATTGACTTGTTGAGAAGAGAACAAGTTTGGCTTTATGTAGAAAGATACAAGAAAAATGGAAACAGCGTAATAATTTTGAACAAGAGAACACATTACGATCATGTTAATAGATAATTTTTCCTAAGAATCGAATACAGGAGTAGGCAGGTTTTTTTACAACAACAGCAATTTTGAACAAGAGAACACATCACGATCACAATAATAGATAATTTTTCCTAAGAATTGTATACAGGAGTTGGCAGGTTGTTTTAATATTTTTTACCAAACTCATTTACATATTTATTTATTTTTACAAAACATTTTTTATTATAATTTCTCTTTTCAGTTTACCTACCCCCTTATGTTTATGTTTTATACGCTTGTATTTTTTTTCTAATAATTTCTTCTTTTACAGTTTGTTGACCTTCTCTCTTTTTGCTTTAAAAAGCATATGCTTTTGTTGTTTCTCCTATTATTTTTCGTATAAAAGAGCTTGCTCTTCATTTCAATTTGGTTTGTTTTATTTTCAACGAATTTTCGCTTAATTTTCAGTTGTGTTGGCTTTTATTGTTGTTTTCTTTCGAACAATTTCACTTATATAACAACTTAACTAACATACATAAAATAATTTTCTCTCCTTCCCTGCGTCCACGCTCACCTTGCGAACATGTGATGTGCCTCTATTCGCGCTTATGCACAATGAATTCGAAATCTAATCACAATTTCAAAAATTTCCCAAACCAATACTAATACTAACCACGAATCACGAATTTCGAAACACTGCAGAACAATTAACCAATAAAAATAACAATAACACCATAACACCCACCCAAAATGCAACGGTCGCTGGCGGCTCTGCTATTGTGGTTTCTTCGGCGGCTAGTCTGGCCGCGGTCACCACCACCACCAATACTCCTTCCACTGCGAACCAACAAAATGCTGCAGTCAATCAAAAATCCAAACTCATGTTGGATCCGAGTACAGCCACCACGATGACTCGTATTGGCAGCATTGGTCGCACCACAATCACTTGCATAACGCCGGCCGGCGGTGATGCCACACATGGTGTACCCAATCCTCAGGCCGCCGCCTTGGCTGCTGCCGGCGTGGAATTGGACACGGTGGAGGATAACAACAGCATGACTGAGGTGGTCGTTAAGATCGAGCACTCGAATGCTTCGTCCATGGACGAAGAAGAAGAAATGCCCGAAGAGGGCGACGAGGCACCCAGCACTGAGGAGGAGGAAGATCAAGAAATGAACTACGATGATATTAAGCTATCCAGCCCCATGATGTGGGCCATGGACAGCGTAAAAATTGAACAGGAAGAGGAGTTCGAAGATATTCTTACAGCCGGCTTTGAAAACTCGGCAGATCTTGACGATGACATGTATCATCAAACACCCATGTCGGTGGAGCAACAAACCACAACTGGTGCGAACAATTCGAACAATGCCGTTGAAATGGATTCTCAGAAAGGCCGCATTTTGGTGGCCAAGAAGCGCGTATCGTTGCAAACGTTGAAAGCTCTCAGCAAGCACAACGCCAAGATGCCCTATGTCACCCAAATCGAGTTGCAAGATCCTCAAGAGCTGCTGGAAAAGCATCAGCATTTCCAGAAGCTGCACTTGCAACCCAACCATCCGGTACAAATCAAGCTACGCTCCATACCAGCCACCATAACCAGCATACAAACAAAGATGCCCTTGGCTGGAGCTCCCCCCTTGGCACCGTTGTCGACCCTGAAGTCGTCGTCACTGACCGAAATCAAGCCAGCCACTTCGTCATCATCGGCGGAATTCAAGACCTCAATTTCGGATGATCGCCGTTATCGTATGATAACCCAAAATCAGCGCACCCGCAAAGAGTCCCTTGAACATTCCGAAGATATGATCTACAATGCCGATATCGAGAAACCTTGGGTGTGCCGCAATTGCAATCGTAATTACAAGTGGAAGAACAGCCTTAAGTGTCATCTGAAGAACGAGTGCGGTCAACCGCCCCGTTACTTCTGCAGTAAATTGTGCGGTTATGCCACCAATGTCCACAGCAACTTGAAACGTCACATGAACACCAAATGCCGTGAACGCACCGAGGAGGAGAATCAAATGCTCCTACAACAAGTGCAGGTGCAACAGCCCCAGTTGGTGGGCCAGACGAAGAGTTCAACTACGGTGACCACTATAGCCCCAACATCATCTAGCACAGTTGCGGATACGGTCAGCGGTGGTGGTTCCATCGTCAACAATGTAACTTCGAGCAACACCACCTCGACCTATACGTTGGTATTCCAGAAGAGCGAATAGAAATTAGAAAATTTGAGGGAGAAAGTTATACGGCTATTATATGATAAGAGCGCCAAGAATAGTAGTAGCAATGAAGAGCAGAACAAAGAGAAACGAGAGACTAATGAGAACGATGACGAGGAGGACGACGACGATAACGATGACGGCGACGGTAGAGATTCAGAAGAGACTTACAGTGTAGAAGATTTAGAGCATGTGGAGGAATTCCAAGATGAGATTGTAGGTTAAACGAACAGTATCTGCGAAAAAAACACTCCCTCAAAGTTTGCCGCAGTGCAAAGAAAGTGCAAACACAAAACAAAAACAAACAAACAAAAAAAATAAGAGAGTAGTCGTGAGTAAGCGAGAGAAGAGGGACAGTTTGAAGAGAGCCTCTCTCTTTCTCGCGAATTATTAATTTTTTTCTTTTGATTAATGTGCAATGTATATATAGGTCTGTAAAATGTGTGTGAATGAACCGATAAAATTTACATTTCTCTTTCCTTTGTTGAAAACTGTTATACAACTTTTCATTTGTAAACATTGATGCAATATCGTTACATCTAAAAGCAATCTCTTTCCGGAGAGGAAATAAGCAAGAGTATAATTCCCTAATTATTTTTTTTAATTAGTACATGTTTCGATCTGCTTTTAAGTTTGCCTACGTTAATAGAGTATAATCCCAACGCAAGTATTAATTAATTATTTTATTTCCTGACGATGAAAATCTTAGATATAAAGTCAATAGTAACATGCGCAAACAGCTATAGAACACCCGTATAACACTTTCACTGTGGTGATATTATACTTTAGCTTTTCACCCGTGCATTGGTTATACCAGTACAACAGTTTTGTCAGTATAACAGTTTTCTGTAACTGTTATACTCGTGGTAAAATTCTTGCATTTCCTACACAACATTTGATGCAATTGATATTAACATAATTTAAAGGTCTAAACTTATTTATTCGTATAACAGTTGACGTTTATGGGTCAAAATACCTTCTGCAGATGTTGGCTATACGTTAGAAGAAGATAGTTTACCATTTCTTTAAAATATGTAGGCCAGAAACATTTTACAATATTTGCATATTTTAGAAAAAATGTCATTCCAGTTCATTTTTTTTTGCATTTACCATTATTTTTTAATTTTTGAATAGAATGCATTGTATGAGGACGTTTCTCTTGGCACTTGGAATTTTGTATAACAGTTAAAAATGCCAGAAACGGCATGCTTTCACATCATCGTTGCAATATACGGAGCAATTCGCACATTTTTCTACAGCAGGACCTATGACAAAAACCAAACCAAATTAAATATAACACCCTCTTTTCAAACTGTTATACCAACAGGACAGTTTATTTACATGTATGTTGAAAACATCTTTTTAACATTTATACCAGTCTTAAGTTTCTTTATATACCACTTTTATAACTGTTATACTAGTATAAACTGTTCTTTACATATCCTTCTGGCACATTATACCGGACTAGAGTTTATTTAAAGTACTTTGATCGTTGTTATACTAGTATAACAGTTTAGCGATTACAACTATAGCAGTTATAGTATTATAACACACGTCTCTAGCATTTTAAGGACTGTTATATCATAAATATAACAGTTTAAAGACTGTTATACAATAAGTATAACAGTTTAATTTTAGTTTTTCTTTAGCTTTTACCATCATTATACGATATGATTGCATTCTAGTCCTTTTTACATTGTATGTATATGAGATCTCATTTTGTTCTAGTCAAAAAACAAAAACACACGTTCTAATTTAATTATACTTTAACTTTGAACAAAGAAAAGATATTACAAATTTCAAATTATTTTTTAAAATAAATTCTTTAGATATTAAGTTTTTTTGTAGTCAAAAAAGAAAATAACAAAAAGAAAAGGAGAAGTAAAGTGAAGTTGAGAAAACGTTAGGTCTTATAATATTTTATAACAGAAATCTTTGCTAGTCATCTATGAAATGGATTTATAAGATATTTTCTTTCTATGTACTTACTCTAATTTTCTTTCTATATTATTATTATTATTATTAATGAATAACCAAAACCACATTCCCCTAACCAAAGACAAAAAAACTGTATAATACAACAACAAGGCTTGAAAAAGTAATAAAACAAAAAACACAATATTTCTAAAATAAATTCAATCTAGTCAATGTTTGAACTTGCCACAAGAGAAAAGCGAAATCATATATTTCTTTTTCTTGGAAAATTTAACTTTTTTATTTTTTTATTGTTTATTTTTGTTATTATAATTTTTTGTAATTAAACTAAAATTTACAACTAAAACCTAGTCAAACTTTAAAAATATTAAAGAAAAACAAAAACGAAAAAAAAACAAATCACAAATATTTCGGTCACTTTATTCTATAAATGAAAAGCACGAAGCAAAAAAAGAAAATAGTTTTAAAATTAGCAAAAGAAGAACAAAAACAAAAAAACACTTTGAAAACAAAAGCTTACATAAATGTTAAAAGAAAAAAAAAAACAAAGAAAAAACATCTTGGCAATATAATGTAAAATATTATAAAAATGAAAATAACAAGAATGCAAATTATATATATATATATATTTATAAATATTATTGATACCTATTATAATTTGTTTATAAATTGAGAATACAATAAATTAATATTAAAAATATTACATGTGTAATTTTTAGAGTATATATATAAAAACAAACACAATAACCCCCTACCCCCTCACACACTCACACATACCACACACTTAACACTCGGTGAAGAAATATTTCCTCAACAAATTATACACATTCCAACACACACTCTCTTTGCAATTTTGAGTATACTGCAAACTGAACCGTAAGAGAATAATCATGATAACTTGAATTATTACTTAAAACTATAAACAAGAACAACAAAAACCAAAAATATGTAAAGAGCGAAAACAAAATAAGATATATTACAAGAAAAAAAATAATAAAATAAAAAAGAAAACAAAATTGCCAGACTTTTTATTTATGGACACTTGAGAAAAAAAACAACAACAAGAACAACAAAAAATCGAATACAAATCATGTGCACTTGTCATACCTTTGCATCTTTTCCACACAGTTCCTGCTTTAACATTCCAAAAAAGAAGATTCCTCTTCTATGCTCCTTTCACTCTTGTTACACTTCATCATCATCATTTTCATGACACCAACCATTCACATGTTTCGCCCCAATACCATGATTTATGCGTTTTTTAATTGTTCCGCGGGTCTTCACATTTAATGTTACACTTCATCATCATTTTCATGACACCAACCATTCACATGTTCCCCCTATGATT